>JAHQIW010007363.1:600000-978047 GCA_019055375.1 Parelaphostrongylus tenuis
TTCGAATCACGGTAGAACATGAAAAATTTTGCATGCAGTACTTTAGCAGAAGCATCTACTTCATAAATACACATTCAGATCGAACGAGCGCGACGTGTTGTAGAACAATCGGTTAGAGAGCAACAGGAGCAGAACACTGAACTAACTTCACAGAACTGCGGACTGGCTGCCCAAAAAAGCCAACTGGATAGCGAAATTGCACTAATCAAAGTATGTGCTAAATAGAGTCTTCTTGATTTGCATATGTTCGATGTTAGGTTCACACAGACAATTTTAGAGCGATATAGCAGAAACTCAAGCGGAATTATCAGCTTCTGTGGAGCGCGGTCGTCGTGCAGGGATCGATGCCACCAAATTGGCTGAAGAACTGCGACAGGAACAAGAGCGGTCAATGCAGATCGAGCGTTACAAAAAACAACTTGAATGTCAAGTGAAGGTGGGTGCAGATTTACATATGCACAGCTCTCAAAGTAGTTTATCTTCGCTCCGTTTCCAGAGAGACTTAACTGAAATCTCCTGAAGAGTCTGACTTCAGAGGTATTTTGAAGACTTCCAAACACCAGTATTGTATTTTTTAGACTAAATTAATTGCTGTATAATTCCTAAATATGGTTTCAATATAGTTCCTAGCGAAATACTGCATACAGCAGCTTTTTTCTTCTAGGAAATGCAAGAACGAGCTGATGCTTCCGAAGCAGCCGTGATGAAAGGCGGTGCGAAAGCCCTTCAGAAAGCTGAAGCTTACCTGAAGTCGCTCCAAAACGATTTGGAGAAAGAGGCTCGTCGCGCTGCCGAAGCTGTGAAGTCCCTGTCTAGAGCTGATCGTCGAGTTCGCGAGCTCGAATTTCAGGTGAACACAACAATTTAGTTGAACATTTCAACCGCTATGGTCCTAAGAAGCTTCGAATACCACGAATTCTACGACCAGTAAAAAAGGTGACCTTCCTTGCAAATAATCCCGGAAACTAACATTACTGCAATACTATCAAATTGCAATATATCCCTTGCAAAAGGAGCTAATAGAGATATTATAGTAATAATGAATATTTTTTAGAAGATTTTTTTGATGTAGAAATTTTCTCATCAATACAATCAACGTTGTATGTTTTGAGCTCGAGAAGATTTTTGCTGATATAACAGGTCGTAAAAAAGTTCTGTCGCATTTGCAAGATGCGAGGAAATTTATTTGTACACCAGCTGAGTTCAAATAAAACGCAAATTAATGGTAGCAATAGTCTTCTTCCGTATCAGAGTAATTTCAATAATAACCATACTCAAACTCGCCGATTAACATCTGCTTGGCGATCGACTTCCCATAGACGTCCCTCTCTTGGCTTGTCGGTTAATCGGACTTCTTCTTTATGGAGTGTCTTGAACCGACGTTGAGCTGTACGAACTTTGCAAGTTTCATCACGAAAAGCCTTGCGGATTTGTCGATGAGTTTCAGAGGGGTTAACAACAATTTGTCGATGAATTAGAACAGCGGACTACTTTGGACAGTTTCATTGCGAATGCTGTGTAGACAAATGAAATTATTTTCGTTATCGGGTAGAGACTTTTTGAAAGAATCTTTTTGCTGGCAAAGGCTTTCCGTTAGACTCTTAGTACCATTCAAAAGCTAAATCTCGAAAAGTTTAAGGATGGAATCTATTTCAAAAAGAGCCTTCTCAAAGCTGTGTAACAATTTAAATAAAATTTTCTTGTACAGGTGTGGAGCGTAATCGCGGGAATTTTTGTTATTTAATAAGAAATTGCTCCTCCGTTTCTTGAAGATTCTTAAGTTTTTATGCTTATCTTGTAGAAGGAACCTTGTTCTATCATTCCACTGCTTTGGCTTTTTACTTTTTCCATGTATTGTCAAAGAAATTCGCTATTAGGCTTAAGTTTAAGCCTAAGCTTAAGCAGCCTAATTTTGAGCATGAAAAGCAGATGAACATGAAGAGAAAATCTTCAGTCATCAGAGTCACATAATTTACCTAGATTACTTGCGACAACGGAGAAATATCCTAAATATAATATGATATATCTCTCTTCATATGTAAATCGGGCCTGCGTGGCTAATCGACCGATGCTATCTTTCCACACTGCGCAAGTGAGAGCAAATCTTATTTTCCGTGCTACATTGCAAAAACCTAGTTTTTTCAGTAAATAAGCATAATGCTAATATCATCATCATCATAATGGCATCACCAAAACCTATGCTACCAAGCGGTCACCCATAATCCAATGGTTGTAGTTGTTCCACATACACATGCAGCCTCTTGGAATGTCTTTTGAGACCATTTTGTGTAAGCATCAAGAGTTTTGTAGAAACTTCATTCGATTTATAAAGTGAAGGATAGAACAACAATTCTAAAAAAAAATTGCTCCGCAACGATAAACGTGATTATTGGTTATTTCATCGATTGTGGTTTCACAATGCGATATCCAGCCACGATGTGATTGATTCGCCCCGAAAGGGTCAAGCTTTCTTGCATCAAAAATCCAAACAAAACAGGCGCTATGGTAAACCTTCATAATTTACTTTCCATCAGCGTGATACCTCGTTAAAGTTGTCGATGAGTTGTTTTTTAATTTAATTCTCGTAACAGAAACTTTTATGAAGAAGAACACTTTCGCAGACGTTCCGTCATATACTACTCTTATTGTCTTTGCATAATCTCTCTTGTTTTCCCATCAAACTGGATCGTCCTTGGGTTATTTCCATCCACACCAATTTATTTGAAAATAGATAGATGCGCTCAGCATCAGATATAGCTACAACATCTGTGTTAATCTAAACGTAGCGATAATTGCTGTCTGTTTTCTACCATCGCGCCCTATTCAGCTGCTGCATACCTCAACTTCTATATTATTTCTTTATTTGATTCGCGACAATGTTCCTTCTTTCAGGTAGCAGAAGATAAAAAAAAACTATGACAAACTTCAAGAGCTTGTTGAGAAGCTCTCTGATAAACTCAGACAGCAAAAGAAGCAACTTGATGAAGCCGTAAGTAGACGCTTCTGATTGCAACTCTATTTCATTTTCTCAAGAGAAGTCATCGTTTTTCTAGGAGGAACAAGCGAACAGTCATCTAAAGAAGTATCGTGCCGTACAAATGTCACTCGAGACTGCCGAAGAACGAGCCGACTCCGCCGAGCAATGTCTCGTTCGCGTCCGATCCCGCTCGAGGACGGCTATCGAGCAAAAATAGATTACGAAATATTATAAGCGTAGCTTAATGGTACTTTTTCTTTCTTCGTTAAATTTGTGTATGATCATGGTATGTTACCTTTGCTGTGATCAAAATAAATTTGCGAGCGTTCCACCTAATCTACCATCACTTTTTAATGTTTCGATCCAAATTGTATGTTCCTTTTTTCATAGAGCAGCAACAAGGTGGTCTCTCTAAGACCAAGGTCCTCGTCCTCCACCTCACATTCACAAGTAGAATGGAGTTGACCATCTGAGTGATAAACGGACTAGACAGACTTAGGAGCTTCATCAAACTGAATGACACCAGCCAGATTTGTCATGAAACTACTGCAAATAATAGTGCAAACATACGCTTTGACACAAGACAGTATAAAAAGTATAGAAAGTTTGATGCAACGGCTACGACTTCATGCAATACATTCTTGAATTTTTACTGTACATTCCTCAACACCATATATATTCTGTGAAAGCCAGCACTTCTTCCATTTTATTCAGTTCTTCTCATCCACTATCTACAAAGATCAATAAACCTCAATGTTGGTTCGAGCGATACTTCAAGAATTTTAATCTAATCCACCCACAGAGCTAAATATTGTCGAGTTGATTCTTCGTACAATCCTGAGATGAGCCCAGAGCCCACTAGAGCGCTCCCACGGCACTCAGAGAGAGTGGGTAGTAATGGAAAGCCGACCCCATATCCTTATCACAAACAGCCCCAGTGGTTAGTTTGGGCTTCCCAGAGTTTGGAGCAAATATCTCCATCTCGGAAGAATTGGAAATTGATTGGCTTGAACAAGGTGAGAACCAGATATTCCGCATCTTGCTGAACACCTCTCTACCACATCCCCTATCACACCCGTGTAGCACATTAATAGAAGAATATTGAGAGATGTGCAAAATTTTAAGCCTCAAGAGAGAGTTAAAGTTATGTCTTAGCCTTATCACGCGCGCGTGCTAATCACTGCACTACCAAAGCCTATGCTTTGCTATCACTTCTTCGACATGAAGTAACGATGCTGTGAGAACGAACCATCGACGGCTTTAGTCTGATAAGCACATATTGGCGTCGACTGAGCTGACGGCTATTGGATGTACATATAAATTTTGAGATATCCTCCACATAGAAGTAGCAACGCTGAAGTATCTACACGTGCCGCTAAGTGATCAAATCATTAAGAATGTTACATTGTCTCCGAACGGAACTAACTGAGCTCTGCAACTGACGAGGCTATAATGCCAAAACAAGTGTCCTGCACCGTAGAAATTTCATAACAAACCACATGAAAAGCTCGAAATGATATCAGATTACATTAGTTTAGGTAAGGTCTCAAAAATACTTGAAAAGAATGGCATATAACTATGTATTCAGTTGCATTATATGTGCGTGATATTCGAAGCTCAGATCTCATGCAGCATTTCTATCCTCAGTCCAACATTCTAGGATAAAACCATTTTTATGTTTCCATGAATGATATTAATATATGGTGAAGAAAGGTCATCGTTAAATTTATGCAGAAACCACCGTTTATCATGTACAGCCAATTTTTTTTGGTTTTCTAAATCCTTTGGCTTGTTACTCTTAGCTTCTGGACTATGGTGAGAAATGCTTCAACTGACGTCCTGAAATGGTCAGCGCCGCTGATAGAAACTCGTCCACATCCTCCTTATGTTCGTGAAGGCACTTCCTCTATTTCAAAGCACTAGCATGGATCAACGATAAGCTTTCAAGCGCGAATTAACAGAAGATAAAAAAATTCTTGTCGGTGGTAAGGGTATTTTTGAAGAAAGGAATTTCATACGCATATCAGCAGTTAAAAACGACCTTCTAGAGGTGACAGATGATTATAGATACTAATCAGGAAGTTGGTAGGTAATTCGGATCTAATGATTCGTAAAAAAGTGTACAATTTTTAACGCATGTAAAACTTTCAAACACTTCCTAAAACTATATATCCACAAGAATCAAAAATGTGCAAGATAGAATATTTCATATTTTGGTCGATATGATGTTTGTTTAGCGAAGTTATTAGCTTTTGAAGATTTATGTCAAGAACCTTCCGTTGTATTTCAATTTACCTAAATACTGTCTATCACGCTATTAATCGCACACCCTTGTTATATTCTCAACAAATCATTGACTTTGTGTAGTCACCTTTTGAACTAAAATCTCGACTCTTGCTTCACTCGCTCCGCACGACATGGAAGCTATACTGCCCATTCACAGTTGAGGAGCGCTTTGAATTTCACCCTTCAAAAGCTACTTTTTTTGGCCCTAAAATCTCTTTTACACTTCCTTTCCTTGTGAGAATTGAATAATAGAATTTTTCGGAACTAAATTCCCTCAAGAAAAAGACAAGACTGTCTCACGAAACCAGTTCACCGCGCCTTTTCTTCTGTCTGACGGAAAATGTGCACTGAATCGAGTACACGTAAAAATCTAGCAGCATTCAAATGAAAAAACGCGACGTCTGGATTGTCCTAAAAAAAGAAAACGGTAGTCGTTGAGAAATGTGAGAAAACATGTTTACTGACAATCAAGTTAAATTCCGTGTATCGTAGTCCTTGCTTATTGCATCTTATTTTTTATTGTATTCCATACATTGTCAATGTACAAAGTGATAGTTGGAGCCGTTCTAGAGGATATGCTCAGCCGAACTGAATGTTCAAATTGAAGAACAAGAAGCGGTAGTCGATGAAGAGAGAGACGTCGACGAGCAGCCACCGCTACACTCACTCGCTCAACGCTTCAACTCTGCTAGCGCCAGATTGACACTGAACAGAAAGAAATTTTCAATATTTTAACAGTACGAATCAAACGAGAAACGCCTTCCTCTTGTATAAGAGAGATCCAGCTTCATGACTTTTCAATTCAGCTGTTCGTTCCTTATCGCAACCATCAGTTGCAGTGTTTGCTGATCGATAAATTTTGAGCAAAACAAGGCCTGTTTGGAAGCAATTGATTATGCCGAGGTTTATAGAAAGTCGAACTTTTGAATTGTTTGGAAGCAGTTATCTAGTCGATCTTATCAGTCTAAAATTAACCCTGTTTACAAAACACGGCTATAGAAAGCGGCTTACGTGTCAGCTGACTGGTGTGTCATACGTGTGACTGTTACCGATTTCTTATGAAGAAAAATGTCAAAGATGAGGCGACATTTTTTGAAGGTTACAAAAACGCCAGAACGTCCACTCTGCTTTCCATTCACAAACGTCGAATCGCCCATGCCACTCTTCATTAACTATTTAAGAGTTGTTAATTTTTCAAGAAAGTGAATGAAAACTAAGGAGATAACAGCGAATTGCTGAGGGTATGCTAAGTGTAATGCTCGTGTTTTTCTGCTCGTAACTACGAAGGATGACAATAATTCGAAAATCTGAGATGGAAACGAGGCAGCGATATTGCGCCTTGTCGTTGTTGATAGAATTAGGCGCTTAGAAGCCCTTTTGAGAGCAAAATATCAAATCAAGACCTGGTCAGCTTCCCGTGCAACTTTCCTCAGCCAGAGCTACAAAAATGGATGGCCTGGCTCTGAGAGTGGCCATTCGCGCCCCTCACATGGCAGAGTAGTTTCAGCGCAGAGCTAAAGCTGTCCTAGTTGAGGATTTTAAACAATACACGTATCACGCAAGAAGAGAAATGCAGATACGAAGTTCATTAAGGAAAAGTCCGAGACTGTGCATGCGGAGCGGAGCGGTGCCCTCAAACAGCGATCTGCGTAGTAAAAGGGGAAAGTGAGAAACAAAAGAAACTAGGAAAAGAAAAAAGGATTTGCGGAGTGCTGAAGATAGGGAATTAAAAGCAGGAGAAGCAGAAAAGTGGGATGTCATTATCGGAATTGTTTGTCGTGCCCCTATGTCGGTCATCTCTTCCAAATTGTTTTTTTTTCAATCTATTATATCCTTTCTATCATATTGTAACAGTCATTGTTCAGGAAAATTAATCTGTCATAGTCACCAGAATTAGCGAAATACTATTTCAACTCGAGTCACTCTCTCATGGTGAATCTTGTAGCGATTATCTTTACAATGCAGATTGAAGTATGTATGATCGGTGATGAAAAATCCCTTGGTGATAGCTGGGCAGTATGACTGTAATGAATTACAAAGACGTTGACAAATTGCACTTATCGATAATGTGTCTCAAAGAAATGCGTTTTTTGAAGCTTAACGGTTCATGTCTTATTCTCAACATTCCAGCAGTGTCGTCAATGTGGTGACTGAAAAAAATACCTAACGATTTCCACACTCGATAATTTACATTGCAAACATTTCCATGCCATCTTATTCATATTTATTCATATTTGAATCATAATTGCTTTTACTTTTTATGCGAACAGTAAATCGTCAAATAATTGAGCGCATTGCCGTTTCATAATACTGGATTCAATTATTACAACGCGATTTTTTCATTCTTATATTCTGCCACTTCATTGAATACATAAAAGTCATCGTATTATTTCAGTTTTAGAAAACAACGAATGTAATAGCTAAATTGGTGCTGCACTTGCTTACGATGTCGCTTCACCAATATATCTCAATAGTTATCTGATTATTAATGCGTTCCTGGAGATAAGACCTATGACGAATCATGGAAGAGATTTTGTCCTATCGTTCTGTGGGTAAAAACATTTTATTATTTCATGTTCCGTAATATGGGAACATTTTATCGTAACGATTTTGACACTGAACATGGGCGGCGATTTCATGCCCTCACGTATTATTTTATAGCTGAATGGTCTAGACAATTTTTTGCAGCCCTTCCATTTCTCACATCTTCCATAACTCCAGTGTGACCACGTAGAGGTGGTTGTGGTCACCTACCAGATCACCAGAGATCCCCTGATCCACCTACCTGACCCCAACGGGTATCTTTTCTCATTCAAACCAAACTGTTTTACGAAAGAAGGGTCAATTATTTGCAAGTTTTTGCAAAATCAATTTAGATAAGAAATAGCGAGAAAGATAATGCCTGAACAAATATTTCGACAAAAGTTCTTGTAATGCCCAAAGATAAAGAATAGTAAATTCTGTTTGACTGCCTTTTTTGGAACAATGACAACGAGAAAGTAAATGACGATGCCAAAAACATTGCACTTGCCACAGATGCTAGCTCTCGAGTGGGGACTCGACTAATGAAAAACAACGTGTTTCGAAAGATGAGAAATGATTGGGCGAGTGCTCAAAGAAGTGCTGTCGCTGAACACCTTACCATTTAATAAACGATAGGCGGTGATCAAGTCAACGTAATACTCACATACAAGTAGCCAGCTCGCTTCTAAGAACTATTCATGACAAGCCTTACATCACTGTAAATCTACATAACATTGATGTGGGCAAAAGGCACAGCTCTCGGACCAACTTTTTCGGACTATTGCAGAGTTGTTAGTCGTACAAATTGTGAGAAGTACGTCTAATTAAGTATTCCGAACAAAAGGTCTCTAACATCAAAAGATTTGCATTAAGTTGCCTACTTTATCCGAAGACGTATTTCACGCTGCTCACCATTCGAACACTCACCATTCACTGCCTTCAGAGTTCACTTGGAAACCGGTCGGTTCAGCAGATTGTGAGTCATTTTGCTTTCTGAGGCTCCGCAGAAAGAGTAATATTTGGAATTTTAGTAAATACTGCACTGCATTGTGTCCAATCTCATCAAGAAAAAGCTGATGAAGAGATAATTGATGAGTGGTATAAGAGGGTGTCCTCACCCGATATCCTACCCTACTCTTTGATGACGACGGCAGGTTTTCGAAGCGTCATAATGCTTCAGTGCAAGAGAGCAATCGGCTCCCTCCAACTTTATATGCCTGATGTTTGAGAGCTGGTTGTAGTATAGACAAAGATTTGTGTGGCAGAAGAGTGGTTAGTGGGGAAAGACGGTCTCACTCTCATAAAACAGACGACAAGAGGACGAACTCAGAATTGGAAATATGTCCAAATATCCAATGATATAGTCTTCATAGTCTTTCCACTGAAAAATACTAAATGTTAGGAGGCATGGGGGTTCCTCTCCGGTGAGTACCTATTTAGAAATCTCTCCGCTGATATGCAATTTTATATGACGTGCTCCTTTCACCTAAACCTGCTATATAATGCTAGCAATGGCCGCTGTGAGGTTCAAGCAACGGACTAGCTACCCCAAACGAGGCATAATTTTCTTTGCGTCGTTACAATGCGCTAAGGAAGCCTTTCCAGAAAGTAAACTCAATACCGGATTACATTTCTCCAGCTATTGGATGACTACTACTAATTTGACTACTAGTGCATGAGCACGTAATAGTAACTGCTGATTGCCAGAAGTATAAATACTGCTATTAAGTGTAAATTGCTGGCCGGTGATGACGTACTAATGAAGGCAAATTATTGTTGATCCATGCTGGTTGTGAAAATATGTTATTTATTGTTGAATACTTTTGAGCAGAAATTAGTGAATCAGCACCAGAAGTATGCACCAATTTTAGAGACGTATTAAATTTGTTGAATGCGAACTTTGTTAAGGCGTACTCCGACTACATATCAAGAAGCCCCTCTTACATAAGATTTCTCTGAAAGTCGTACATTGCATGAGAATTTGTTTCGTAATGACAGTTTTGCAGCATCGCTGAGAGGATCGTGAGAAAAGGAGTTGGAAATGTTCAAGCGATGCTTATTGATTACTGATAAGTAAATATTCTTACGACAGGTGGACGATAGTTTCTGTTAAAAAGGTTCATAGCAGTGTTCTAAATATTGTTAAATTTTTTTAAGCGATAAACTTTGCTCAGAAAAATGAACTTTTATTACATAATATGAAAAAAGCCTCTGTGACGTCAAAACAACGTACTCCAAAATTCACTGAAAATGCAAAAAAGTTCCCTTATATTCAAATTCAAATAAAAAAAACTTCCGCTTTGAAGTTATAACAATAACTTGAAAAGGCAAGACGTTGTCTTGTTTACGTTTGTGGAACGTACTTTGAGAGTCTATTCACAAATAAAGTTTAAATGAAGTCGGAATGGCTCAACCCATCAGATTATTATAAAAACATCAGTGAAATTGTAAAAAGAATGTCCAATAAAGCTTGAAAACGTATTCATTTTTGGAAGAATGAGGATTGTCCATTAAAACACAAGAGATTTTTTGACAAATGATGTTTTTCTTTTGATAATTTTACTTTTATAAAAGCTTTTTTACTGATTTGCTACATGTAATGACGACAATGTGTTCTCATAATTCCAATTTATCACACAAATTCCCATATTTTCATGGCATCACGAACGTAGCGCCCGGCGCGACAATGCTTGAGTCATAAATGACTTACGCGGTCCCGAACGTGGCTATTATTGAGTAGACTGAAAATGGTTTTTGCATTTACTGTACCATGTGATGATAGATGTATACCTTACAAGTTCTTGATTGGATAAGTTTTACTAATCCTTTACAACAGTTAGTGCCTCATTTAAATGTGCCTGCTGAATATTAAATCGTTCTTTATCGAATTTCTGCTCTAAGACTTCCTTTCAGAGTCTTTTCCTTTCGTTCCAATCCGTAGGAATCAAACAATTTTCCACTTAAATGAGGCATCGTTCAGATTTATACTCGCGATCAATTATGAGTGTACAGATGCCTTCCTTCGTTCAATAATTCTCGACCAACGTCGTCCTCAACTTTGTCTGACCGCGGTTGCAATTCTGAAGCTCTAAAATCTGACAGTGATTTCAAGTTGATATATCTAGACCTATTTATTAAACAGTATGTTTAGCTCAACTCTATATTCTCTTTCGAATGCCTCTTGTTTTTGATGTATTAGTGGAATGCGTGTAAGAGCCTGAATGGACATCATGGAATAAAAAGTAACGTGAAAAATACGGAATAAATAGCTTTACAGCTATGGAAAAAGAATAAAGTTTGCATAGAGATGAGAACTAAAGATGTTCGTAAACAAGAAACATTCCATTTAAAAAAGTATCAAGAGGAAAGTTAGAGTTGGTTTTGCTTTTTTTTCACTTTCCAAGCATTTAAAACCTCTATGCATGCAAAAAACTAACGTCTCGCTTCACTATATCTTCCCTAATGAGCTTTTCGATTCCTTGTCGAGGTATTCTGGACGGTGTGACCCACGATAGATCCGAACTCTTGCTACGCACACAAATGACGAATTGCTGCACAGGTGAAAGAGATTATATTAATACGACAAGCTATATGAGAAAGCCCACCAAGCAAGATCTTCAGAGGAACATATAAACAAAGGACTATTCTGTGGTCATACTTATGTCAGACATTCGACAATCCAGGTGAAAGTGTTACGATTTTGTGCAGTTTTACGTAGCATTGGGATTTTTCTTCTCAAAATAAATGACAAGTTCTTTTTTTTTTCTTTTATGGTTACTTGGTTGTTCATTTTCATCAAACTAGTATTTACACAATGATGAAATGCTCAAGCTTTTTGTAATCTCTCAGCACCCGATTTCGTATAATGCATTAGAACTGCACCAACATCTTTCAGTTGCCACATGGGTTTAGCTACTGGTCAAAGATTTTTGTTTTATCAATGATTGTCATCAAATGGTGGTCAAGCATATTCTTCTTCGCTTCCTGATTAGGTAAATTCTTATTCCCGGTCAAAAAAATTTTTTTCGTTTCCATGGTCGCTGTTCTTTAGTTACTTCATGGATGTACAGAAACACAGAAAAGTTGACTACCAATTTGCCAACACAAAAAAGACGAGGCTTGATGGACTCAGATTTAGATTTAAATTGAAAAAAGTAACCTCATTGAGTGTACGTGATGAAGAGGAGAACAATAAAAAACGATAACGAGATAAGTAAACGATGAAAAATGTGTGCTGTGCTATAATTACTGCGAAATCGCAGTAGAGGAGCTGCTACAGTGATGCATCACAAATAATCATTTTCAGGATCAAAAGTGAGTAACATCGCATTGAAAGGTGATGCAGAAGAAAAAAATCTAATATCTTTCACAACCTCCGTTATCGACCAGCAGCTTCGTCCTTATTTCGTTCTCAGTTATAAGATGGTCTGAATTTGCAAGGCTTTATTTTTACAAAATTTTTATTACTCACTAGATTTTACCGATCACGCTCTTACGGGCTGCTAGTTCCGCTGTACCGTGACTGCTCGTACTGCAGCTAACTTGGTCGACTACATCAAAGAGCAGAACGTTCACGAGCGAGAGAGTGCACGTTGGAACTTCCTCCGAACTACTCAGATCCCCACCCATCAATGTCATTGACGTCGTGTATGACGAACAGTGAACACCTTTTTTGGTTTTTTTTTTCAGGTTTTTCATACAGTAAGCGCATATACTGCAACTGATGATGATTAGATAAAGAGCACAACTGAGAGAATTTTTTCGTTGTTGTTGCAACCGGATGTCTAGTGCTGAAATTTGGGAGTACTTGAATGAAAGATTATCTGGTTATCGTCAGCTTGTCAAATAAGATTAAGATATTCCTTGCAAATTAGCTGTGATCATCTTAATCACTGACTAAGTCGAACGAGTTTCAAGAAACTACTCATCTTTGTGGGATAAATAAACTCTGTGATAACGAACACACCTCCGTATCGTTACTCGAACATTGTTCAACCATGATGAGAAAACTATTGTGGCTAAGGGTTCTTTTTGTACTCCTAGAAAATGGAAAAGAACGAGTTTCTTGATGTTAGGTTGAGCGGTACAGAGCTATGACTTACTGAAACTGGACTAAGATTTTACCTACCTCATTGACAAAAAATGATAATTCTTCTTTTACTGATCCGTCAAGCCTAATAAATTCCAATCTAAGGTAATCTATAAAGAAAAATCTTAGAAATTTCGAGCTCCAAACCCGCAATTTATATACATTCAGCCAAAAAACTGATAATGGTTCCTCTGTTGAGGTGTTATTGGAAATCGCTTATAAAGTGATTATTGCATATCATTGTATCAGGAACAAATAGCGTTGCAGAAAACTCACTCGTTAATTTTGAATCAGAACAAAGAGAACAAAGACAAAAATACAGTGAGTATCAAAGAAAATTCACTTATGCCACTACTTGGAGTTGCTTGGGCATTTGCTTAAAAACCTGAAGTTGGTTGAACTTTCGACTTCGATGGCAGTGTGGTTCCTATGAGATCCGTTAGTTCTCCGTAATAGACGTAGCAAGTAAGAAAGTAGAAAGGTTATTGTGATCTGTGAAATGCCATCAATCTTCATCTTCTTACCCGTTGTTAATGAGCAAGTGCAAGTGGACCAGGAATGAAAACATTGCCTCTGTAGTCGTATCGTTGCCAATGTAGGTTGGCACAGAAGTAAATGCGGTATGCATTGATGAAATGCGTTATTCAATATTGGATTATACTCTCAATTTAGTGTGGTCATATTCTGAATCATTTCAATGCATATTTCTGGTTTCATGTTTTATTGCTAAAGATCTACTACTTGCTGTTTATTTCGCCATTTTGAATCATGGAAAGGATGTTGCTAAGTGCAAAAGTAACTGCGGTTTCACACCGTGTGGTCAAAAAGATCGTAAAGCAACAGAGACAACTCGCAGCGTTAAAAATTAATTAGGCTCAGGAGCTGATAGCGAACGTACAGTGCAGTGGTGTTTCAAGACGTTTTGTAAAGGAGACGAGAGTCTTGAAGATGACGGAGTAGTGACCGGCCATGAGAAGCTATGGGCAGCCATAAGAAAAGCAATTTCGAAGCTGACCTTCATAAGACTACTTGAGATGTTACAGTAGAATTCAACGTGGACCACTCTGCCATTCTCGCCATTTAAAGCAAATTGCAAAAGTCTGATTTTTTTAATGCTTTCCGGGTCCCACTACTTCGACTATATAAGTTGTCTCCTCGCGTGCTCGAGAATTTCATTGACTACACGAACGTCGTAGAAACTAGTTGAGCTTGCCTCTATACTGTCGAGTGGACAGTCAGGCAGAGGCGTTCCGTAGGCACTTGTTAATGATTGTCGGATAGCGTTAAAATCACTAGGAGTGATTAAATGCATATTTGACCTATACACTATCTTTCGGTGGCTTGATGATGTGTTAAGCCAGTTTTGCTGTTCTCCCACATAAATTGGCTATGAATGAGCCAATATTAAATTGATGGAGAGCTTGATTGAGCTCGAGACTAGATTAGACTTGAGACGATGAGCGAATCCTAGGCACCTCTTATCACTTCACCTATAAAATAAAGTTATAATTAATTGTGACAACATGTACAACGTATACAGAACCCAGTGACGTAGACTGATGTGCAAAACTTCCGCGTCAGGCGGAACTCGATCCCACATCTCACTCTATCCAGGAGAGCGTGCTCTAATCTGTTGCACTACTGCCACCCTCCTTTTGCACACCCCTCTTTCTACGCTACAGCGCACCTCTCAGCCACCAACCGTCAACGGCATGACCCCGGTAGTCAGTATCGATGTATACAAAACCTATTTGTGAAACACTGTACAAGATTGTTTCGTGCTGAGCTCTACAAGACACCGTCGAGTTCAAATTACGATGATCTTAATGCTCCGTTGAACGGTCTTCCGCTCGCTTTCTGTCACTGAAGTTATCAGCAATTTTCAAGAGATTAGGCACCATGACTTAATTTTGTAATAGTCAGATATTTGTGCAGTTTTCTCAGGTCTCGAAGCTTCTTTGACCTTGTCGCCATCTATGGATTCACTCGAAGTTGTATGAATGCAGTCCGAAAGAATGGAAGAAAATGGAACATATGTACAAGCAATCCATGTTATTGTAAGTTATAGAAGAATGCCCATGACCACTATTATACTACTGCGTCTATAATTCCATGAAAAATTTCTGTATCATTTCATTTGTATATCACAAAAAATGTTTGGCCATTGTTTCGTTCGCATTGGAATAATGTACATGGTTGTCAAAATGTTAACACCACTCTTTGAAGCTTGAAAGATTGCGGAATTTTTTCAAGTGCTCCAAAGTATTATTTACGGGCGAGGTTTTACTTTAACTAGGTATCGATTTTCCACGTACAGGAGCTCATCATTTGTAAGGCTCAAAAAAGCTAAGGAAGAAGCAAAAATGATTATACGTGAGCCAGTACGTTTTCTATCCGATTGGTTCTTTAGTGGCTGAATCGAACCTTTTCCTCGGAATTCTGAAATAGATATGCGATAAACGGCATATAGTTGTCGAAATTCTGCAACAGACCCATTTGCAGTTACTAACAATTGTAGGTGAGAGAAGAAATAAGCATAATATCCAGGAACGAGTAGTATGTACAACAAGATATTAGTGTCTTGTTAAACTTACCGCAGTGTGAAAAGCCTTTCTCCGATCTACAATTGCCGGCAACTGTAAATGGGATACTACAGAATTTCGGGAACTGTATGTCGTTTATTGCATGATTATTTTCGAATTCCGAGGAAAACGGTTTGGTTCAGCCACTAAAGAACCAATCGGACAGAACACGTACTGCCTCCCGTATAATCATCTCTAGGGACGTAATATGAAAGTATTCAAATAACGCTAAGCGATTTGCTAGTATATTCACACTACTATTCAAGCGATATGTAAAAAGAAAATCCTTGAAAAGGAGTATTTGAATAATTTTCGTATGTGTGATTTGGAATATCTTTCCAAGATAATTATGTGCAGATGCCCTCACATATTACATTTACATTCCCATTTCCGATAAGAGTACTTTTGTTATAATTCCCAAAATTTATTTCCTGTTACCTCGTCACTGATCAATAATTCAATGTTTTCTCTTGATGAGCAAACACGAGGGAGATTGTTATTGCACTACATAAATATTTTCCACAAGTGACGCTATCCCTGTTATTCACGTTGTCATGTGTTTCACAATTCCTGTTTTGCAGGATTGAGAACGATGTTCGATGTATAATCAGCAAGAGGTCAGATCCGATTAGAGACACGTCGAAACTTCAAAATCTCTTTTTCAATAGTAGTTTGAACTTCTGAATTCGCATAATTAGCGAGTTTTTGTGTTTTGATAAGCTTCTTACTTCCTTTCTATTCATGAAAATACTAGAACGTGACTGCAGTATTCATAATTTGAAAAAAATTATCTCTATGTTCTTACATGTTCGCCACCGAAATCATCATGTTCGATACCTCATCGGTAGCTTTGTTCAATGACATTATGGATTATTATTTATAAAAACAGATAAATGTGAACATTATATGATGATAGAGAAGGATTAACAAACAGGAGTTCAGTCGCATCCCGTCGATATTCTGAAAAAGTATCATTTATTTGGCAATGCTTATGAAAACACTTACTACGATTGCAGACAAAATACTCTAGCTGAAGGAAAAAATTTTTTCACAAATATTCTCACTTATTACTCGTTTTTACGAAATTAAGCCATCGTGATTGTTATGTTCCGTTATGAATCTCAGAAAAAGAACACGAAGTGAAATCAATTTCCTTCAGTTTCAGTCAAGCTCCCACCATCTCTACTTGCTCCACTTTTCGTGACTAATTTATTTTAGATTTTCTAAGCATTTTTCATTTTCACATCATTCTCATTTTGGAATTCTGAAATAAAAAATAAAAGGATAAAGCTCTCGGCGTTTATCAATCCATCAGGGATGCGTCATGCATTCGTCTTCAATATACGACTTCGTTTGAGGTGACTGAATGCATATCTGGCCTTTACAATGACTCGCGGTGGCCTCCCGCTGATCCGAGTCAATGCTTCTTATGTTCCAAGACAATCTGACACCAGTCCGGTACCAAACCAATTTGCGGACCCCGGAGGGACGGATGGCTTGGTGAGCCATGAGCGCGAGATCGAACCATTGACCTCGCGTGCGACGCAGAACACCTCTAACTACTGCGACACATGCTCTCTTTTCCGAAATACTCATGTAAGGTTTTATAGTGGAAAGTCAACCTGAGTATAGTGTTGAGTAACGGACGCGACCACTCGTTGCAGATTACTTGCAGCACGCCTTGCCTTCACAGCATTTCTTGCCCATTTCTCCACATTTCTTGTCGTCAGTACAGCATTTATGTCCGGTTTCTGCACCACAGCACTTCGCAGTAGCACATTTACAGTGAGGACCACAGCCACAGCCTTTCGAACAACACTTGCAGCCTTTTTCACACTCACCACCTTCGCAGCATCTGCAACCGTCAGCACAACCGCATTTTGCTGAAAATATCACCAAGACATTTACTAGTAGATTATGCGCAAACAGTGTCAAGAATTTGGAAGTTTTCCTAGTTTTGAGGGTTAAATGAACTTGCGTAGTTTTCTTTTCTGTTAAAGTAAAAGAAACGTAATTTGTAGAACCAAATTTTTATCCACCCATAGACACTGGCCGATGATCTATGGTTTTCTTCATAAGCATACACGAGGTTGTTATTGTAATATTTAGATACAGCTGACATTTCAACGGATTTTGTATTCTTCGAAATCTACTAGGGATCGTTGAGATAAAATAGTTTCTTCACACTGCATCGTATTCTACGAGCCTTCCTATGAGTATTCCAAGTCGAGATCAATTAGAGTCCACTTGAAAGGGTAATGTGCAACTCTCGCTCTCCTACCCATAGAAAACAATCCGCTCATTTGTAATTCATATATTACAAAGTTTTTGTTGAGGTTATGGAGTTAGTCGAATGGCCAGATTGAAGTCAGTTTAACGTTTTCCCTTTTCGAAAAATATGAAATTCGTTGAAACGTTATTAAATGTGAAATATTTACTTATTCAATTTACACCATCCGTAATCACCGTCTACTTTAATGCAAATCCCAACACTTCAATATGTTCTTAAGCATTCATCCACTATAAAGGTCTTCAAAAGTTTCACGTGATGATTCGGCTGCTGCACAAGGATTCGTTTTTTTCATGATGCTCATGAGAAAACCTCCTTGACATATTGGAGACAGCTCAACTAAGGCGTTCGTTGATGTTTTCTTATA
The DNA here is from genome assembly GCA_019055375.1 of Parelaphostrongylus tenuis. Lineage (NCBI taxonomy): Eukaryota > Metazoa > Nematoda > Chromadorea > Rhabditida > Metastrongylidae > Parelaphostrongylus > Parelaphostrongylus tenuis. Next base: position 618,115 of record JAHQIW010007363.1, read on the forward strand.
GAGTTGTTATCGAAAAGAATGAACCTTGCACCATGAAAGATCGATGAACGCGCTTCCAAATCCTACTGCCTCGCCACCTCTACGTTGTCAACAAGTTGACTCACCCATTGAAACGGATTGAAAACAGCTTTGAGGTACTTCATGTCCCAAAGATTTTTCAACAAGACGGACTAGTTGTACACTAGTCACCTTGCATACTTTTGCAAATGTATTTTGGAAAAAAAATCTGTGATAGCGGCTAGTTGCAGTGGAAGAAAGTGGACCAATCAGCACAATATCTATGAGTCGATACGGTATATGTTCGTTTCTCTCAAATAATTTATGGGTCTCATGGGGTATTAGTGGCAACGATTATGACAACAACGTTCGTATGTTATTTCGCAATATGCAATAGTTCAGAAATGCATAACAAAATTTCGGAGAGAGATATTCAGCAATGTTACCGTATCGGCATTATCTGAAATTTATTACGTCTTTTGTGTTATGAGCGATCGTGAAATAGATTACTGTAACTGATAATAGCGGGAAACGGTTTCCCGATAAACAACTAATTCATCTCTGACCGTTTCGGAACAGCTTCAAAGCAACGATACTGCTGTTGCAGTTTAAGTAAGACCGCAACTTGATTAACTCAGTGGCCTAGAATCGCACTAACTCTTTCAAGTCATTGATGAAGTAGACTCCGTTCTATCCATCTAGGCATACATGTAATCGCATGGCATCGATTCCACTGTAAGGTCGCCTAGTGTTTAAGTACTGAAAATATCTTGGAAGAGAATCTAAACACTTAAAGTCCCGAACACACATGCACCGTTGTTACAAAAACAAAATATAGTTGGGAAGCCCATAAATGGACGGAACCAGCTTTTCCTATTTATTTCGTGTTATAGTGATAAGCCTGACCGAAAAATCCGAGAGAAACATGTATCCTAAGCCTAAAAAATCGGATTCATCTCGTCAGAATTGAAAAAGTATTTTGAAAGCAATGATCTGTAAATTCAAGTTCTCTTATATCACTTAACTAATCTTACTGTAAGCTGAGGCATGCTGACCTCAAGTTGAAAATGCACGTAGTTCTTGCATTGCAGGCATTGAAGCTAGCGCTTATAGTCGCTCATAGATTATGGCCAAATCAATAAGAAAGACTTCATCCACCCGATGTATGCTACTAATGCGTCAAGGAAACCCATCAAAATCTCTGTCATCGAAAAATCAGGTGGAGGCCGAGATAAAACGGTATTTCTTTGCTCAAAAGAAGAAAACACATATTAGCTGGTACGAAAAGGCAGGCCAAATTGAAATCATAGGGTATGGCTAAGCTAAAAAGTCTCTTTCCATTGAAAAACGTCTTTCATATTAGTATGGAAGGCCGAGAATCCAGTCCCATTTCAAAAGATAAGCTCATCATTGACAGAAGGTTACGATGCAAGCATTAGACTATGTCTAGCATTCTGAATGTCTTAGATTTTATTAAGGGTGGTATGAGATGCCAACGAAGAAGATCTAAGACACGCTGAAACGAGCACTTTTCGGGTAATTCACATGGCTTCCATTTGATTCGAACCACGAATGAAATGGATTCCACCCTAGGACAGATGAATCGCTTACAATGGCCCCTTCGAGAAGAACGAAAAAAAGGTCCGGTCGCGAAGTTCGTGGTGGAGCTTTTATCGTGTGATCATGTAAGCCAAAGAAACTGAAACGTACCACACTTGCCGGCCATGATGTTCAGAAATCGGAGTGATTACGATACCACTGATGTAGAAGTGACAGCTGACACGCAGGGGTATTTATACACAGTGGGTGAGTTCTTCTGCATTTGTCCATCGCCCCGTGATCAACACGAGAGTGCGTACTCGCGGACGGAGACGCAGACGCCAGTCTCTAGTTTGTAGTTACTTGTTTATAGTCTATAGTTTCTGCTTTGTAGTTGATGATAAGCAAACAGTTACTGATAATGCGACAGTTGCTCAGTCCTGATAACAGGGTACAGAATTAATGATCATTCAAACATTACTTAGTTTGCAAACAAACTCATTCAGGCGACTAATGAATGACTAAGACTCGATTATGTGCTATGCTATCCATTCAAACATAATATAGTCTTCAACAGCGTATTTTTATTAGGTCTCCAACTAAGTTTCCGAACTTGGTCCAAAAATTCAAACATTTATCTTTCCAATTAATTGAAAATATCAAATAACGTTGATTGAAGTATTCTCCGTCTGCCTGAATATAATTCTACCAACGCTCTGGCAACAAATCAAATCCGGAAATCATCGGCCAAATCACCGGTGGACAAAGTCGGATCTTCTCCAGTTGCTTCAATGATTGCTTCTCGATCAATTTCACGTGGTCTTCGGGATCTTGGATGAAAGGCCAAAGCACCATCTCCATGGCAAAACTTTGTAAATCATTCATAAGCCGTAGTTCTATCCACTTGAAAACTGTGCCCCAATTAAAACTCGTAAAGGAGTAATTTGCAAATGACTTTCCGTGACGGCTTTACTGTTGGACAAGTATGTGCAAAAATATACCAAACGATGCGGAAGAAATTCTGCACGAAATATGTAAAAGAAAAATTTATTTTTGTGAGAAAACTTTTATTTTCTGGATAAAGTTCGGAAACTTGGAGACCTAATAATCCACTGCATATTAGGGCGTTTTGCAGACGTTTTCTTTTTAGATTCATGGCCTTAGTAATGGCTGTTGATATTCAAAGACGCCTGTTGACAAAGATCTGAAAAGAAAGTACAAAGTTCTACCTAGAGAGAAGCTTGCTTGCGGAAAAAATTTTGGGAAAAGAAAAAGAAGAGAAAAAGAAATTTCGTGCACATTATGCGAACCCTTATAGTGCTTCTTGAGGCACCATGAGCAGTGTTGAATAAGTTAGTGTCAACCATCTTCTGCATAATGTTGACTCTTTTCGGAAAACCCAAGCATGTAACTATTTAAGAGAGAAGAAGTGAGCAAACATGTAAAAGTTTCGATGGATAAAGAGTAAATATAGTCCTTCTCTTTCTAAAGAATAATCACTAGCAAAAAGTGACAACTTTGTCGCTGATTATGGCGGAAAAAAAGAGTTGGTAGAGATAGTGTCATCGTTAAAAGTAAGCAGAATAGGAATCAAAAAAAACAGCAAACTAGCGAACCTTATGATACTTAAATCTGGAAAGTGTCGATAAAAAATCGTTCAGTGGGTCTCGTCAGAATCCGGAAACGTCTGAATAGTGGAGGAGAAACAATTCACGACCACGTTTATGGTATTCTCACAACTTCAAAAAGAAGGCATGTGTGTTTATCTCAATTTTTCTACCAAGCTTTGCACCATTTTGATATCCAGTTTTGTTCAGTGGTCACTAAAGTAAGACGCTGTCGTTAAGATTGAAATTCTATATTTAATATAGATTATTCGAGCAAGCAGCATTTGAAGTCCAACCGATTCAAATCTTCAATCCTATTCATCTTTATCTGATGATCTATTCATAGTATTGACGTTACAAAGTGATTTTGGCTTTTTAGAATATGCCAAATCTCCTATGCTTCATGCACAGAAGTCTTGACCTTGAATTCAGACTTTCATCAAATCTCGGTGTGGACCATTATTACTCTTTTTCTCGAGAATTCTAGTATTTCTACTGTTTTTTTTTCGCAATGTCATGATGTTTCATGTTTATCTAAGAGAACTGAGTGGTGGGCAAAACTGCGACCTCAGGCGGGAGTCGAACCCGCGTTTCATCCATACCGGGGACGCGTGCTACCACTCATCACCAAAATACATTCGCACCACCACTTATTCTGCAATATCTCTATGATAGCTGTCAGCAACTAACCTTTAACAGGTTTGATCGGGTATGCGATTTCGCTTCATAAACCCCGTTGAGCTGACAGCCATTGTGATAACTAATACTCAAGATTTCCGCTATTTTTGCTCCTTTTTTACAGTGTTATGATGTTTTATATATACCTAAGACTGGGATTATTCCTTTTCTATTTGTGAGCCAACACGAGTCTATTATAAATCTTTATTGTGGCTAGCGCTCCAGCGCTTTCGTCTAATCCAGTATTAGCTCACAATTATAAAGGAATATTGATCGCACACCCCGAGATTTAATGATCATAAAACCCAAAGTTTGCTATCTTATATGTTGGCTAATATCAGTTCGACTGCTGTAGGATGGATTGTCACAGGAGAAACAAATAAGAATTGGTCGACAATCGCACTAGGATCTGCTTGTATCTTGGAGAGCTGCCGAATGATACTGGGTCGTTGGTTTCCTGTATAGGAGACGACGCTGAGGATGGCGAGAACGTTACGTCAATCGTAAAGAGTAATCTACATCACACGATTCGTATCGATGCGACGGTTAAGGATACTAAAATTGGAAGAAAAATAACTGCTATGGAGACTTGACGTGAACAATTATGGCTCTGAAAATCACCGAATCGTTAGTCGCAATGAAGATTTATCTGAACCTCATGTTAACCTAGAAATAAGAAAGAATATTAATTGGCTTTTTAGACGTTCCGAAGTCGAAGCACATTAATTGCAGTCACAATCTCTCAGGTGGTTACTGTGGAGACGGTGGTGCTATGGCCGAACAATCCGTAAGATAGATCCGTGCGTCACGTCACTCTAAGAAAAGGAAAAGACCTTCAACGATTCAATCGAAATCAAGCTCTACACATCATGCAGACCGTCTTCAAGAGTCCATGCCTTTGTACTCGTTGTGCGATTGGGGAATTCGTTACGTAAGTCTTCGTGGGTTTGCGTGGTGGATTTATGTTTGTTCTTCATGTCATTTCCATCAAAACAAAGTCCTATCCAGGCATTCCGGGCAGATGTGAAAACAGCGCGTGTTCTGTTTACTCTAAGGTTAGATACTGCCTTGATTGATTTTCTGTAACAGAGGTGACGAATGTTATTGAACAAAAAAGCCAGACGACCGCATCGAATAATTTCCTGCAATTTTCCTCGCCATTGCCATCGTTATCAGAGAACGTCAGTCATGAAAGATCCAAGCAGTATAACCAATAATCATGCCTGGAGAATAGTATAAGATATGTATATTGTGTGAAGAATTTTTGCAGTCATTTTAGACAAGAGCAAGAGTAACAATTGATTCCAACCTCACGCCAGCTCGTCAGAGACAGTTCCTGAGATTTGAATATTTGAAATGTCTATAAGAAAACCTCGGAATTCATAGAAGAGAATGAACTCTTGACAAACAAATTTGTGGGAGGATCGTTCTATCTTGATCACCACTACAATATAGCCTAACCAGCGTGTGCTACTTATTGAGTATTGCCACTTCCACCACCTGCTTTTCGAACCACGACTATGAACAGCCAGGAATCGATAACAATTGAGTATTCCCGTATTGTAACTGAATTGTTATCTGAAACTCTATGTACAGACAATATGGTATTCATATTGACACCTAAAACAGGGGACAATATTTACGGTACTGATTCATCATATGAAATGCTGCCATTTGCATCTTCCTAGTCTTTTCTCTTTGTAGAATTGAGAACAGTGTCAGTTGCATGGGTTTGCTGCGAACATCTGAAATATTTCAGCATACATGCCTTGATAACAACTAACAAGCAAAATAACTAGACACAATGGAACGATCGGGTTTTTTGTTTTTTAAAAACCTCATATTGCTAACGACTTTCATGAAACCTCTGCGTAGGTAAGTGGTTCCTTTCCTTCTCTTTTTATTTATAAAACTGACATTACTATGTTGGTATAAAGCCCTATTCCTTTGTGCTCTAGCGGATTCAAGTCGGTGCGACCATGAAAACCTTCATCTCATGAAAAAAAGATTGTGTACTATGATCTCACATTCTTGAATTCATACGATTTCTAGGAAGCCGAAGGCGCCAAAATCTATACAGAATACGAAATTAAGAGCTTGATGCAATCTTATCGATAAAAGATGCGATAAAGGCGGCATTGCTCAACAGTTGATTAGACTATAATATGTTGATGAAAGGCTAATTGTGTTCAATTGAACACGATTCACATTCACGTGTGCGATCAATTTTGCATAGATTAGTAGGTGCTAAGCTTTATGATTTGATCAGGAATACAGAATGATGATGAAAAAGCTGGAGATCTAGTGAAGTTGGCGATAAGAGATAAAGGTTAAAACGTTCGGCGTTGATCAGTCTCTATGCGCCATGTACTCGGTTGATCAGAAGGTGATCAGGTGTTTCAGAAGGTGCTTTAATGGAAATATGCCCTTTACAGTGGCATGCGGTAGCCTATAGATGTGAGGGAATCTTATCCTTCCAAATAGCTCCAACCATCTGTCTCATTTTCGTTGACTAGTCGCTTCTTTCTTCCCCACAGTTTTCACCTTCAGATTTCACTCCGACGATTATCATTGGTGCCTCAATCTGTGCAGACTGTGGTCGAGAGAGATGAGAAACATTCATATTTTTTGCCTTGCAACGTCATGCGAGACATGGATTGAAGGAACTTTTTTCGCATAAATATTCGTCTCTTTTTAGGTCATTCTAACCAGTAGTACTCCAACGGGATTCTGCTAGGGGAACCTCAACAGAATTACATTCGTGTTGAGCATGGCGTGAAATAATGATGATAGACATTCATATTCACCTACTTTTCTTGTAATATATCTTTTTGTCTTTATCAGTTGTGGTGCAGTTTACTGACTCAAACTTTTAACTTTTGACTATTGCCTATTCATTTTCATGGCAGAGTGTCATGTGAAATACGACCGAAAAAATGAGAGACGAGCAAAACCTGGAGGTTTAATTGGGCTTTATCCACCATCACTTTTTCAGGTGCATGTGTTAACCTCAACATCATCAGATCTTTGGTTTGTCTTTCTTTCAGCCATGTCGTTGCTGTGATTGATGTCTTGACTAATTACTACTGGTTTATTCTAGTCTTCTTTGCGTAATAGAAATTACTCCAACATTGCGATTAGAGTCATTTATGGCTCATAAAAGGCCTAAACTGATGATTTTTCTTTGAAAACTCTCAAAAACATATTAGAAATCATTATATGCTTAAACTAGTGAGCCTGCATATCTTTCTTGACGCGGAATACTTCTTGATCTGCCTACACTAGGCATAATTTTATAGTAATCCGTGATGTCGTTCATGTTCATTTTCTTTCCTTGGATTGAGCCTTCAATTCCCAGTGGAGAAAAAGCGATAGAAGAAGCAGAACTATGTCGGAGACTACCTAATGATATTTTCAAAGCCATTGCTGTCTTTTGCGACCAGAACATTGGCAAATTTAATTATTACCGAGTTTTCGTAAATATGAGTTTCACAAATGTTCAAAAATGAAGTGACGTTTTTGGGAAAATTTGTGAAGTAATGGAGCACAAAGTTCTTGCAACATGGCTATCACATTCTCAGTTCAGTGCTTGATGTAATAATATACTAACACGGTTATTGGTATGATCCCCTCTTTTATCAGGTAAGTTCAAGGATTTATGATATGTGATGATAAACTTTCTCGTGGAGGAAAAGTCGCTATGCTAGTCAGTGACTGACTCTGCAAATAACTCTGTAATCTGCACGCTGCTACACTTGCAAACACAAGAGACGCATGACCTCCATCAACGTTATCTTCCATGTTTGCCATTCCTCCACTACCGTAATTCTTCCTAATCACTAACGACACTTTCATACACAACATAGCTGGAGCGGTAAAGGCTCAGTTTCTATTTTGATTGCTGTATTCGTTTCAATCACAGTGACTTGGGATCCCCCTTCCAGATTGGTCGAACAATCACTGGATATGCTCTTGGTGAGTAGTCGTCGACTCTTATGCTCGGCCTGTTCACCTAACGAACATAATTTGCATGAAACTGACTAATTTGCATGAAACTGACTAACACAAAACTCAAGGGTAGTGCCCATTTGTTATAGGGAGACACAACGAAGTGGATAGCGGTGCAAGCTAACAAAAGTGCGGCACTGGTTTGAGTACTTCTCCGTCGCTCTCCTATAGTCACCATGGAACGCTTTAACTCGGGCTGCAATGGTGTTCGACTCGACCAGCATTGACGATATCCACGATAGAGATCAAAACCTTAAGCAGCAATTGATATAGCACGAAAATGTTCGAAGACCTGTGTGGATAGTGAATGCGAGAAAGGAATACAAATGATGGAATCCGCGCAGTATGTGATGACAGGTCATGTATAAAAATTGTGAAAAGTCTCAGTTTGCTGTTTTAAGTGATAGAAAATTACAACAGTGATGAAAAAGATTGAAATCAACATCTCGAGATGTTATTAATGTCGATTGCCTGATGAACGAGCAATATGGAAAAATATTACGAGTTCTTTTCCTACATTCCTACATTCTGCGTCTTCATCCATGCTATGTAAAATGCTCCCTCCTATTGATTGCATTTTTGCTTAATTGCAGCCATTATATAGATGATATGGAAAGACTTTTTCTTGGAAAAAGACGGCATTAGAATGATAACTCAAGAATTTTTTGGTTCAACTGTTGTAAAAAATGGTGTGCGAAATGAACTTTGAAACGGAGGTCGAATTGGATTTTTCATATTGAAGCGTGTTCAGCTGTTTTTTTCGATCAACCTCAACCAGCCACAACAATTCTCACTCATTGTTTTGCGTGTACTTGACTATTTGAATTACGTACTTACCCGCATATTAACAACATCGAACAATATTTCAAAGTACTTGCTTTGAGTTCAACTATAGTTCTTAGAATATTACGCAAGTTGGAGCGTTTGCTAGAGACTTGCAGTCTTATTTCGTTTTATATTCATTCTACAATATCCCCGGAAAACCCTATACCAACAATGGTTTGAATTCGATCGATACCCTTACTTCACAATATCACTACCAATGGACTAATTAAATTGCTAAAAACTTAAACAACGGGAAATAGATGAAAAATGGATTCTGCTACAAGATTTTGTGCCGATTACACTAACCAACCAAAAGTGGGCAATGTTAGTTGATTAATATTTTAGAAGTCCATTTTATTTTACTCTGCCTACTCAACCCGTCTTCCAGATCTACCGCAGAGGTCCCAGTTTTTCTTGTATTCGATTTATTTCCTCGTGTCCATCAACTACTAAGGTTTTCAAACCTTTCGTATGTGGATTCGGCTGCTCCTCGATAGTTTTCCTATGGTCATGATTTGCTTGATACTGGTTGAGTGCGTTTATCCTTGGAGCCATCAGATATTCGTGTAAAAGCGTTTTTATTTGGACTGCAAAGAGCCAGCATTTTCCACAGAAATATGAAACTAAGGTCCCAAATCTGAGAGCATGAGACGCTAGTGAGTTCAAGGTGAGATAGAACTAACGCCGTAATGGTGGTTATCGGCAACAGTATCACTGTGCTATCTACTCCATTTGGATTACAGTGAGCAAGGGATATACCTGGATAAACAAGCAACCCTTATTTAAATGTACTGCTGATTCAAGTACTTCTTTCGTTCTATTCCTTCCAACCATGATAGTGCTAGCGAGGTTCAGCTCTACCTTAAGTTTCTTTGAACATTGGTACTCCTCATGCACGTGCTGAGTGATAGCCGAGTTTGATCTGACTGTAGTTCTTGGCTGAATGGGCATACAGAGTTGAAATAGGCTATCTACACGTGCAGCTATTCTGAAGCGTAGAAGGTTTTTGCGTATACGAAAAAGGTTTATGTCAATGGCGTAGCAAAGTGAAGAAGCCCTTATCCAGCATCAATCAGGTTCTCGCCTTTGTGCCCCTTCAACCCACGAGCTGTGGTTGCATCACGTAGTACCTTGATTTACCTGACTGTTACACCCCATATGAGGAATTCATCCAATGAAAAACAAGTTATTCCAAATTATCGATACACAATTTATTGTGCGACTTGCAATTTGGGTTTTTAGGTTATTCTATAATTCGCCCTAGACAAAGTTATAAACAACATTCCCCGCAAAGTATCGCGTTGACGATAGAATTCTTCCATGGAAATTATAGGAGAATGGCAAACATATTGAATTACAAATAAAGTTGATTTGTTGAATGAACGATTAAATTTATCAAAGTAAGAGATGTCTGTAAATATTTGCTATCCAGATTTTTGTCATTGCATGACAATCAAGATAAGCAATCATTGGTGTTTGTGCTCTAAGACACCTCATATCATTGAAAAATCATTTTTAATACTGATGATATCAATAGCAGTCGCGCTATTGCAGTTTTGGTGAGTACCAGGGTTCAAATAATATTCTCACAATAAGTCGCCCATGGAAAGGTTGAAACACGGTCCGAATCCCGTCTGATGTTCAATTTTGCAAATTACTCAACACTATTGGGTATATAAATAAGGGTTTTGGAAAAAATTTCCGATAATTTTTCTCAGAATCTAACAGTAGAAAAAAGTATTGCACGAAGAAATGAATTCATTAAGTTGAAGGAATTTTTATGTACATCAGATCAACAATTATATCAACAAACAAAACGGTTTATAGCAATTTCTCAATATTGTGTCCCTTCGATAAACGAACAACAACTACCAAATGAACCATTTGACGAGCATTTGAAAGCCGTTCTTCTTTCATCTTGTCCTCCAGAAAGTGAACATGAGCGATCTTGCTTGTAACTGCACAGCTTTAGCTTGTTTTTGATAGTGTTTCGAACACTCCATTCGCTGTTCCCCAGCTTTCCAAGCTACTTTGTCTATCGAACGCTCTGGATTTCGCTGATTCTGGCAACGGACCTCTGAATGTTCTCATGAGTAGACATGATGGTTGGCGGACCTTTCGAGAATGGTCCTCCATCCCTCCAGTTTGTTTCACGGATGTGTAGACACTTGGTAGTTTAAAATTAGTCGATTTTAACAATGTCAACCGTTTTCATTCTCGTCTTTTGCAACTCAACTACTGCGATGCGTTAATTTTTACGATCCATAACTCAAGCATACCTAAAAATAGACAAATAAGAAAGCAGCTTGAAACAAAATTTCGAACATAATGCAATAAAACTATCGCTTTCGGCAGCAAAAAAAAACTAAATCAATGCCAAAATTAACAAAATGCAGAATTTTCACTTTTTTCCGCGCTTTATAGTATATGATATATATATATATATATATGTAGATATATGTTAATATATGTATATGTATGTATATATGTGTAGATATATGTATATATATATATGTATATATATATTATATATATATACGTATTCTCTCAACAGTTTGATATTTCGAGTGATTAGCTTTGTAGTGGTATAATGAATGTGAGAATTCTGGCGCTAAGACAGTCAAACTATTTGTACATCGCATTTTTGTAAATTTCACCAGCTACAGTAGTACCATTCAATCCCAGGACTCGAGAATAGGATAGTAATTTCTTCATTAAGTCCTGTCTTGTCCGAGTTATATAGACAGTTGTTTGTTTCAAAAGAAGCAAGATCATCGCATTTTCCAATCGAGATTTCAGAGCAGTAATCCAGAGTATGGTTAACAGTCGTCCCGTTCTGCGCTTAATTTCCTTGGAATCCTCTAATCACCTGAAACTGCAGACGGTCTCATTGACTCCTCAATTTGCTTTTTAGCATAATTTCACATAGTCTTCCATCACTAATAATCATCTTAAGTCAAACTTCCAATTTCTTTTGTTGTCTGTGTGATACGGAATAATCTCAATGCTTTCTATCATCAACTAAAAATAAGTGGCTTGTGGACGTTTCAGCTGCAGTCCCGAATTATCTTGTGATTCGTAAACTGTTCCCAATGTATAGACTATATTGTCTAGCTGTTCTTTCGAGTGACAGAAGTATTGCTTCTGAACTTGACTGGATAGCCATAAATAGAGTCCCACTGCACAAAACATTCCAACAACCTACAGCACAATAAATCAACAAATCCTTTCATTATTATTTAAGCCAACTTGTCATGTTGGGATCTATTGAAAGGATCTATTGAAATTTGAGCGTGGTCTTAATTAAGCACTCGAAATAAAGGTATAATATGATAAAAATACAAGTCAAAGAGCAATCGAGTGCGCAAACACCCTGTGTTAGGTGGAAATTTCGCTTGACATAGAGTGTAAAACGTTCGCCTTCGATGACTCTCTGTAAGGGAGTATAGCTCGCGAGAGAACTGACTATAAAAATATCGAAAGGCGACGCGTTCTGCCCGACTGACCAGTTTGTAAGGACGAAACACGTGTATCGGGCTATACAAGAGCCCTTACCAGACCACATGACATGTTGGCTCAAGTAATAATGAAAGGATCTATTGAAATTTGAGCGTGGTCTTAATAAAGCACTCGAAATAAAGGTATAAAGCAACAAATATTTGGAGCTTTTTTTAGTAACCTATATTGCGCGCATCTTGATCAGTCGTTTCATGTGAAAATATTCTAGACTTGTTATTTATAAACGACAAATAGAGAACCCTGTTTCGACTCATGTCCTTCCACTCATCTGTTTTCAGGATCTCGCCTACTAACACTCTTAAATGTAACACTGATAGTGGAATTAATTTGAACAAACTTTACATTTCTCCACGGATTACTGTACGTTTCTAGTTTCTCTACACAAACACTTCAAGTTTCTCTACTTTTCTATGGGTAGCCCATGGCAATGAGAGTTTGTGGCATTAAATTTGTTAGTCATTAACATATACAAATGACCCATGACAACATGAGTAGTGGTATTGATATACCGTGAACAGTGCAGTGCAGTGGTTAGGGATTTTCTGCAAAGAAGCAACGTCGCCGGCTCATCCTCGGGCACTAAACCTTCACTACGGAAATTTGTTATTGGATTTGAGTGAAAAAATTAAAACATTGACTTATTGTAATAACATTGGTATAATATTACAAGCCATGGCACTGGGCAAGTGTTTTGCCTACCACCACTAGGATGTCGTGAATAAAGTCTAATACGTGACGCATCTTTGAAAAATTGCAACATTGAGTATCTTGTCCTTCAATTTTTACAATAAAAGCGTAGTATAATAATATGAGATAAAATACTAGACAACCATGCGAATAAAAAGAACTTGTTCTACATCATATTCACAATAGCAGTTTAGCTTCGTATAGGAATAGCGCAAAACGGAGTACAACCTACCGTTTAGGTTTACCATTCAAGCAAAAATAACTTTTTCTCCGTCTCTGAAAGTAAAAAATTATTCAAATCCAGATAATTTTTTCTTACAGAGCAATGAAATTGATTGACCACAGGTCATCTATTGTTGAAAATTTGTCGTTCTCATATTCGATATTATTTACTATGTTCTCGAAATGATAGTGGATAGTCTTTTAAAGCGCACATGTTACTTAAAATTTATTCACAGAACTTTTATTTGTCGTAGAAGTCTAGCATCTAGTTGATGTTGCAGTTCGAGTGTAGTGAACAAACATTAGGCACAGCATAATTTTAGGATGGCGAATTTGTGAGCTGCTCGATCACAACCTTTCTCGATCCGACGACAAGACTGCTTAAGAACATAATCATGAAAGGAGACATGGAAAGGGTCTGATTTATAATCTGACTGATTTTATCTGCTTCATGAGTACCTTTAACTGGAGGAAAAACTATGGCCTTAGGACATCCCTTGATTGTCTAGTATAGGACATGTCATTTGACTTGATTGGTGCGATGTATTCAGAACAAAGGTAAACAAGAATATAAAGGGAATAATGTTCTCAAGCACTATAGAATCATCAGGAGCATGTGACGCAGTGCTTATAGGGTGCTCCGTTGGATAGAAAATTAATGGCTGATCAAATGCCACGTGCAAAACTAACCAAACCCTACGATGTCGGCAAATTGTATCAGTCTCATACAAGAAGGCAAAACTATTAACTTGATAGATTGAATGCTGGAAAATTATAAATACTTACTGGAATACCTTCATGTATGGTTGTCAGTGTTCTGAAAAATGTCTACTATTATCTAATACATTTTATTTGGAGCTGAAAAAGTAAAACTTTTTGGACATGCACTGAGACTAATACGCATCGCCACGAATGTGTTGCAAATGATTTGACGTGAAACAAGCGTATAAGCGGAAAAGATGTCGCATGGTATCCGCAGCTTCAAGGATATATAAAACTGGTCCAGAGCTATGGAGCGTTAATTTAAAACGATGAAAAATAAAACTAAAAATCTTTAGGTTTTGTTTCTACAATAATCCTTGTGAAATGCTCTGGGTCATATAAATTTCTTCGAATATCAGTCAATGAGTTTAGTTTGGAAGTCTCTGACTTCCTGAGCGATGTGCTCTTTGGAACGTTCTCCTTAGATGTATCATAAAGGGTGAAGCTCTCGATGTTGATCATCCTTGATATATGGGCCATATATTCGTTCACCGAGGAACATTAGAAGACTGGACACAGAATAACTCAATGGAAAATTAGTCACGATTATTGCGGCGCCGTACCAATCCATCAAGTCAGTGTTATTGTCCTCCCGAACAGACTAGCAGTAATTTCCAAACCCGGAGTGATGAGAGCCATGGTGCGTCTGGGATCCGGGAAAAAACCATAGACCAGGCTAGAAGTCACCGTGTTGTGCTTAGAATGAATAATTGTCTTTCAAGCAGGTGCAGCGATTCTGCAGTAAGTACGATAAGCAATCATCCACGCTGCAAACTCACTACTCATGCCAGTATGACCTCTGTAATGACGTGTCAAGTTTCATGGTATGATAAACTCTATACAGAGCATTTTCTTCTTGAAGATTTTTACATAATGTTTTCAAAAAGAAGTCATAATAAACCCTTTATCCTCAAAATAGAAAACAAAACTTTAAATTTTTGAAGATTATGCTGCATCATAAAACTGCGAATGGTGACTCAAAATCAGTATTGGAAGAGGTTACAAGGACCGTTCTCGAAAAAGAACTTAATTACACACTCTCCAGACATTTCAGCAAAAATCTTGGTAAGGCAATAGAGTTATCACAGCTGTGACCAACCTTTCCACGTGCAGTACAACCATAAGATGCTGAGATACGAGCAAAACATGAGACCTAAGGTGGCTGCAAACCCGTGACTACCCTTTTCATGGACTTACGTTTTATTTATTACACCATCTGAGCCCTCGCTTTGCCTTTTTCTCACCCATCGTACTCTTTCATAAATAAAGTAGTAGGTACTTATCAAAAGTTTAAAAATATCCATGTGCGATCACACTGGTGCCCACGCCTTACTTTACATAAAGGACTCATTGGATGACGCCTAGTTTTTCATGCGAGTGACATGAATCAAACACAACCCATAAAAGTCCTGATGCCCCGCTTATCCCAAGTATGAGCGTCCTACGTCTGATATGATACCAAGCTCCTTGATAAAGTACGAGCTCACTTAGACGTGTGTCAAGATTTCACGACCAAAATATCTCCATTCTACATCAATATCACCATTGACGTAAGAAGAGGGGTTCGACAAGGCGATACAATATCGCCAAAACTATTCACTGCCACCCTACAAAACGTCATGCGAACATTAGAATGGGACGAAATGGGAGTGAAAATTGACGGTCGACAATTAAACCATCTTCGCTTTGCTGACGATATCGTTCTCATAACACCAAACATCAGCCAAGCGGAACGAATGTTGACTGATTTCGATAACGCCTGTGGAAAGATCGGTCTTCAACTGAATCTAACGAAAACAATGTTCATGAGGAACGGATGGGTTTCTAATGCCCCATTCACGCTCAACGGAACGACAATTTCCGAATGCTCCAGTTACATCTATTTAGGTCGTGAAATCAACATGATGAACGACCTAGCCCCAGAGTTGAGCAGGAGGAAACGAGCGGCTTGGGGAACGTTTAAGAGCATCGAAGATGTAGTGAAGAGGACAAAGAACATCCGACTCCGTGCCCACCTTTTCGACTCGACAATTATCCCTGCCCTAACGTATGCAGCAGAAACCTGGTCGCTACGTAAGCAGGATGAAAGATCACTTGACGTTATCGAACGCGCAGTCGAAAGGTCGATGCTAGGAGTATCCCGTATCTCGCAAATGAGAGAAAGGATCCGAAGTTCCGACCTACGTCAACGATCGAAAATCAGAGACGCCGTTCTACACGCCAGGATATCGAAAATAAGGTGGGCCGGACACGTGATGCGCTTCAACGACAACCGATGGACGAGAGCCGTTACCGACTGGATTCCTCGGGACGTCAAGCGTTCTAAAGGAAGACCACTGACCCGTTGGCCCGATTTCTTCACGAAAGCGATGGAAGAAAGATATGATGCTCAGCGAATCCCTAGAGCGAGGAGGACCCACTGGGCTACTCTTGCACGCGATAGGGAAAAATGGAAAAGTTGCTGGTCCCCGCTCGAGTCACTCGACGATCAACGGGACGACAGGTGATACAGGTGATACGTATCGTTCTTATCGATCGGTGTACAGTGTTTGGTTAGTCTCCGTCATCAATAGCAGTAGTCTACCTAATATTCCCTACTCAAAATTCAGCTGATTTTTAGCTTGCTACTTATCGACCTCTGTTCAGGTGCTGCTCTCAACTTCGCGATTATATTGACAATCTTCATGCTATTCGTACTCGCCAATTTCCTGTATACTTTCATCTCTGCGAAGTCGTCTAAGCAGAAGAACAAGGAGTCATAAAATAGTCTCTCCGATGTCCAACTTGAATAAAAATTATATAATAGAGCACTCGATTATTCTGGGATATTGCTCAAGAACAATATAATCTGACGATATATTTTCAGTATTTGGTGAGCTCTACTATGGGCATTTCTAAGGTGCAAAATATTTGTTTCAGCCTTATAACCTTGCCAATTGTGTCTTTTCCTTGTCTTTTCGTTCAAACCAATTCACGTGCACTTTCTCGGGTATCTACTCCTCTATAGAGGAACACACGGCGGACTTTCTACACTAAGCGTACGGTGAAACAATCACCGTGGCGTTTTCTCAAATGCAATCGACGGTATTTGTTCATTATAAGGCGACAGATGAAAAGCGACCTCATTCGTTGGACAGGAACTTTTCTTAGGAGTCTACAGCCCACGTGACCGGTTTGTTCAAAACCTTTTTATTACGCTGTAAGGCCCAAAATAAAATTATGTCTTATATCGGCCACCCGCCTTCATTTTTATCAGGCGTATAATTCGCTGGAAGCACGAAAATCATATGAATGCGTGGGTGTGTGAGTCAATCGTTTTAACTGGAGTTTCGTTCAAAGTGGAGATAAATTCCCAAATATCCAATGTACGGGGCATCAATCAAGTGGTTCCGCCCCCGCAATCCCACGAACTGACCGATAAACAAGCTCACCGAAAGTGTAAAATTCAATCTTATTTTTTCTGCTGAACGACATGTGCAGAATAAGCAGAGCCTTGGAATCACTAAAACTTGTGCCGGATTTTTTATTCGGCGTCGATTACTTGATAGAGGAGTACGGGCTCAAGGGTGGTCGAATAGAAGACTGTGCAACTGATGAGTCGTGGAGGACGAAACAGGCGCCTGTCTAGCACTTATCAAAACATGATGCATCATTATTAAACAACCCATTATCTCTATATATTTGATAAAGATCCCCATCTATAAGGATTTCAAGGAATACCTAAAGATTGCGAGTGATCTACAAGACCTTCAACCCCAGGCGGGAGTTAAACCCGTGTACGTCTCATGCCGGAGACGCGTGATTCCACCACACCACAGAGGTCATCGATCTACCACTCGCCCATCGGCTCTTGTAGAGAATGCTGTGATCTATCTATCATAATTCGGCATAAGCGCGCCCCATTGCAAAAAGGATGACACAGGACCAACATCGTGGCGCGAAAACTGCTCGCGTGTTGCAACGGCGGCGGCAGAGAGCAACGGCAGTGATCCAGTTGCCCCGACGGCACCGTTCTCCTTGGTGATCTCGGACGGACTCGAACTCAAGAGACTTTTTTACGCTTGATTTTCTGCCACTTGGCTATCGGATTCTTTCTGTTCTTTTTTAAATCATCCTCATGCCGTTTTCCTATCATTCTAGGGCTCCATTCGTTGACTATTAGACGCGAAATGAGATGAATTTGTTGATATTTCTCGCGATCATAGGTCATATCTCGTCTCCTATGTGTTTCAGGTATCTGTAGATTCTTCGAGTTCTCTCTTCAGTCAGATTCGTCCCAAGTCATGGAGCAGCACCTTGCGTTATTGAAGATGTTTGTGTCAACCGTCAAGGCCAATACGGATCTTCTCCACGATCCATCGCTCTCATTCTTTCGCGAATTCCTTGAAGAGTAAGCGATTTCTCTAAGCACAAGCGAATCCCTCTAATTTCTCCTCTGGAATATCATCATCATTCAGGCTTGGAGCTAAGATTCCTCCAAAGAAGAAGGAAGCGAGCGCCGAGGATGGTGCCAAAGCCGAGTCGAAGATTCCTGAACCGGAACCCATGGAGGTAGGACGTCTCGTAATCTTGCTCCTCTTTAACCAACACCATGACAACGTCTTTGAAATCCTGCGCGACGAGCGCGGCGGCTACAAAGGCGTTGTGGTAGTTTTCTAATGAAATTTGGAATTTTTCGTCACTTAGGGGAATTTCGTTGCCAATAAATGGTAAAATATGATAGAAGAGACATCGATAAAGCTATCGTAGCAGAAACAATGGCCATGCTTTCTCTTAAAACCTCAAATCTCGAGGGAAAAGGCAAATGCTCAATAAAACGAACTCTGCTTGCAAAATGTCAGTTTTTCTCGTTAGCAGGCAGTAAAATAAAAGTCATTCCGCGAAGCAGACGTAGTGGGAGACTAAGCATCTCTCAAGCCATTGTGTAACTACAAGGACATGGATGAAGAAGGAAAGAAACGAAGTTTTATAGTAGCTGGAAATATGTTCCCATTCACAGTAATCCGCTTTTCCCTCCCGTTGAAACATAGATGATTTTTCGATACATGAGCATTCTCCTAACTATAAAACTTTTTATAGGAGTCTCTTCTGCTATATTTCATCATTTAATCACGATAATATCTCCTCAGCACCTCGGATTACCAAACAAATTCCCACATTTCCATTGCAAGGCGTGATAATAAAGACTCCCCCCTCGCCACACCGCCGACACGCGACGTGCGGTTTGAGCTAATAACAGCTCACATCGTTCTCAACGTGTTAAATACTTTCGGAGGTTTATCCGTTTGGGACGGAGCCTTTTTCACTTTTCCTTGAACTTTTAAAAATCGTTAAATGGTGGTTCAGCATAGAAAGACACATCACGTTCCTTTCGAAAACATGCTGCTTCAGCACGTGTTCATTTATTTGATATTCTTTTGACACTTTATTGATTCGTCTCCACAGTGTTTTTTTCCCTCACTGTGCGGTTCCAATATTTCGGCATTGAGTTCGTTTTTCGTCTTCTAGAACGTCGTAGGATACTGACTAAGCGAATCTCCTTGCAATCTCGAGGATAGCCCTGCTGTGGCGTTCCACAGGGTGTTGTCGTTGACTGCCGGAGAGAATTGGAGGTAGAGCTCGGCTCCGCACATGCCGTGACGAGCCATTACGACCACTCAACCACGGCGCCCCTATTTAATATTTTCATTGCATATATCTCCAACATTTTGCATCCATACGACGGCCACTTCACCAAGTGCCCCCTTACCGGTCCTTTTGAGAAGCTTGAAATCGTCCCGACATAATCTCGCTGAAAATGGTGAATCCGTCAAAGCCGTACTCACACAGGCAAAGGAACTGCGATTATGTCGTGACGATCTCAAGCTTCTCAGAGTCATAGCAAGGAAGCATTTGGTGAAGTGGCCGTAGCAGAGATGCCAAAGGAGAGATTTATGTGATGAGAATATTAGTCAAATGAGATATGCTAAGTCATGAAATAGCTTTCTGCGATTTCAATACTATAATTGGACCGTTTACTCTTAGTATCTTATTGGGACCACGCTCAAATTTCAGTACATCTCACTATTATTATATGATCCAATATGTCATGTGGTTTGTTATGGGCTCTTGTATATCCCGATACACGTGTTTCGGCCTTCCAGCCTTCCTCGTCATTCGTCTAGTCAGTTGGCTCGAATAATATATATGAGATATATTGATTAGAGCGTGGTCTTAATAAAACACTCGAATAAACGATATATTTCAAAAATACCAGCCAAGAGCAATCGAGTGTCGAAGATTGCCGATCTTGTGATTTTTCACTTGACGGCGATTGTGTAAATCGTTCGTCGTCGCCTACCTCTTTATGAGGGATGTACGAGCCCCCGAGAGCACTGGCTGAAGACGAAGGGCCAGCCCGATTGACGAGGCTGGAAGGTCGAAACACGTGGATCGCGCTGTAGAAGAGCCCATAACAGACCAAATGACATGTTGGCTCAAATAATAATTACGAGACTATAAATGAATTTTGAAATCCTTTTCCTACTACGCTATAGCAGCAAAATTAAGATAACATTTCACCATCGGTGTGCAATTTTTGCTCCGCAAGGGTTTGTGGGTGGGTTTTCATTAGAATTAATTTTTCGTTTGATAACTTGAAAAACGATGATTCTGAAACTGTGTTTGGTTTGATGATTATTTGACATGTTTTAAGCCGTTTGTGTGGTTTGAAGTGCCAGCCAGACGCCTGTTTCGTCCTCTAAGACTTTTCAGTAGCACAGTCCCTCGGTTCACCCGATCCCGCAAGGCTATACCCCTCTATAAAGGAGTTGACGCCAAATGGTAAATCATCGCAAGTGTAGGTTACAGAATTCTCTGAAATCTGCAGTGAACGGCAGTCGAGCTAGTGCCTACTATAATGAGTCATACCTCTCCATTCGGCCCTTTTTTTGATAGACCTCGCTCAAAAGCAGTGGTAGTTTTAATATGATAAACATATTTGTGTTTTTGTTTTTGTTTTGTTTTTTTGTTTGGGTTTCAGGAAGGTTTTCATAGAGCGAAAGTAAAGTCGTTCCGCTCTTGGAAATACATGCACCAGAAGTATGTGGGCGTGTAGAGCATATCGTGATGCTATGAGAATATCAAAAAAAGCTTGAGAATTTTTTTGGTGGAAAAGTCGTTTAATGGGTAACGAAAATTGCGTATTTTTAGTACGGCAGTTACAATCGCTGCACGTTTTTTTCTTTTGAAAGTTCTTGTTCCAAGCAAATTTTGAGTTTTCTCGCAAAGGAATTGTAGAACCTCATGTAGAAGAGACCTCATTATCACCTGTCACCTGTATCACCTGTCGTCCCGTTGATCGTCGAGTGACTCGAGCGGGTACCAGCAACTCTTCCATTTTTCCCTATCGCGTGCAAGAGTAGCCCAGTGGGTCCTCCTTGCTCTAGGAATTCGCTGAGCATCATATCTTTCTTCCATCGCTTTCGTGAAGAAATCGGACCAACGGGTCAGTGGTCTTCCTTTAGAGCGCTTGACGTCCCGAGGAATCCAGTCGGTAACGGCTCTCGTCCATCGGTTGTCGTTGAAGCGCATCACGTGTCCGGCCCACCTTATTTTCGATATCCTGGCGTGTAGAACGGCGTCTCTGATTTTCGATCGTTGACGTAGGTCGGAAGTTCGGATCCTTTGTCTCATTTGCGAAATACGAGATACTCCTAGCATCGACCTTTCGACTGCGCGTTCGATAACGGCAAGTGATCTTTCATCCTGCTTACGTAGCGACCAGGTTTCTGCTGCATACGTTAGGGCAGGGATGATTGTCGAGTCGAAAAGGTGGGCACGGAGTCGGATGTTCTTTGTCCTCTTCACTACATCTTCGATGCTCTTAAACGTTCCCCAAGCCGCTCGTTTCGTCCTGCTCAACTCTGGGGCTAGGTCGTTCATCATGTTGATTTCACGACCTAAATAGATGTAACTGGAGCATTCGGAAATTGTCGTTCCGTTGAGCGTGAATGGGGCATAAGAAACCCATCCGTTCCTCATGAACATTGTTTTCGTTAGATTCAGTTGAAGACCGATCTTTCCACAGGCGTTATCGAAATCAGTCAACATTCGTTCCGCTTGGCTGATGTTTGGTGTTATGAGAACGATATCGTCAGCAAAGCGAAGATGGTTTAATTGTCGACCGTCAATTTTCACTCCCATTTCGTCCCATTCTAATGTTCGCATGACGTTTTGTAGGGTGGCAGTGAATAGTTTTGGCGATATTGTATCGCCTTGTCGAACCCCTCTTCTTACGTCAATGGTGATATTGTTGTAGAATGGAGATATTCTGGTCGTGAAATCTTTATAAAGCTCACGAAGGATCCTTCGTGACCTCATTATATCACTCTATAAACACCTGCTCATATTTCGTTTTATATTGTAGCTATGATGTTGTGGAAGCTCGTTATGGAGTTCAAGCCACAGATTAATCACTACGGATGTGAAACGTGTCTTTTTTCCTCTTTAACAATGCTCCTTGTAGACCTTTTCAAAAACAAATCTCGGCTTCAGACGTGCGGAGATTTGACTTGTTGAATGACAGTTAGCCGAAAGCCATCTTTAGACCTCAGTTGAGCGAACAGACCACAGCGGGTGTGAAGCCTGATCTAATCCTCGCTGCTATAATACGCTGAGAAGTCCTTTTTAGAAACCGAGCATTATACTAAAATCGCCGAGATTTAGTCTTTCGAATGCGCATTGAAGGCCTAGGGAACGAGCTTTCTTCGGCAAAAAAGCCTCTAGAAATCCATGTGTTTTCAAAGATACACACCGTCTCAAATAGGTCAAGAAGCTAAGGACTGTTGTAAATTTTGCTGGGTGAAAAGTTGTTGAAAAACGATCTCTCACAATCCCACGAATAGTGGTCGCTTTGCAGAACGGAGAAGAAGGGCGTACGAAAATAGTCAAAGATGTTTTGTACCATCTATATAGAGATACTCTTACAAGTTTCTCTAGTTGATTTCTTGCAAAGTAACCCTAAATTGTTTTTTTTTTCAATAATATTCTTTTATATTTGATTTTTTTTGTACTGAAATTCAGTTGTTACAAAGGGACTTGAAAGGAGTTAACGCTGAATGTCTATTATTGGGTGGTTAGACTATCATCGAGAGTTAGAGGAGGATCTCTGTCGCCTTTGGGATACGCGCAAATCGATCTTATCTGTTCGAAAGGAAAAATCGTAGTTTTTTGTTTGAAATTTGGTTCCAAAATATTTTATTGTCAAGCTGCACATTCTTCTGTTAGGCTTGCAGATCTCTGCCTCTCCCCGTCGTCATGGACCGTTGTAGTTTTTTTTTTGGGGATATGGTCGTTTATCTAATTGTTTTCTAAATTTATTTTATATCTCTTTGCTTTTTTTCTTTATTTATTCTTCTGTTGTATTGCGTCCTTCAATATCTTATTAAGAAGTTTTTTTTCTTTCATAAATTCATGTGAGGTAATATGGAATAAGGTATCTCTGAACATATTTAGACTACACTAGTCCATTTGAACGTTCTGTTTAGAACATCTCATGCCTCTAAAGTCCTATTCTCTCAAAATCTCCAGTGTTTATTAGGAGCAATCAGTATATCAGAGTTTATGACACTTTCAGGAAGAACCACCGATTCCATACCCGTCAGACATCGATAATTCTGGTGTTATTGAGCCAGACGATAACAGTACTCCTCTTCCGATGGGTGATGTGACGAAAGAGGTGAAGCCTTGAGATCAACTTTTCTTTTGTATGAATGATCGCAGCCTAATCTTTGATACCTATACGGTTCAGGCTTCTGATGAGGACCGTGAGAAGGCAAATGAGGAGAGAGATAAGGCCATTGCGGCGTTTTCAGAAGGTATATTTTTCTTTTGGTGCTATTGGAGGTACAGTGTTTCCGCTCACCGATGTCTGCTTTATCTGAGTTTTCATTTCTTTCAACTTGCAAAATTTGAAATTTTCTATCAGATCAGTTTATAGAGAGCTTCTGCTAGTGCATACACTTAGGGAGTTGGTGGTTCGATTTCCCCACAGTGTAGTCGAGTTATTACCATCTGCTTCTAGCTGTTTAGAGCACTTTGTGTCGTGAATAAACCTTTGAATCCTCCATGCACTGCTGATGACGTTTCTACCATTTAGTCCCACATTTGTTGTATCTATGACTATGTGAAAACTGAAAAGAATAAAGCTTTTGGACTAGATTAATCCGCGAAGGGCGCGCCATGCATTTAATTTCATCAATCATCGTTTGAGGTGATTGAATGCGCATGGGGTCTTACCAATGGCCGGCGATGGCCTACCAATGTATCGAGTCAGTGCTGATGTCCTCTCAGACAAATATGGTGATAATGCGAAAAGGTTTCATGACCCAGGGCTCCGATCGAACCATCAACTACGTGTGTGTCGCAGTGCGCCTCTGATTACTGCACCTTATGCACGCATGATATGTTAGGACGCAGTTATGATAGCGTATCTCTATGTCTCATCAGCACGTCGTTGTCTGATCTTCTCTTCCACAAAGGGTTGCTTTGTGTTTGTTCAAAACCAATGTAACATTCTCACTTGCTATTTAGCAGGAATCCATCTGCTAATTGACAGTCCTTGTGCTGACATAGCTTAGTAGTCCTTTAGATGTTTTCTTGATTTTCCATTTTTCTTCTTTGATGGTTTTCAAGAACTTGAACACTACCTTATTTAGACTCAATAACCTTTAACTATCCTTAGTCATAGGGAAGTACATCACTGCGTATCTTGAGACTCATGGCATTGCTTTGTTCGTATGTATCGTCTGATTGGAACTACCGTAGACCCAGGAGTGGAGTGCATATAGATTGTGGAGATCACGAGACCAACTTTCCATTGACAGTACTTTCGCTTGTAATCAAACATATGATTGAGCGATCTCATTCGATATACAAGAATTTTTTCATAGTAGTGTTAGTAATCATTCGAGAGCTTAGCTAGAGCCATGCGTGGACGATTTTCTAAAAAAGCTTTTTTATGTGAAATTAAATCACACCTCCGCGTGCTTTCATTTTTCTCTCGCGTCTAACCAGCGGGAGTCGGAAAGGCAAGTGAACACATAGGGAAAATCTCGTAGATCTGAGTTAGTCGTTTTGTGTGAAGTTTCTTTCGAAGCAGAGAGAAAATTTCCGGCTGAATTACAAGTTCTACCTCAGATGTCTAGCAGTCAGGTCATCGATTGATCGCCATACCCCAACCCGCTGGTGAACCAGCAAACAAGCTCGACAAATTGCTAAACTCGACCTTGTTCTCCCTGCTACACTGCAGTGAAAGGGTCTTCCAGAAAATAAGCGCACGTTGGAATCATTGAAGCATACGCTATGGAATGATTACTTACAGTCTAAAGAAAGAGCTCTGTCCTGCGAGGTGTAAAACATAAATGTTATCATTCTCCTACAGTGCTAAGAGAAGAGCTTTTCTAGAAAGCAAACATATTTCTGGGTTCTTCGAGACTTGCATATCGAAAGAGTATTAGGAATCTGAGGGAGAGATTTTCTCCACCGAAATAAAAGCAAGATAAGAAAAAAAAACGCATGGTCGTGTGAAAAATAATTATATCTTGAATTTTACAGCGTCATAAAAGGGTGTTTTAAGAAACCAGCTATCTATTGCGATAGTCAAAGATTCAAGCTTTCGAAGGATTACTAACACTCCTATGAATGCTAATCATTATTTGAGCCACGCATGTCAGTGGTCTGTCAATGAGGGCTGACTCCTATGAATAATTTTAGCACAGCGAATAGGGTCCAGTATTTATTTGTTTTCTTATGACCGAAACGTCCCTTGGTGACCTCGACATTCTTCAGTAATTCCAATTTTTTTCCCGAAATGCGAAATACGAGGTAGATATAAAACAATTTATTGTGGCTGCTGGCGTTCGGCTGTTTCACCTTCATCAGAGCCTGGAAATCAGGTTGCCTACTATCTAGTCAGCTTAAGACCTTAAATACTTCGACACTCAAAGTTTACCTTACCTCGATTTTAATCGCATCATGCGCAAAATAACTTTGCAACATATCTTTTTTCAATGAGTCTTCCACTGAATGCTCTAAGTGGAGACCAACCGTGCAGAGATCATATGGACTGTGAATGATCATCTCACGTGGCACTGTTGGTCTCCGCTGAGACAACTCAGTGAAAGACTCATAAAAAATGATCGGTATGTTGAAAAGTTGTTCTGCGCTTGATGGTCTCAGAATCTGGATTTAGTGAATCTTATTCTTTTGAAGCATTGGAGGTGTTCGATTGTCTGGGTTGTGGGCAATCTGGTCTTTCTAGACTTTGAGGAAGGCGGAACCATCGGAAAATCAGCTGTCAGAATTAATTGTATCGTAGGAACCTCGTATATGAGTTACAAATAAAAACCAAGAATTGTCAAAGTTCCAGAATGTTTGTACCGATGGTCTAGAGATCTCCAGCCGAGAGACTGCGTTCAGGGCAATAATTTACGCATTTAGTATTGTAAAGCGTCACGAAAACAGTAATAGTTGCCCGTGAGAATGCTTGGAGCTTTTTCGACGTTATTACGTAAGAGTCATACGTACGTTTCGGCGGTATCGCTCACTTCGTCAGTGGCCCACGCCCCACACTGAAATCCCACCTTACAGTAGGGTCTACGTATTCACTACTAGCGGTAATAGTTGGTTTTGTCATTTGTTACCAAACTAACATTGTAAGTAATATCAAGGTCAAGGGAAAGTCGGTTCCCAATGTGTCACGAAAACAATTAAAAGATTGATTCAGTTCTTGTATTATCGTTCTTTTTTGGATCACTAAATAGACTAGTAACTTCCGTATTAGCAAGGGGCGAACATCTCTCAGCAACTTACATACCTTGAAGTGTTAAATTCATCACTGGTTTTTGCAGGGATGTTTGATGATGCTTTGAAACACTTCACTGCGGCAATTGAATTGAATCCGGGCTCGGCTATATTGCATGCTAAGAGAGCCAGGTACTTTTTTCAAAACGAGTTTTTTCATACATCCTATTAGAAAACGATATCGATTTAGTGTTCTTCTTAAACTGAAACGTCCAATGGCAGCTATTGCTGATTGCGACAAAGCGATCTCGATCAATCCTGACTCTGCTCAGGGTTATAAATTCAGAGGCAGAGCCTACCGGTTAGCGAATTTTCTTTCTTACACATTTTATGTTCTTTTTCAAGATTCTATTCGAATATAGTTTCCCATGTCGATGTAGGTTGAGATGAGGATACACCTGTTTTTGATAGAATGACAACGATCCCTTATTGTTCTTCGTTACTCACCAGTTTGGTACGGGTCAAAATTTTTCAAGATTCTGGAAAATTGAATGTTCTTGACTCTGGCTCGATTTCATTTGTTGCTATCGACCGTGTGATTGTATAATCTGTATCTGAATGTGTTAACAACCGTGTTAACAAAAATGGCGAATTCTTATTCTTTTTGATTTCGTTCTTGCTAACTTAACCGATGAGCTTGATTGCAAAATGTAATGCCATAGTTGGATAATATATGGCCGTAGGTGGATATCATAGCCATAGATAGCCACCGAATAGATAGAAAGATGAAAGCCAATTCATGTCGGAAATTTCTGGCAGATGGTGGATTATGAGCTTTTTTAGTCATTTAACATATAAAGAAAAGTGTTAGAAAATCTGAAATCTGATCATCAACACATTTCTCGTGCCTATATGCTTTGAGAACGTATATGGCGTAGTGGCTAGAGGTGATCTGCAATACAGAAACGATCGAGCAATTAATGGTCGATGAATTACTTCCAGACTGGTCTGGAAGATAGCTACGTTGACTAAGCTTAGACCAGCAAGCTGTTGTAAAGGCCAGATATGCACTCAATCATCTCAAACGATGTTTGATGAAGTCGAATGCATGGCACATCCCTTAGGGATTGATCAACGCAAGACATTCTTTGCAATAATGTTGAGTGATTTTCATTTCTAAACTTCGGGCTGGAAGCGAGTCCGCATTCCACCCTTTCCGTGGATGCGTCTAACCTACTGCTCTACAAGAATAAAATGAGGGTTGGATTCCCGTTCAAGATTTGAAGACACTTCTCATCACAGGTCTACAAAAAAAAAGAGTCGAATTTGAATCTGTTTGCATTTTTGTCGAAATTTTTTCACTTCTATAATACTAAGTAAGTTTAGTCTGCTTGGAAAGTGGGTAGAAGCTCACACAGATCTTGCAACAGCTTGCAAACTTGATTACGATGACACAGCGAATGAGTGGCTCAAGGAAGTTGAACCAAATGTGAGTGTATCTTTTGCATCAAAATTTTTTGTCACATGGTATTTACTCAAGAGAATGACAGTTTATCATTGAGTTCATTAAACTCGTAATAAATCTATGCAGAACAAAGCAAAGACAAATCCGTTAAGCATCTCAGCTAAATTATTGAATCTGAACTAAACGTATCTATTATGCCGACGACAACGGTTTCTTGCGACAAAGTCGTTTCCCGTTGGGACCGATGGGCGCTCGTTCTTTCGGTGGAAGTCCGAGTACCGCTCGACAGGAATAGTAGTATGGGCTGCATTTACCACTTTTCTTATAGCGGTCTAAACCAATTCCGCTCACTGATCCTTCTGGGACATGCTGTACTGTGTTGTGTTCTCCACTTTGTGCTTCATGTTGAAGCGTCAAATGACCAGTTTTATAGCACGACTTTCTATACTTGCAATCAAACTTCTTGTCGGCTTCCGTTTTTGCTATGACCGGCACCTCACCAGTTTCGCGATCCACGTGATCTTTGAACATCTCAACAAGATGATCGAATGACTGCTTGATTTCTGGTCTTTTTCCTGTTTCGTAGCAGGATTTACGATATTTACAAAATTCTTTTAGCTGTTGCTGCTCTTGTTGGTATTTCATCTCTTCGATCAATTTGTTCATCGTTTGGACAGCTTTGCCAAGTCCTTTCCCTTCCTTTTGATCCTCTTTTACATCTTTTTTAGCGGGCCGCTTCTCTTTGGGGCTTTTCTCAGTTATGCCACCGGGTACTTCTTTCAGTGGTGTTGATTCTGCCGGTTTTGCATCTTTTTCTGTGGAATCTTCCTCATCTGCTTCTTCTTCACTTTCCTTAATTGGTTTCGTTTTTGATATCTGCTTCTCGGGTTTCACTTTTTTGCTCTTCCTTTCTTTCTTTGGCGGACTCGCATCCTTTGGTCTTGCTGTTTCTGGTAGAGTTGACTCTTTCGCTTGGGGTTTCGCCTTTTTCACTTTCACCTTTTTGCCTTCACTATCGGATCGTTCCTTCATTTCAACACTTTCTTCGTGCACATTCTCTGGTTCTTTACGGACTTCTCTTTCCTCGGATAATTTCGAAGCCTCTAGATTTTTCTCTTCTACTTCGTCAATTTTTTCATCCGATGCTCTCCTAGCAGCTTTCCGGTGCTGCCCCACGTGTGCCTCTCCGCGTGATTTTCGAAGAGACTTCATCCGTCCAACCTTCCGTCGGCGCACTTCCTTCTCTATCTGACGTCTTTTTCTCAATAATTTAATCGTTTCTACGGTTGCTGAATCGTGGACTTTGGCATAGCATGACTTCCTGTATTTGCAGAACAATCTCAAGTCTTGCGCATTTGTCGGAATCACACTGCTCACCTCTTTACTTATCACTGCTTCTAATTTTGGAGTGATTATAGGGACTATTCCAGTCTCGTAGCATGATTTTCTATACTTACATTTTTCCTGCAAGGTCATCTTTCTTGTCTCGACCTGCTCAGGTATGGTTACAAGATCTTTCAAACTGTCAATAAAGATCTCTGGCTCAATATCGGGCTTAACACCGGTCTCGTAACAACTTTTACGATATTTGCAATAGAGTTTCTTCTCCAGTTGTTCCAGTTCATCAAAATTTATTTGATTACTCTCGGAATCAACCGATTCTGTGGAGAATATCTTGATTGGTAATGGTAGCGACAACTTTCCCTCAATAATTGGTACTTCACCAGTTTCATAGCAACTCTTCCGGTACTTGCATCTGAGCTTTTCGAGAAGTTTCTCTTCATGCGCAGTCATATGCTTTTCTACGATCTTCACATGAGGGCGTTTTGCTGCTTTCTCAATAGATTCTTCTACCGTCTTTATTGCCTCTGCCGCAATTTCTTTCAGGGTTTTTTTCTTTCCTTGTTGTAAGTTGACTGCTTTGTATGCAAGGACTGGTCTTATCTTCTCTTCACCTATAGACTTCTCTTTAAATGGTATTCCATGTTTATGGTAGCAAGAATGGCGATACTTGCACTGAAGCTTCATCAGTGGTAGGTTTTCTTCTTCACTGTACCACTTTACTTCGACTTCTTTATCCTCGTCTCCTTCTTCGTTTTCAGCAGCCCACCAATGGCGAAAGTTGAAAACAGAACTGTCATCGATGTCTGGCTTTATACCAGTCTCATAACAAGATTTCCTATACTTGCACGCTTTTTTCTTATCGACTTTTTTTTCTGCTGTCACAGCGTGAGGAGTGCTCTTTCCTGTTATTATCCCTTGTTCGACAATGTCTTCCATTATCATGTCGACAATCTCCTCAACATCTTTGTCGTGCTGAAATTACTCGTATTTTCAAGTACTGAAAATTAGCAAACCAATCTAAAATTTGAAACATTCACTAAGCAGCAATTCTGCATTTTTTATATTTTACTATTTAGTCGATTACATTCAATGTTCATTAATGGTATATTACGACTTAATGATTGTATAGTACTAACTTCTAAAATGATTAAATTATTGCCAGCTGAATGCATAAGTAGCCCAGAAATTTCAAGAGACTTGCGAGTTGTGATAAGCAAAACTTGGAACCTCGATCAGAAATTGAGCTCAGCTTTCGCCTTTACCTGGGGCGCATGCTAAATGCTACACTACCGAGGCCTTTTTTGTGCTATCATTTTTTCTGCAGTATAAGATATCGAAGCTAAAAGTGAAGCTTTTTGTTTGCTCTTTAGTTCAAAAAACTCGTCTTTCCTTTTTTCGAATTTCATTGCAGTCGTGTTTATTGCTTCAATTTCATGAAAACTGTAATATTCAATAGTATTATATAGTAGCAGTAATATTCATACAATGGTAATAAGGTGCTTTTCTGTTGTCGCAATCTATTTCCAAAAACTTTTAGGACCTAGTCTTTTCCGCTTTTTCTTCAGACTTTCAGTGGTCATTCGATAGCTCAAATCTCGGAGATTCCGATACTATGCTTGCTTTCTGAAGACGCTTTTCAGTGCGTTGTAGCGTCGAAAATAATGTTGAGTTTCACACACGGGTAGGGAGTGTTAATGACTGGATGTATGGAACTTCGCACCATTTGCGACAAACGACACCGAGGTGGCTAGGGATTGTGGATCGTTTATCAACAAACTTTTGTAGTTATTTGATAGCATGATTTAGCTGATTCGGAAGGTAAGTTTGGTTTCTGCTGAGGTCTTCGTAGAACGCTGGAAGAGCGAAAAGAACAAAATTTTCAATTTGACTTTCCCTTTGAGATATAACGCAAAAACTCACATGTGTGCTATGACTGTGGTGACTACGATGTGGGTGTTTATGGTGGGTATGATGTGGATGACTGTGATGGTGATCGTGGTGCTCTCGTTTACGGTCTTTCTGGCTTCGCTCGTCCAGTTTTGCTGCTGACGCGAGGATGTTTGGCCAAATGAGCCAGCGCTGTGTTTTCTGGAATGTATCCTTGTGGTCCAAAGGCTTTATGAAATATGGTTTCTCGAAGAGCAGAATTGAAAGCATCTCTGGCGAAGCGTTGTTGCAGAAGTAGACAACATTTGGAGAGGTGATGGAAGCTCGACTTCGCATTGGACATGTGACACGCCTCTCAAGTAACTCGCGGGTTTCGATTCGAGGGTTTCCTGAAAAGTGGGCTAAGTGAAATCCTGTTCTTTCTGACAGTGGGATTCAATAATTGCGGATTAGTTTATAGTTTACTCCTTTTGGTAATTTTCGGTCATTTCCACCCTGTGTTTCATCCCTTTGGAAAGAAGTGTTTTTTGCTTTTTCTCAGAGTTTTAGTAGTCATTTGATAGGCTAGGAAAAGCTCTGACCATTGAAAAATCTTCGAGTGTGAAGCTTATTTTTTATTTTTACTGTTACAGCGCACCAAGAGGTCATATCAGAAATAAACTGCATCCTTTTAAATTTTCGGAAGCTAGGTTATTAAAAAATTACTAAAGTTCTGAAGAAAATGTAAAGCGCGTTTTCCCTAAGGAGTCGAAGTAGGATGTGGGTAACGGAAATGATTCGAATCAAAAAGCAAGTACAACATTAAAATTGCGACATTTGTGCTTTCGAGTGGTCATTGAGAGTTCGAAGGAAAATTTTGTCCAGCGAAAAATGCTTGAGTGTGAAATAAAATTCTGTTTTTTTTTTCATAGCGCAATGAAAAAGCCTATCACGAAGTATAATGCACCATCGTTATTTCTTGATTCAAGTTTCAAATAACTACTAAAACTTCAGGCAAAAGCAAAAAACACGTCTCTACAAAGGAGGTGAAACAGGGTGGAGATAATAAGGAATGCCATCTTTCTCCGTTCATCAATAAACAACTTCCCACCAGTATCAGTTTGACTGCAAAAAATTGGACCAGAAGTTCTACTGAAAAGAATCTATAGTTTTCACTCTAAATTTGGTGAATCATCGTAACCCATAGTTTTCTTTCGAAATAAGTGCGAAATAGAAAAGGCCACTGACCTTTGGTGTTTTTTTTTGCATTTTTCTTTGACCGATAAATGAAATATTGAGGGTTACCAGTTTTTATTATGTGAAAACATTGGAATAGATTCGTATAGGTTTTTATTTCGGAGCGTCAATGTTTATTAGCAAGCAATGAGAGTATAATTTCTTCTATTTCGAAATTTAAATATTAGTGGGTGTTAACTTTTTTGTATAAATCTTTCCAACTAACCGATTTCGATTGCAACTAGTGCACTGTCGTTCGTTATGAGTCTTCGCAAAATAGCAAGGTGGCCAGAGCTCATCTGGTCAATTCCAACATTCGTGACGACAAGTGTGGTCACATTGCTCGCTAACTCCTGGTTGCCCCATCCCGAAACTAGATGGTTGTCCTCAGTATCCAATGCTATCTTATCACCGTTTGCGAAGACGAACACATCTGCTGGTGATTCTGTAAGATAATCCAGCTCATAAATCTTTTCATAGTAGAAGTTTATTTGCATAAGCTAAAGCGACTAAAGTAAAATAGTATTTTGAGGTCGATTTCAGCTACCGAAATGACTAGGTGTGCTTGAGATTTCCACGCGGTTTTTACGATGTTGTAGGGGAGTTCAGGACAGATACACATTATATTACTGAGAATTTTATTGAAAGGTCTACGCTTCTTTTCTTATTTCTCATCCACAAAGTTTTTTTTTTTTTTTTGGAAGAAATCTACATTGTTCACCTGAAAGCTGTGCGCTTAGAGTTTATTCGTGAGATATGCATTCCATCAGGACATCAATGATTCAACTGCTATCTCATCGTTTTCGTTTTTATTTGTCAACTACACTATTCTCCGTACTCTCCCAGATGTTCAGTGGCAAGGGCGACGCAAAAGCGTTTAAAAAATTGATTTTATCACAGCGTTATTGATCTGACTATGAACAGCTGTTCAAGAAAATAAACATACTCTATTGATCGATGGATGTAATGGATAAGCTACTGCTTCAACATAGAAAATATCTTGAGTGAAGTCAGTTTGATACGATTTGTGGACATAGATATCAAGAAGTCTTCATTGTGCATGATGTTGGAAAGTTACATTTTCAAAAAAAAAATTTCGTCCGCGACTACTTGCCTTTGACAGTGTCATTGTAAGATTGAACGAATAAACTGGCTAAATTTTTTTTGTTGACATTTTCTGAGGCTTGGCCAGTGATCAACAGTGTAAGCTTGCCTGGAAAACAAGATTGAATATCAGTAAATTTTCTTTACGGGTTTTTCAAAAGTGATTTCGATTTTTTTATTTCAATTCAGTATGACTGCGTCTATTAGGAGATAGTAAGCTTACCTGTAGTACCACTTAGAATAGTACTGAATAGCAATAAATACGAAATTGAAAAAAATCGATAAGTCATCCGTGTTTCACAAGGATAAGCTGCTAGCATTCAGCACGGTGACATGCCAAACACTGAGGATAACAGCCAGCTGCCCTTCTCTCAACCACGCCCTCAATCTCTCTATGCTTCATCCTTTGACCTCCTTATTTGAGTATGCAGAGTGCCGTAGCTAATCAAATGAAACTAATTAACCTATTCAGATTCTTACTATGTTTCCTGGCGACTTTTAGGAATAAGGTAGTACGAAGTCAATGGTCATAATAGAAGCATAATAGGAAAGAAAGAAATTTGTGGTATGAAAAATTGTTATAGGCAGTGGATATTGAATCATCGAATTATGTCTGAAAGTGTTGATGACCAGTTCAGTGGTTTTTTGTGAAAGTTTAAATAATTTATTTCAAAAATTGGATCGAACATAGATGAGGTGTTCTGTCGTTCCACACGACAATATGCCGTCATTGAGTGTGTACTATCTATAGAATAATGCGCATTTCTTTCCTAGAACTTGAAAAAAATTGAATGTTAGATAGAAGACATTCTCTGATACTCTATAGCAACTGTTCAAGAGACACGCATCAGATCAGTATGTTGCTCTTGACGAAGCGATCACGCGATGCTATTCACTTTGAAAAGTTCTCAGTCATCTCTACTGTGCTATGTCATTCGTTGTTTTCAATTCTTTAGTACACACTGGTCTGAAATACGGTTGTTAAACCGACTGAATGATCATTTTTAGGCGAAAAAAATTCAAGAGTACAATCGTGCAGTCTCTCGTCAGGCTGAAGAGCGTGAGCTTAGAGAGCGTCGTGAACGCGTGCGCCGTGCGCAGGAAGCGAACCGAAAGGCGCAAGAGGAAGCGACAAAGGTGAGAACGTCGCGCTTTTCTGTTTACCGAAGAAGAGTATTGACATGCCGACAGTGTTTTTGAATAGAACCTGTGACCTTGTTTTTGCGGTAGTTGTAATCCATGGGCTCTCACGTTTGCTACCTCCCACCTACAGGCTGACTCTATCTATGAGGAGTAAAAAAATTTATCTGAATCCGTGACTTAGAGACGCAAAAGAAAATACTCGGTACCGTAATCTTGGTTGTTTTCGTTATCTAGGGCTGTAACGTTTGCCATCTACCCAAAAGCTGAATCTGTCCATGGGAAAGCTTTGAAAGATATCTGAATTCACAGTCTGTGGGTGTACTAAAAAGTCTAATACCGTAATCTAGGTAGCTTTTGTGATCTGTGGGCTGTAACGTTTGCAGATTTGACCTTTTCTTTGAATTTTCGTAATCAATGACTTGTAGCATGTAGCATTTTTAAACGTGGATCTATTGCATTTACCGAAAAAATGATTTTTTTAGTCGGTATGGTCCGCTTCTCTTTGCCAAATACAGGAACTACCATTTTTAAAATTCAACCTACCAAAAAACCCAAACCTAATAAGATTTTATCTGCTGAAATGGGAAATATTTAGTTCACTGCTGATGCTGAACATGGAGGAATGCCCAATTTTGATGATTTTCTCGGAGATGCTGAAATCGCTGCAGCCCTTAAGGATCCCGAGGTTCGTTTCCATGACGCAATTGATTTATCAAAGTGATACATGCTGAAGTAAGATCATTTCGATTCATGATTATATGACATTCTCTTCTGCTTAATGTTTTTCATTGAAGAATTTCTTGTGAAATTTAAGGGCTTGAGATATCAAAGGATCGCCAATTTGCCGTATTTTCAGGTCATGACTGCATTCTCAGATATCATGTCTAACCCACAGAATATGATGAAGTATATGGGTAACCCGAAAATAATGAAGATCTTTGCCAAAATTAAAGGTGAGATAAATGGCTGAAAAGCTTTTTCAAAAGCAATATTCTTTTTCATTTTCATTTTTCATGTTTATCATTTGATTACCCTAAAATTCCATAGGTCAAAGGTTTTCTATTTTTCAAGAACATGAATAAGTAGAAGCCACTACCAGTTAGTAAGGTAATAAAATTACTAAAATTGCCATTAGTTACAATTTTCCAGCACGGGCTTCTCTTATCTATGGAATTTTGTTCGTCATTTTTTAGAATTTTCAATGATAGACCTGCTGGTTTTTTTCTGCTTTAAGTCTATTCATTGACTTTATTTGAAATTATTCTTCAAAATGTGAAATAAAGACAGCTGTTTTTCATCACTTAAGTGGGATCGTCCAGAACTACGCCTAAATCTTATTTTTGAACATTTTTATATTGCCTGGCATGTCTCCATTACGATATCAGTTTTATGGTCAATTAAAAATCTTTTTTATAACCGCTTTTAGCGGCGGTACGATGTTACGAATACAAGTACTGTTATATGTTGTGCAAAACTCTAAACGTCGAACAGGCTTCGAACCAGTATTTCGTCTTTACAGCGGCCACTTTGGAAAATGGTGAAAAGTTGGTTCGAATCCCGTTTGACGTTCAAAGTTTTGCACACCACCCAATGATATTCGATATGACATCGATTTCATTCCGTTTTCCTATTCTCCAAACTGTGGTAAAGTTATGTCACTTTCATCCTTTCACGGCCGACTAATCACATCGTGGCTGATCAATCTTTAGAAAGCAGTATTGTTCAGTGATCAGTAGTTTGTTTTGACGCGATGGGCAATTCTCTAGGAAGCGTCTTTCTATTTTATAGTTTGAAAACTAAGAAAAGGGTCTGTAGTGGTTACTTGACTGAAAACATGGTCTTGAAGAGCAATCTGTTGGGATCTCTATTGAAAAGAGTATATGGATTGTCAGTATGAGAATTGTGACTTTTTTGGTTGTATGTTGATACAAATGGAGACGACACTATAATTTGAGATAGTGTAGGTCAGCGGAAGCACAACCATCTTTTCGAAACCGCTTTCTGCTCATATGGCTTTGGAAAATGTTCAGGACCTTCACTAGGTCAAATAATATCTCAGCTGATATTCCAACTTACATATAACCTAGTCAATTGTTCCCAAGACCGACTGTCTGTTAACTTCGACATGCTTCAATATAATTATAAAGAATAAAATCCAGTCAATTGTTCTTTTTTGAGCAATCTAGTTATTTTTTTCCCAAAAAGTCGAACGGATGATGGAGGAATATATGCAACTAAAAGATATGATCCACACACTGCCGCTCAGCTACCATTAAACCGTGAAAGAGGTTTATTTCCAAAAGAGTTTCTATCGAAGATTACGAAGCAAGAAGCAAGAGAGTCGGCATAGGCAGTCCGCACGACTGAAAGCGCGGTGTGGTATATGAGTTTCTGAAAGTGTCTGCATCGTCTCACACAACGTGCATGAATATTCACGTAAACAACCATTCAAAATTTACTTAAGCCATAATATTTAATTTGTCGGCCAACCATTCAACCGCGTAATCAATCAGTCACTCAAACACTTAATTTATGCAAAGGTTTTTTTGTCGAATAATGCGGAAATTATTTGTCATCAAAATGGGCTACATTATCTTCATATGTGATTAGGTCCTTCTTCGTAATCGCCTTTGTATTTAATTTGGGATTCATTATTTCCAAATTAGGATAGTCGCTTATAGTTTGAACATCTAGAAATGAGCAGTGAAGGCTGAGCTGAAATATAGCAGTGAACCTGTCGGTTTTGTAGTTCATGAAGCGATCCAAAAGATTTGATTTTGTGTTCTGCGTTCAGAGTGAAATGTCAAAGTCGAAGCAGCTCTTTGTCAGCCTGTGACAACCTTGTCACACTAGAAAATGGAGCATAAATCTGTGTCGCTTCTTTGGAACAAAAATGGAACGGTGATCGAAAACAGATCAAATCTAATACGGGGGTTTCATTTTTCTAGTTTGCACTCGGCTTAAACGAACAAAGTTAATAGTCTGTGCCTTTAAATCCTCTTACCGATCGAGCAGGGAAGCCATTCGAACAGGTTGAGCAATTTACAATATCACCACCTTCATGAGATCTTCGTTTGGTGGTCCCTCGCCTCGCTCGAATCGAGTCTTCCTTCAATAAAGCGCCACTCAGTGAAGTAACTGTCGCATTCTACGATACTAAGGATCATTACCAAGGATAGATTTAGTTGAACCAACATCCTCATCTAGAAAGCGTACTATTCTTCTAATGGATTTCTACTGATAAGGCTATTGATAGTAGAAAGAGCGCCGATACTCTTCTGAAACTTCTCATTTTGAAAAGTAAATTGGATGCTTGAGAAAACTTCTGTTTCGATCTATTATTGAACATTTCCACCCTGCATTTATATTTGTTCATATTCCAATCATAATCAGCGGCCAAGATCTAAGTTAAGTTGCTTTAATGCAGATATGTGTATGAAACTCGCAAGTGTGGTGATGAATTATTAAATGTTATCCGATATCCAATCATTTCAGTAGAAAATTAGTATGCGTTCTAGATGGAGGTGTTAGTTCATCTAAATCAATCCCTAGTAATGAATCCTTAGTGAAGTAGAGCGCGATGGAAAAGGTGCTGCTCCGTTTCAATGAAATGCACTGTATCGTTGGGATCAGAGACGAAGATGAGGTGGGAGAGACAGTTCACCCTTGCCAGTTAGACACGCAGAGGGTTGGGTCCTTTGAAGCCAAAGGATTAATATACAGGATGGTTGTTGAAGTTGGTAATTGTCCGTTGACAATATTCTCTGTTTCACGGCTCACTCCATTCTGTGGTAGTCGGTATTACTGACGGCTAGTACACAGCTGTATAATTTGTTGTACACTGTTTTCCTTCAACCTCAGCAATGCCAGTATATCATGTTTTCTTTGTTGATTTAATAATACTAGAATTCTCAAAACTGATGTTCATTCTATCAACTGAATGGGATCGGCATTGTAGAGTGATTTTTTAGATCCGCATATAAATTTTTTTCAGTTGAAATTCTGTTTGTACTGTTGCAGAGTTGCTCAATTAGTTTAATTAGAATCAGCGTAGATCATCAGGTAAAGTTATCAATACAATACATTTTTTGCTGTCAATTTTTGACGTAAGTTTGATATATGTCTTTTTTATACTGTATTACTTGTACTTGTGTGCTGTGTTATTTTGATAGAATAAGTTTGAACAAGCTATCCTGTTGACAGGTAAAATGGGCGGGTCTGGTGAGGGCATGTTTCCTGGTGGTTGCCCAAGTGGAGCAAAATGCGGTGATTCTGCTTGCGGTCAAGGTGGAACCGTTCCCCCAACACGCCCCAAGGCTCCAGAGCCCGACCTTGATTAATCACGGATTTTATGTTCATGTTTTACTACACTTATCACCAGCATCCGTTGAACTCCTATGTTACTCAGACCTTTTTTGATTTGTTACAAAAGTTCTTCACGCATGGGTAGTATCGTTCACTAGAATGTTGTGTAATGGGCCATATGTGAGACATGTGTGAATTACCTGTTGATCAAGTTCTGTGTTTAGAATTGCTTTTGATTTTAGAACCAGTAAAAATCTGAGTACTTGTTTTGTTTATTAACCCATGTGGTCAATCGACTTAATAGCTTCAAGTTAGTGTTAATTACCGACCCATTGATTGACCTGAATTACCTCAGACGCAGATAAATTGGTTCTGACATATCTTAGTTGTCATCGCTTTCAATTTGTTGAGTCTCTTCTATGGTCAAAGAGAACGCAGGTGTTATGACATGGTCGAAAATTAGACTATAAATTTACGTAGCTTGACGAAATGAAGCATACATGAAGTGAACGTTGCTTATGAAACAACTGTTTGTAAATTGGATGTTTGTTTGATACTAGCAAAGTCGTCGTATTAATGAGTATTTCAAAACCATTTGTTAGCCTCCGAAAAGAGTGAATTAGGAGTTTGATTGCCGTATAACATCCAAGGTGACGTTTTTGTTACGTTGGCTTCGTTACCATTGGGATGTAGCCGTTTTTGGTCTCTAAGCTTTTTCGCAACACTACAGCTATCAATTTTAAATTACTGACAGATTTTTTCTTCATTCTCAATCACTATGATGAATCATTGGAGCGGCATAGCACAGTGGTTAGTGATGCGGTATATCAGTAAACGAGGTGATAAGCAGTGCTCTGGTTTGATCTCTTCAGTAATCTCTTGCAATCAATCAACGAAAGCCTTACAGAACAGAATGCTTAGCTCAGCTACCTTTGAGATTGCAGGGGAAATTGTCTCGACTA
This sequence comes from Parelaphostrongylus tenuis, assembly GCA_019055375.1. Taxonomy (NCBI): domain Eukaryota; kingdom Metazoa; phylum Nematoda; class Chromadorea; order Rhabditida; family Metastrongylidae; genus Parelaphostrongylus; species Parelaphostrongylus tenuis. The sequence goes on from JAHQIW010007363.1 coordinate 658,167, forward strand.
GCATTCGACGAAGTCCTTAACCAGCAGGCGAAACAAACGTGAAATCTTCGAAAACATCTAGAGGAGATGAATATGAGGAAACGAATCGATCGCGAGAAGTGCTAGGATTCGCACAGTGAATTATATTTCCGGACTTTGTAAATCGAAAAAAAGAATGATAAATCATGGTTGAGTGCCCATGTAGAATGATATTAGAAGTAGTGAAATTCATTTAAAATATCTAAGAAAATCTTATCAAGGAATGACGGGAATGTGTTTGATGTGGACGAATTCATTTTCCATGGCACTCGAGAGTCTTCAGTGTTCAAAGATACATGAAGATGTACATAAAAAATGCATTGAGCGTAAAGAGTCACAGAAATGAGCGGAAAAGAAGCTTTGAAAAAGTAGATTAAAACAAATCTAAGATTGGTTCTTTTTTGGTAGGAAGAGGTGGAGGGCGCACTATAATGTTTGCATTGAACTAAACTTACTGAGAAAGTGTAGTACTACGAAGGTGCGGCTCAAAAGTATGTGTGCTCCTACATGTCTTTGGAAAACGTCACGCAATTCTGGTCATTTTATCAGTTCAGTAGTTCGATTCTTCCCTGTGTTTCCAATAAATCTGCGCTACAGTCTTCCAGTAAGGTCGATAAATCTGTGAAGGTTAGTGGTTGTACGAATCGTATATTGATATCTGAAAATTTTGAAGTCATTGTAAGGTAGACTTTTTTCGAGCACGATGAAATTGAGAATCATCAATAATTCCACATATACACTTTGTCTAGGGGTACATGTAGTGCGGTAGTTAAAGGTGCCGTGCAGGGTGCACTTGGGCGCTGCTATGAACCCGTTCCTCAGACGTACCAGATTTTCCTTCCCTCAGCTGACGGCAAATTACTGCCGAACTTGTGTGCGAGAGTAGCAGTTCAAATTTGATACATCGGTAGGCCACCACAAATAATTTAACTCAGAAATGCATTCAGTAACTTTTGACGATATCTCATTAAGACAACGTCGGATACATGGAGCACTTTTTATGGATTGTTCAACACCGAAAATTTTGTTCTTAGCTTGATGCTGTGTCAAAGCTCATCAATAGGGCACATTCAATAAGCAAGTGTTATGATTTTGATGCATGTGTCGTCTCAGTACCTTCTGTTCAACTGCAATGCCATGAAAATGTGTGATCGAACGAGAAGAGCAAGCTTCCCTCAGCGCGGTCTCTTTTCCGTTAACCGTTGGTACAACTTATGGCTAAAAGTATTAAGGTAACAATCCATAGCACAAAACTTATTGCAGAGATAAACATGAGAGAGGAATAAGTACACATGACTAATGAATAGTCACGGGACCGTGTGAATCACATTAAACGAAACGATAAAGTCCCGGAATTGATTGATTCTCTTAGTACGATGCATACTTCATCAAGCATCGAGGGAGGTGATTGATTGATTCCATGAACTCGGTGCTTCTGCTCTTCCGGGCTAATCTGTTAGCATCTTGCCGCGATATCGAACAGATGGGGGACTCGGTGAACCGGTGACGCAGGATGAACGGTCGAGATAAAACCATCTGTGCGTTGTAAGCATTCTAAGCGTGTCGCCACACGTGCCCACACATCATATTACATTAGATTTTACCGTAATTTGTTGGAAAATAAACGCTTCGCACGCTGGCTGACGATAAGTAGTGTCTACTACGCAGCAACCGTGCCATGTAACATGTTCATAGAACTCAGCAGCTACGTATCGCTTTTTAGTCATCAGTACCTCGTTGGACGAAGACAATCCAGCAAAAAAATTCCATTTTACTTGACAAGCAGATACGAACTTGTTAAGGGTAAGGTGAAAGGGCGTTGAGTAAATTATAGCACAATAATAATGGCTGACGTTTTTGTGTCGCCACCTTCTTCAAGGTTGGAAAGGTCAAATAGACTTGCAACGCATACAGCCAAACAGTTTGACGACTCCAGTAGAAAAACTCGGTTCATAACTTTTCAAATCACTAAGTGAAAATCTTCTTTGAAACACTCACTTTGTCTGTCAAACCTAACGAGACAACCTAATATTCTATCAAGTTGTGCTTGCTTTGAATAAGAAAAATTTCTCTAATGATCATGAATATAAGTAGGAAGCTGGCGAATTTTTTGGCTAACTTAGCAGATGTCTAACTCGTATCAATCACTGTTGAGCGCCGTTTTCAAGTGAATTTCATTATTGAACTGCTTGCTCCAGTTTTTCATGAAGTTCCAACTATAACAAAGTTTTTTTTTTATGGGAACGTTCAGAACATATTTTTGATCAATGCGACAAAAACGTTGGTCTCTCGATCAGTTTGCTTCATCTTCAACTCAGTACTTATTTCGTTGCGTTCGTGATAATGTCGACGAGATTACACGCAAAGAATGTATGGCAATGATCGCGTTGTACCTTTCGAAGTTCTATTTTGAATTCTTGGAGTTGAGAAAAGTCATACCTTGGACAATTCTGCTGTAGAAAGAGCATCCGAGAACTCATGCAATACAGAGGAGAGGTCAAGCGATTTGAATGATGTTGAAAAAAAATCGCGTAAGAGAGGGCCCATATGTGATATGAGCCGTTTAAGTTGGCTATTTTTATAAAACAGAGGCGAAAGTAGCAGTCATCTGAAGGGTGAGATACAGAGGAGTAGAACTAGTGTGCTCTTTAGAAACTACCTAGATCGAAAATTCGTTAAAATCGTGTCAAAAATCCTTCACTAGCAAATGTTAAGCGAGAAGGACGAATAATCTAAGCTAAAACGAAAATCAGAGAAAATCTAGAATTTCTTGCTGATGAAAGTGGGAAAACTCCAGTTTCTCTGCTACTGAAATATGTTAGCCTTTAAGTGTAAGCAATGTGTGATACATTGGGTTCGTGCTCACTGAAATTGATATAAAAAGCACTGCGCGCCCAATAAGTTTGTCAGTAATTATTAACTGCATCAGAAATTAAAACGAATATTCACGTAGCCTCTACCTTGCTTGATAGTCAAGGTGTGTTGCTATACAAGTTGCTTCAAATTTCCCTCTGTCCCACCAAAAATATAGTTTCAAGTAAAAAACAGGTTTTTTAAGAAAATTTTCGTACGTGTTGGCAGATGTAGTAATTGATAGTTGACATGTAGATACAGTAGATAGCCAATAAAGTTTAGTGTATAACTATGAACTCCGGGCAGGAGTTGAATGCACGTCTCACTTTATCCAGGGGAGGGCAGTAGATAGGTGGTCTAGTATTGGGTTGTCTCATAATTTCTTCTGTACTATTGTTATATTCAATTTTCTTACCACAAATAGGATTATTGTCAAAAGGCTGTGGTGTGTCTCAGAATGATCTATAAGCTTTAGTCATGGGTTAGGATACTAGGACACTAGCAGGATACTAGGATACTAAGCCAGGTTATTAGCACTTTGACCTATCAGCTGAAGCCAGTGTTTCATGCTCGGAAGATTATGCGCTCGACTTTCTGGGATTGGCAGGGCATCCTGTTCTGGGACTGCTTGACAGCAAGCAGACGATTAATGCCGACGACTACGGGAAACACCTCCGAATATTCGCCTCAGTAGTGCGAAGGAAGCGTCCAAAACGATTCAGTGTCGCCCTTCTTCAAGGTAACTCTTGATCTCACATTGCAAAGTCGACTGATCACATATTGAATAAACTGGGCTGGACCATCAAACCACCTCCACTTTATAGACCTGATACTGCTCTATCAAACGATCATCTCTTTTGCACCTGCAGCCGCATCTGTGGAAGAAAGTTGAAGACGACAATGAGCATACAAATGACTTCACCGACTTTTTGATTGCCAGCTCAATCTCTCACTGGAGAAGACATCGAATCTTTGCCCACGAAGTGGTTGCGTATCATTAACGATAAAGGTAATATTATTATTGATTGACTGAAAATATCTAACACTTTCTGACAGCATATTTTGTACCTTTCATGAGGCTGTTTTGAGCACGTATATAGGGCAATGCACGTGTTCGCCCTCACAGTCTCGTCAGCTGCCGGTGCCACTCGTCTTTACCATTCCCTCCTGAGGAGCGGGGAAGGGTGGAGTTGGCTCTACCCAGTGGCAACATATCATAGCATGTCCAGTGAAATGATCACCGGACATTTCACTGATTAACAGTCCATTTGCTCAAGGCGGAATTTTTACTTTATCATCACACCTTTATATTACGTGCTTGCGTCGCACACAGGTCGATGGTTCGATTTCGCGATCTTGGCCCACCAAGCCATCCATCTCACCGTGGTCGGTAAATCGGTACCAGACTGACTTAGACTTGTGTGGGAGAATAAGCGGCACTGACTCGATTCAGCGTGAGGCCACCGTGGGTCATTGTATAGGCCAGATCCAATCACCTCAAACGAAGTTCAATATTAAAAAAGAATGCACGGCCTATCCCATAGGGATTGATCAACACCAAGAGCTATATCCTTCAGCTTTAACCTTTGTATTCGACTGTTCTTTGAGATCTCGCTTGAAATTAATACATCCTGACAGCATATTATGAGGGAACGGAGGGGGCGAAAGGGGGCAAAAGACGTGCATTGCAATGTACAAGTACTCACCACAGATCTCATGTCAGGTTTAAATATGCTGTCAGGATGTATTGATTTCAAGCAAGGTCTCAAAAAACGAATATAAAGGTATTATAATTGAAACACCATCCTTGGGTAATCGGCTGATAATCACTACAATGTCCGGTGATCATGTCAGTGGACTTGCAGTGATATGTTACCCGTGGGTGAAGTGAATTTTCTCTTCATACGCGGTGTAATGTCTTCGTCGACGATTCCTCTATGCAAGGGGATTCTCTCTTAAGAGAGATGGGCGCACACGAGGGCACTTTGCAACTGACGAGACTACAGGGCCGAAAGACTTGTTTTGCACTTTACAAGTGCTCATAGCAGATATCATGAAAAGCTTAAAATGAAGTTTCTGAATACAGTTTATTTATCTACAATATCGAAATGAGAAAGAAATTATGGGACAATGAATAGATAACACTGATGTTTGTTAAGGTTGTTTAATGGTGAGTAACGAAAATCGCCTTGCTTCCAGAAAAGCGATCCGTTCGTTTAGTGACAAGAGAACCAAATTGATAAACACTGCCACTGTTATACCAAGCGCTTCATGTCATCGAAAAAATCGTATCCAAGCTGTATCTTGCCTACTAATGGCATCCAGACTTTTTTCCACGCGAACACCGGTTGTTCGTTCTTCTTTTCAATTTGCAGGTGAATTTAACGATGTAAAGCACAGAAAATTTTTTTCTCGCACTGCGACAGATTTCTATCTAAGGGTAGGAAAATGAATGATAATTTTGTTGATTAGCTACTTAAAGTTGCGCAGTGTTTAATATTGATAATCCCCAGAAGATAAGTCCATCATTCCACAAAGCTTTGTGGAAATGACTGTATACCTCACCTATACAAAAATTCTAAAACCTGTCGTTGTTTATAGTCAGTGTTTTCAGAGAGGTGTGTGATGTGGTGCGAGAACGAACAATGACATTGTGAGACATAGGAACCTGTGACCATTACGCAATACGGGTCGTCGAACGGCATACTCTGAAGGCATACTGGTCCATTGATATCAACCAATATAGTGTTACACAATAGCCTCTGCTATGGCAGTCATACGAAAGATAATTCGATCTAGAAAAATCCATCAGATTTCTTAAAATAAGCCAAGGTATATTAGAGTAAGATGCTTATGTGACCAGAATCGCTTTCCTATATTGTCGACAGCTATCAAAATGTACAAAAATCGTGGAAGACAGCGTTGAAAAGATGCATAGACTCGTTCTACCATTTTATTCCATCTGAGATCACTTGAGAAGTATATCCCATATTGAAGTTTAGTTGACGCTTCATAGTGGGTGCGTTTCTGCTTTCTATCCTCATAAGTCAAAATTTGTTCTGATGATAGAAGAGCGACTTTCAACTAGTTTCTGGATTATCATTAAGTGGATGGAAGAAAGGCGAATTGACCGGAAAATTTGCAGTAGATTCCATTCTGAACTTGAAGTTTACCAACAATCGAAAAACCGTGTTTATTTCTATTTGAATCGACTCCTGATTATTCCCGTCATTACTTAGATTATTTGCTTTGAAACTTCCCCTTCTTGTTCATCCTCAAAGAAGCGCAATCATAGTTGAATAGGCAGAGTTACTCTTGAAGTATAAGATGAATGCACTTGATTCATTTCAAGTGATCCAGTTTCCGAAAAATCATTGAAAAGTCATTGGAAACGAGCTTCGGACTATGAGCGTCGAAATAACATCATTAATGCCAACTTTGTTCAACACAGCGCTTCACTATGTGACAGGATTCTCGTTTGGAATTAAAGCAGTTTGTCCGTATATGAGCAGAAGTTTTCAGAGTAGTTTTTTCTCGAGGGATGAGCCAAGCAATAAATTTCTGCGAGCATTTAGAAGTGATTGAATGCATACTTGGCCAATGCAATAAAATAAATGAGGCTGCTATAGAATCGAATGTTGTCTAGTTAGACGAATCTCGTGGTTGCTCATTGGAGAGAGAGAGAGAGAGAGAGAGAGAGGAGCTTGTTTAGCCACGGGTGCGAGATTGTAGCAAAGTCAACGTGTCTGTTGCAGGATATCTCTGGTCACTAAAACCACGCCTCGGCTTGTTGCCGGTATCGTTTTCTATCTTGTAACTGAAATTTACAACGATGTCAGAAGAATTGCTAGACTGACTTTTATTTAACCTTTGCTTAAATATAAAAATGTTTTCCATTAGTTTAAACCGTATACAAGGTTGGTAATAATGTTTTTTCGGTTACACTTCGGATGACTCCGCCTTCTTCAGAACCGATGGAAGCGAGTCGATTTTTCGTCATTTTTTGGTTGTGTTCGTAATCGTTCGAGTCGAATCTTCTCCAATATTAACACGGAAACAGTCACTATCACTCGACAATCAGTACTAGTCAACAACCGAGCGGCATAGAAGACATCGTCGAGTGAGGTTTCTTTATTTAAGCCATGCAGCACTAAATCTTCTTTTATTTGACTGCCTTTAGGGGTGGTATATGTTATTATATATCCAGTGTTGCAGAGGTACATAGAGGATCATTAGACAGCCAACCTGTTCAGATGGTTTTGCTGCTCAAAAATCCCTTGATTGCACGAGTGGTCGCTCCAACTCAAATTCAAACTTCGTTTCCCGGCTATCGCTTCCTTTTTGTTTCACAAAAACGACACAAGGTTCTTGCTCGATGTTTTCAAAGTGACAACTATGTCACTCGCAACCAGTGCAAGTTGCTTCGACCTTGTTCAATTATCACTTAAAAGCCTAAAATCGTGAACGCCTTAAGATCGCCTCAGACACTACAAAAATGTCAAATAAATCCTCACTGCTGCATTTAACGGGTGTTCAATTACAAGCGACCATTTATTTAGGTCGATTCAAATCTAGGGCAAGACTTCCGTATTGAAGAGTTAAGAGACATCATGACTTCCGTATTGAAGAGATAAGAGACATCATTGAATATTATAAAGGCTCTTGACACATTTGAAAAAATTATGGCTTAATTCAGTCAAATTGAATTAAATTAAGTCAAAGTGCAATATCGGAGGATTTTGTCACCTGACTTGCAGTGATTTGTTATTTGGCGTCGATCATTTACAAGTAGGGGATATCCCTCTGCAAAGGATCGGCTGAACCGGAACGCACCGTACTACTGATAAACCTGGAGGCACAGGCCTTTCTAGTACTATATAAGTGTCACACCAGACCTCATGAAAGACCTAAAACATGTTACCGTATTATCAATTGGATTGTATTTCGTATGATTCAGCGAAAAATGTCTTCGAATAAATTCGTTGTTTGACTGATTGATCTGATTGAAACTGGCTAGTCGACTGACTGAATGGTCGACCGACTAAAAATCAAAATCGGCTTTGATGAACTTCTAAGTGGTTGTTTACGTGCGCATGCATGTTTCTTTGTGTCAAGACGGTGTAGACTCTTTCAGAATCTCATACATTATACAGCTGTTTCAATTGTGCGATTTACCTCTGCCGAGTCTCTCGCTTCTTGCTCTTTGATTTCATAGGCAGACTCACTTGGAATTGCCTTTTATGGATTAATATGTACTAGACAGTTCTAAATGTGGATCAGATCACTATCATTTCACTCCAGATTCAGTATAGAAATGGTTGCTCACAATTAGATTTGCACACATTCCTCTACCATCAACTTTGCTCCAGAAATTGTCCAATATTCGGGATTTAGTGTTGTTATCGTTTTCAGGGACGCCGTGGCAGAGTGTGATTCTCGCCGCGACACGTGTGGGTACGAACCCCACGTCCCAGTACTCTCCGGCAGTCAACAACGAAAACCCTATAGAACATCACATCCAGGCTATCTTTGAAATTGCATGAAGACGCGCTCAACCAGTATTCTACAATGCTTAAGAAAAAGACCAAAAAACGATCGGATGCTAAAAGTACTGAGATTTGCACAAAAAAAACTCTGCGAAGACAGATAATAAAGTGCATAAAGTGTTAAAATATCAAAGGCACGTATTCTATTGCATCATACGGTTGTAATCTTGTCTCTCATAAGGCTATCAAAAATATCATGATTAACTTGTCGTTGGGCTAGTTTCATTAATGAGTGTTTCGGATTCAGATGTTGTCAGTTATATGAAATCGCTAGAGAAGCAAGAAAAAAGTCAATGAATAAGCTTGTCATAGTGTTATTGCTACACGTGCGGTTATAATGGTGACACTGCTTAAACAAACATTCGAATTTCATGTTCATATATGGAGGAAGAAATCATGTGTACAGCAAAGCGATATGAATAACTCTTTCTGTGAGCGTCTAGCTAAAGGCAATCTTACGAACTGCGTTCAGATAATGAATGTCCCTTCACCACGTTGATACATCAGCATAAAATCGCGTTTAGTAATGAGGGATTCTTTGTGATTCTTTCTTGAATTTTTGAGAATACATGAAATACACTGGGTTACGCGTTTTTCATACTTTTCTCCGTTATCTTTCCACATCCTATGGGCGACTAGTTAAATATTCAGTTATGTTCAAGTGTTCCGATTATATGTTCTTGTGTACAGACGCAGAACAGCTCAGCCATTTCGCCTATGTTATCGTACCTACGTGTCTCACAATGATTAAGTATGTCGTACCTGATCATGCCTTCGCCTTCTCAGCCATAATTTCGCAATCTTGCGCTCCGCATAGGCGGTCGTACAATTGGTTGCGAACTAATTGGTGCCATAGGGGGCTTGGTCGTATTTCAAATACTGTAACCAATTTTTCTAAACTGGCTCTTGCAAACAGTATTTCTTAATATACCTTTCCTTCGAGTGCTTTATTAAGACCACGCTCTAATTTCAATAGATCCTTTCATTATTATTTGAGCCAACATGTCATGTGGTCTGGTAAAGGCTCTTGTACAGCCCGAGACACGTGTTTCGTCCTTACAGACTCATCAGCCAGGCAGAACCCGTCGTCTGTCGATCTTTTCATAGTCAGTTCTCTCGGGAGCGTCACACTCCTCATATATAGTTATCGACGACCTACGCTTTACACTTTATGTCAGGTGAAACATTCACCTAACAGAGAGTGTTTTCGCACTCGATTGCTAGCTGGCTGGTATTTTTATCATATTATACCTTTCCTTCGAGTGCTTCATTAAGGAGTGTGACGCTCCCGAGAGAACTGACTATGAAAAGATCGACAGACGACGGGTTCTGCCCGGCTGATGAGTCTGTAAGGACGAAACACGTGTCTCGGGCTGTACAAGAGCCTTTACCAGACCACATGACATGTTGACTCAAATAATAATGAAAGTATTTCTTAAATATGTTATTTCCTCGGAACAGAGTGAACACGACCTTCGTCTTAGGAATTATCGTTTAGAAGGCGTTATTCCTTCTCTCCATCTCGAAACATTCATCCATCTGCTGCTCTCCTTTGCACATACTCGTGGCTGTACAAAGTGTGTTTTTCACAAACATCTCTTTTGCATGTGACGGGTGAGAGGAAAGATAGTGAACCAGTATATATTTGTTACTTGGCTCTCGACACCACTAGGTGACGTAGCCGTTTTCAGATACCTTAATTGACAGTTTGAGCGAGCCCACTGAGCGAGAATGTAGACTCCCTCACATTGGCTTGCAAAATGCTTATTCCAGGTAGACGAAATTAACGCTACTTGAGGTAGCTTTGGAGAAAATAACGCGTTTTGAAACGGTATTTCTAATGTATGCGTAAAATCTAGGTTCGGTGAATTGTTTCTCTATTCAAGTAATGAAGGTGTTTAGCTAATAGAGTTGTGGACAACGTGGTTTTTGCAGGCACCCAGGACGGTGGACCCTCCAAAATTCTAACCGATCGTGTATTCTTGTATTTTAAAAGCCTTGTGAATGGCTTAGAAGGAAAAATATGCGATTTATTGTAATGCCGAAATTAATAGATGATCAACCTTGGAAAAAAAATCAAGCTGTAAATTATAGTTTTATTCTTTACGGCAGGGTACGGTTTGATAAATCACAGAGTGTCGAGGCACAAACAAGAATACGAGTAGGTAGCTTCGAACCCAGCTTCAAACCACGACCACTTATTCCTTGAGCACACTAGGTTTTTCACTGATTCTTTGAACCGTGCCACAGTCTATTCTGCGGCTGTCAGCAATCATCTGTGAATTGAATTTTGAAAAAAATGTGCTTTGAATCACACTCTTAGCTTTATTGAAATTTACGCCGATGTAGGCTTTGTAAATCACTTCCACCGACGATGATTGATCATCACACAATACGTAGAATTGGGGCCGCAAGGGAGGTGAGCCACAGCTTTGAGGGCGAAGTGGGAAACTTGGTGAGCTTCCTGAAAGGGTAATCGCGAATACGAAGTCACTCCATGTTCCAAGTTATGTTCGCAGTTGAGCAATCTTGTGCGTGAATTTTGCTCGAGTCCTGCGATTTAACTAAAAATTAGGCAGTAAATGAAAATGTGGGAACTACTGCATCCAATTTTCACTTTTTTTTCTACATCGAATTTTTATTTTTCATTTTGAAATTAGTGATGTGATTGTTTCGATTAGAATAAACCCAAATGGCGCAAGAGTAACGAGATCGAAAACCGAATTCGACTAATGTCATAGTTAAGCATACATTCTATTTCTCTTAACGTTCAGCTAATTTTCATGTATAAACAAGTAGAATTATCAGATTTTTAGAGCTGTATTTTCGACACACATCGTTCGGACCCATTGCAAGACGAGCTGAGGTGCGTGCAGCTTCTAACCTGGTCTCATTCGATCTGACTATAAAATGCGCATCAATAGAAAAGTTCGGTAACACTTCACTTTAGCAAAGCTTCTCACAACCTATTTTATCTCCTCACAGTAAAGAGACAAACTGAATAATGTATTTGGCAAACCTCAGAGACGGATGGACTCCAAATACATTGACATGATAAATTATGTAGTCAAGAAAATACATAAAGTACGAGTCAACATAGTGGAATGATATGGCATAATCTGAAATAACAGTTACGGATAAATTCGAGTTGAAAGAAACAAATGTTTCATCGTTGATGGATCTAAATGGATCTTTTGTTGATTCATTTCGAAAACAGAGCCCAGTCTCATTTGATTCCCATCAAAGGCAGCATCACAACGCTCACCTGAGCAACAATTTGGACCCTGCTCCACAGGGTAATAGCTATATGCCAGAAACCAATATGATCTGCCCAGATGACCACGACTTAAATACCGATAGGGAACGAATGGAAAGAATCTTAAAAGGGTTCTTTTGAAATTGTATCGAAAAAACGTCACATCTACGAAGAAAATCACTCAGGAGTGAAACAAAGCCGAAGATGAATATCAAAAGTTTCGTTGCTATAAAAGATGAGAGGAAAAGAAATAGTTGTTTGAAGGGAATTTGAATGAAAAGAGTATTATTTACTCAAGGAAAAAGTAGGCTTGAAAAAATTCTAATTCATGATCTAAGTATTTGTTGTACCTATACAAGGAGAAAATTCGGGTACTTACGCAATTTCATTCTGATACTCACCTATGACGTTTATGATTATCGCGTGAATCCCCAGCTACCACTCCAATTCTTTGCAGACATCTTCCTATTTCCACATCTTCGTTGCCACGATGATCTGGGCGACATTTCTTCGCGTCTGGCAACCCTTCATTGATGAACCTTGGGAAAACGATGATGAGTCCATTTCCTTATTTAGACTGATTAAAATCGAATAAATAAGAAATATTGGGCTGGGCAAAAATTTTTGGGAACCTTTCGAAAATTTTTTTTTGGCATCTGCGAGTCATTTTTGTAGGTCTTCTCATAAGTTTTAGTACTAGAGCAATAAACACTAAATTTATTAACCAGAACTAATTAAATTTGCTTAACAACACAACTCAAAGCATCCGGCAACTCCCAGCCCATATAGGGTAACTTCCTCTCTGTCGATTTCGCGACATGCAGCCTTGTGTTGTCTCGAAGCAGGGTGAGATTGTAACGACGTCGACGTGACAGGGCTCGATTGATGATGCGGCCCAGGTGCTCACAGCAACTAATACGGCCTTTCAATCGACATCTCACGGACGTCCGGAGCGCAGCTGGTCCTTCAAGTTGGTGTTGCCGGTGCGAAATTCAGCGAAGAATCGAAGCTGGTTCACCTGGACGCAATTCGTTGAGATTGCACGGTTGATGTTCTCGAAGGTGGTGTGTGCATCGTGTCCTTCATTGTACTCGTAAAGCAGCAAATATCAATAAAGGTTTCGTCGAGCGGCCGTGATGCGGCACATATGGGCAAATTTGGTACCAAAAGAAAACTCAAAAAATTCTGCCGAAAACGGTGCTGATTTTTTGCCTGAGAGATAGAAGAAATGTGTTTAAGCCCATGGCGCACACTTTGAATATTTTATTACTTCTGGTTAGTAAATTTGGTGTCTGTTGCTCAAGCGCCAAAAGTTATGAGAAGATTAATTAAAAACAATAATAGTTTTTGCGCATTATTAGCTAGGTCACCAATTTCAGCTCCAAAATGCCCATTGAACAGCATCATTTTCGTGTATTCATCTGCCGTTATTGGAGAAAAGGTCTAACGATTCCAAAAGCCGTCAGTGAGACCGATGGGAGTAAAGGTGCTGGTACGGAGATGAATTTTATGGCTTAGGCGATCTAAAGAAAGTAGTTATATTTTCGGAGACATAAGTCGTTCTGGTGGGTGGAAGTGACTTACAAGTCGCTTTGGATGCTGAGATTTCATGGGAGTACTCGTGATTTCGTCGAAGAGTTTGGTGTATCGCTGCGGACCGTTGATGGCAAGTTGCAGCAACTTGACTTGGTCCACAAAAGTCTCGCTAGGATCTGGAGTTTTGCAGAGCGATGGCAGAAAGTCATGGGCAATGGTAGATTTTCTTTTAAAAAAAGTCATTGCTGCTTTTGTTGTTAATTTGAGCATGAAAAGGAACATTAAAAATTTTTCGGAACTTTTTGCTCATCCCTAATGTATCGGTGAGAAAGTGTGACAATACAAAAAAGATACTTTCCAGAAACACTTACTTCTTCAAAGCTTCTCGACTGAGTACGTATCCCGCTCCACCACTATGATATCCTTTGCTAACAAAAAATTTGAATTTACAGCCGAAATGAATTGGTTGATCGGGTGAATGAGCAAGAAGCATATACCTGAACAGACAAAAGATCGAAATTTGGCATAAAATTGCAATATGAATTTTTTTTGGAAGATCGCCTTGCTGTAAATTGTGGCTTTACTTTCTAATATATGTTATTTTGTTCCGCCGACGTGAATTTGGTAACAGCCGTATTAAGCATTTTTAGTAAGAGCAGCTCGATGTAAGACTTTTTTGATAAGGTCGCTTTTTATCGGAGCTCAAACTTACGTTTCAATAATCATAGCGAATAATTTGGTGGATCGTTGTAGATCGCATCGTGCCCGCATAGAGGACCATTCAAACAGTAAAATCAAGACTTGAGATAATACACCTCTAGTTCCTAGAGCACAAGAGCACAGAGGTAATGATCAGGACTCAAAACATCATGTGGAAAACTCATAAAGCGTCGTCGATAAACGCTACAAACCCAGAAATGAATCGAGAGGACGAATGGGTCGCCGTCACGCTACGCAACCTTTTCTCCGCTTAATCTTCTGTTCTGAGCGGCATAAAAACATATTGTTAATCCACCGAGTCATTCAAATAAACTAATCAACGTACGTCCAGGCTCTGGAGAAAGCAGAACACCGAAATGTCAGCCATCCAATTGCTATTACTACTTCTGTATCTGCTACTACTATTTTCACCAACCTCGCGTTTGTTGAGCAAGATGGTTTTCAAGATTTACATGTATGGAAAATAGTTCCCAGGACATACTAAACATTAGTCCCGAAATGAGCAAATGATTAGCTACTTACATAATGAGATGACACGTTGTCGTATTTTATTCTGCAATAGCGACAGTTCAACAATTTTGCCTCCTTCAGAGCTCAAAATGGTCAGGTTGGATACAATCTAATCAGCCACACACTCTAGTGACCTTATCAAAAGTCATCCAAGGCATAATTCCATTAGTATTGAGAACAAAACGGCTTCTTTGCGTATTTAGCGGCTTCTGGGAGTTTTCCACGGTGGATAGAGAGTGCACAGAGTTGGCATGGAAAGATAATGTGCCTCTCTCATTTCAGAATATCTTATGAGATAGTGTGTGCGATTATTTGCGAAAAGCGAGAAAGGGGACAATTCAGTGACGATACGAGTATTTTGTTAGCATTTAGAAAAACACTCAACTGATAAGCGTATCGACAGCTTTTACTAGACGCAGAGAGATAAGGGAGCATATTTTGTAGAAAAGTCATTATCATCTCACAGGAATCTAAAACCTCAGCCTGCAAGAATTTCAAGACATTCCAAATGAATTTTTAGAGTGCAAAGGAAAACTACAAAAACGAATGATTTGCTATCACGCAGAATTTTGCGCATTTTGAACGTGAAGCAGGCACATGTGCTATCCAGGTGAACTCTGCACAATTGTTAGTATATGCGAGATTCCTAGAATTTTGCTGCCTTTTTTACAGTGTTATTGATGTTTCATATATCCCTAAGAGAACTGAATGGTGAGCAAAGTGGTGAGTGGTGGGTACATTGATAGTGTAGTGGTAGCACACGTCCCCGGGTATGGATGAAACGTGGATTCGACTTCCGTCTGAGGTCGTATTTTTGCTCACCATTCAATTCTCTTGGAGATGTTTGTATATGGTTGAGTCAGTGGAAAACTCATGGAAAGCGGTGAGCCTGTTAGGATGCTATTTTGTTTCCATTGCAACTGAAATTTATAGCACGTGTATTTTTGTTGGTGCTAATACACTATTTGGCTGACTAGAGTGATGCAAGCGAGTCCTTTCTGGTTTCTTATAAAGTAAAAATGCGCTGAAACGCCAGTAATTGTAAGTGGCAAACATCAGCTTCGTATATATTCTTCAACAGTACTTGCAAAGAGTATAACAAAACCACATGTGACCTTAAATTTTCGACCACAACGTAGGTGTCGTCATCGGCTTTCAAAAACCAGTCATAATCGTTCTGAAATGCCTTTGTTAACGAACTTTAAGAACAATGCAATGCAAGGATTATTTGCATGAAATCGCAGACATTACCAAATAGTGATCGTGGATGTATCTAAACGCTGCTTTTGTCTTCGCCCACAAATAATTACGTCCTTCAGACACATTAAGATTGATAGAAGGTAGTTCAGAATCGGCTGCTGATGACATGAAGAGATATCTACAAACATTTTTACAGAAGACTGCCAAAAAATGAAACGTTATGCGGTTTCGAGTCAAGTTCTTAGCTATAAAATATGGAAAATTTCGCGTATTAAAGTAAATAATGTTGGCTTACTTGTTGCATCGTTTAGCCCATGTCTTCTTCACGTGAATTGCTCGTTTTTGATGGTTCTGTTTACCTGTGAGAATCCAGCAGAAAACCCGTACCTTTTTGGCGATCATGTCGGCTACTTCGCCATTCTCTTCAAAATTGGATAAAATTTGTATACCGTTTAATTCTACGACATTCCATTGGTGGGATTTTACAGGTGAATTGTCAAAGTCAAATAAATTCTAAGCGAAAAGATCAACGAGATTTTCCTTAAAAGAATCTAGTTAAAGATTGATGGCCTTACTTCCTTGATGATCATTAAAACTACTCCCATGGTATTCAATGGTCTCTTCGGGAATGTCTCCATAAGAATCTTCGTTTTCGTCATAAACATCCTGAAGTTCGTGTCGGTAAGGTAGCAGTGACAACACTTCGCTCGAGCGCGACAACTTAGCCAAAAATAAACGCTTTTTAATTGATAAATTCATGATAATTCAATAATTTCTCTACAAATATAGCATGCTTATATCCTATGGCAAAATGTGACTTTGTTATTTTCACTATTTAGAAGAACGAGGCTACTGGGAAGTTTACTCTTAGAAAATGGCTAAATTTTTAAAAAATATTCAGTCAGGTTTCATTTGCGAAATTCGAAATCGTCTTATACAGTATTTTGGTAACAGACATTGAATCAAACTTTCAATTAGTATCACAACACGGCAGTATTTCAAATGTTGATTTTTTACGCAGATTGATAATCCATAAAAACCCCGTTTATATGCACTGCGAGTGCCCGTTACAAGAAAGTATTGACAAGAATCACACGTACCGTGTCGACCCCATAATTTTCTTGGAAAGAAATAAGTGAAATGGAGATACCAATCACAATACCAACGGCAATGTAAATGACGGGGGACTTTCTAGGCCACTTCATATCAGCGATACATCTGAAAAAATTCCCTATATTGAGGAAGAAAAGTCTATGATAATAAAGAGCACAAAAGTATAAATGACCAGTTCTTTTATCAACCAAGTTTATTATCAAATCTTGTCAAAATCAATGATAAGCATGGAGGAGAGAAAAAGCTGATTAAGATTGCCATTATATCTGAGAAAGCGGTCGAAGAGAAAGAAGCAAAAACAAAGCAAAGCAGCGAAGTCGTATTCAACGCATTCTATTTAGAGAATGAATAAACTATAGATAGATCCGCGAAAATCCATGCCGTTATCGACTTGCCGACTAAAGAGAGGAAGCGCAGAAAAATTCATTTTGAGCAGTGATATATATGATTTAATCGAAAATTAATGTTATTTTTATTTACCATATCTTAAGTCTTAGGCAAAAATCTCATAAAAATTAGATTCCGGAGAAAACGGAGAGCGAGGAGTTTTTTATAAACATTTGATGTGGACAGTAGGACTTGCTATCAGCTTCTCAGGCGGTCCAGAAAGCACTTCATCTAATTTTGCTAGCCACTCATGAAAGATAAAAGATATGGTCTCTCGCATTCAAATTTCGGTTCCTTGCAACCTCTTTGATATAGTTGCTGAGGAGACATTCTTCTTTGACAAGTCACGAAGAAAAGTTAAGAGTTCTCAGTAACGCTGAGTAATCTCTCGTGATTCCTATGCAACGCACAAAACTTATTCAGAAAAATAATTAGAGAATTTGGAAGCACTGAAAGGCTCTTTTATTTTTTGCATTTACTTTAAAAGAGCGCATGTGGCACATTGACAAGAGGTGCTCTTCATCGCACACATGGTTAAAGGCTCGATCTCGTGATCATAGTTTACCAAGTCATCCACCCCTCCAGGGACTGGCAAATTGGTGTCAGAATGGTTTCAGACATATCTGAGAGGATAAGCAGCACTGACTTGATACAGCGGCAGGCCACCGCAAGTCGTTGTGAAGGCCAGATACACATTTAATCACTTTAAGCGAAGTTAAAAATCGGAGACGATTGCATGGCGCATCCCTCAGGGATTCATCAACGCCGAGAGCTTTATCCTTTATCCTTTATCCACTTTGATGAATCTTCGGATCTCCTTAAAAATACTAATCTTTTTTTGCTTAGTAGTGGATCTAGCTCGTTTCTCATGTTGACGTTTCGGTTAATATACGTAACTGAAATGCTCAAAGACATTTATTGCGTTAAGCATGAATAGTAGCGATAATACCCGTTTCCCACAGACACAGCTCTTCTGGGGTAATAACGAAGAGCAGTAAATTTGAAAAAACCAGCTTTCTTTTGACTTCAACTTGACGGTCAGTCATACATTCTTTGTTGACTAAGCCTGTAGCAAGGAGTTGTTAGAAACTAGATTTGCTCGGTTAACGTTTCGACTAGCTTCGGCTTCTTAGAGCCAATAAGTCGAGTCGATTCAAATCACCGGCTCTTAAGAAGACGAAACGAGTCAAAATATTAGCCGAACAAATCTGTTTTTGACGACTCCGTGCCACAAGCTCAATCAACGAAGATTGAAAGAGCAGTATGTCCAGAAGGTTGTTCAAGCAGTATGACTGTCTCGGTAGTACCTATTGTGAAAAGCGTTATCTTTGGTGAAGTGAACACGTTATAGCTGCTTTCCATCATCTTTTATTAGTGTGATATCCCGTTCCACAGTTCAGGTAACCTTTTCCAGGGTGATTCTAAATCTTAGTTCATAGCCCCGCCGTCCGACCCACACCTGACAGCGACAATGATGGCTCTAAATAGAATTATTTACGTTCAAAAATAATATCACAGATAGTACTTCAGCTCCCAAAGTTGTGTAGCAAACTTTTGATGAAACAGCAATGAAACAGCACAATTCGTGAAACACGGCTGTGCAGAACAAATAAATGTGTCATGATTCGCAGCTACAGTCTAATCTTGAACAACGTCAGCATTCTTCAGGTTCATATCAGACAACATGGAACAAACAGCTGATAAAATACAGCTTCTCTAAGTCCGCTTTGCTCATGCGAATATATGTGAAAGGAAATGAAAGTACTCTAATTTCTATCACTCAAGAAACAATCGAAAGGAAAGGCATAATATTGCACAATAATCAGCCAAGAGCAATTGAGTGTCAAACATTACCGGCTCGGTGATTTATCACTTATCAACGCGTGTGATACCTTCGCCGTTGACTCCTCCATGTAAGGGGTAGATTACCGAAGAGCACACTGAACGAAAAGTTTCGTGCAACTGACGAGACTGATTAGCCGAAACACGTGTATTGCACTATATAAGTGCTCACAACAGACCACGTGTATGGCCCAAAAAATGACTATCAGGCATACTCAAATTCAACCATGTCCACGTGGAAGATTAGTTTGAAGTCTAATTTAGTGAAGACGGTTTTAAGAAAAGGCAGATTGACAATGTTCAAATGACCTTGCCAAAACCACCATCTACTTGCGGGCTACTCCTATCTCTTCTGCATGCTTTAAGAAAAACGATATCATGTATTTCAGAGAAAAGCAGTTTCACGCCATCGATGACAGATAATGAACAAGCCAACAAGCCAGTACAAAGATTGCACATTAGTTGTTCTCACTGTAGCTGTGCTTGACGAACTGAAAATTAGTTATGGAGTTGTTTTCATGCAGACGATGGGCCGTTGAGGTTGCTCTTGGAGATAAGTGCTCAGTTCACACATGATTGTTATCCATCAATTGTTATTCAAATGGTAGGTATGGCCAACTACATTCAGTGAAATTATTCGGGCGGCTATATCTGTCCTCTGTCTTTCTCTACATACATATATTTACCCTAATAAGAGTATCATTGATTATAATGGTACTTGAATAGACACATAGGATGACAGATACAAAATGGTAGGAAAATATATCTACTATGAAAATATACGACACGCTATTTGTTTTCAATATACTCAACGAGCAATATAGTGCTGCCCTTTGTATAAACATATTCATTCAATTCCACGTTCAATTATTGTCATAGCCATTTACGAGCAATTCTAATATCCAGCCGTTATTGAATTGGCTCCACGAACTTTTTCATATTGTTGTTCTGTTCAGTTCCAGTAGCTTTAGCTAGACACTTGGATGCGGCAGTAAACCATCGCACGGCTCCCAAATGAAGTGAACTAAAAAAAAATGATGTGATGACCTCTCAGCTCAACAAAGGCCAAAATCCATAAGTGAAGTTATCGTCTCGGTATTCTGGGACTGGTGAGGCATAGCGTTTGGGAACTACTCGGCAGCAAACACACAATTAATGTCGACGTATATGGAGGACAACTCTGGAACCTTGTCACAACATTGCCAGAAAACCGATCGAGACGACACAGTGTCCATTTTCTTCAGCACGACGCTCAACCCCGCACATTGCAAAGTCAACTGACCACACCTTGGACAAACTAAGCTGGACCACAATACCATATTTACCATATGTATTGCTCCATTGGACTTTCATCTTGGAACAGCTTCTGCAAGAGAAAAATCCAAAGACAACGACCAGCTCAAAAAGTGACTTCATCGACTTGTTTGAATGTGGCTTCACTCTTCATGGAAGAAAGGCATCCACTCTTTGTTTAGCTCTTTGGTTTCATGTCACTGATCACGATAATGAACATATTATTAATTGAATGAAATCTCCGAATAAATAATATTCATAACCAGAAATCATCTATATCTACTGCAGCAGAATTTTTGCCCCGATATACCACACTGTGTGCAGCCTCGTCTACGGCGTCGAGTGGTAAGACGACCGGTGAAAAGCGATCAGACCACATGTTCAGTAGGACTTCAATGTACACGAATAGAATGAGCACACCCACAACACTCCATGGAGATTGCTTCTTATGCTGCAGATATACAACCAGAACAGTCTCCTTATCAGCCACCTATACTCTGCTTTGAGGCTGCTACTTATATAAAATTTCATGTAATTTCCCTACAAGAATTGAAAAAGAGGAAAACCCGCATAAAAAATTCAGAGACAACGCACTTCTCGCCATTCGTGAAGGTAGGTTTCCGTTTCAAAATGTCAAAGACATTAGTCTTTTCGTACACCAATATTTCCCAATTTGTAACTTCTTACGAGATTCTATCATTGATCCTGGTTACTCGTCTTCTATAACTTTCGTGTGAAAAGAAAATTAGTATTGTTGACTGCTACTCACTAACTTGTACACCTGATGAGAGGAAATTGGATGCGTTCCACATTATCTTGGAGGAAGTCATCCGCAACGAATAGTTCTGCAAATACGTTGTTGGAGACTTCAATATTATTCACATTAAGTGGAAACGAATGCAAGATAGAAAATTTGGAAATGGAGAAGGTAGCAAGAACGGTTATAAGAGAAGACGCTGATAGACAAGGGAATCTCCTAAAGGCTTGTCTAACGAAGTTTGTTGTATATCTAATAGACAGGAAATTAGGCTTCTCTGATACCTCAGTATTACCTGGAGCTTGTATGAGTTCTGGTCAGAGCGTTCGACGTGCGAAAATTCGATTCAGTCAAGACTAGAAAGAAACTGTTAAGTGCATAAGAAAAACAAAACAAGATGTGTTCAACGAATGATCCCAATAATTTTTCCTCGTACGGCTTCTTATGTAAGGAAGACCCAACCGAAGACCGCAGCCGTTTGTCGATGGACTTAGAAATTCTGCTAAATCAGCATCAGGTACTCAAACAAAGAATTCAGATTATCACTGTGGACATGTTCGAAAGAAGGAAGGAATTAAAACTTGATCCTGCTTCAACATACCCAGTAATGAATGCGTGCTACAGAAGATCTTTGCAGGAGGAACTACATCGGTGTAGGTATAAAAAATTATTTGAAGCAGTTGAAAAGCAATCCAGTCTGAAGAAACTCCATCGCAATCTTTACGACTTCTATGTTTCACTATCTGCTTCAGAGCACATGTGGCGCAGTGGTTAGAAGTGCTTTGCATCGCATACGAGGTCAATGGTTCTATCGAGCGCTCATGGCCCACCAAACCATCCATCCTCCTGGGTCGGCAAATTGGTACCAGACTGGTCTCAGACTGAGATAAGCAGCACTAACTCGGTTCAGCGGGAGGCCACCGCGAGTCATTGTAAAGGCCAGGTATGCATTCAATCACTTCAAATGAAGGTAAAGATTGAAGACGAATGCATGGCGCAGCCCTCAGGGATTGACCAATGCCGAGAGCTTTATCCTTTATCCGCTTCAATGAACAACGGTGTGACCATTACCGTATCTCGATATGCAATGGAATAAATAACAGAGAGTTTTTATATCAATCTTTTTCCATTCAACAATACCCGTTTATGATCACAAAGCTTTCATTGGAGAAAACAGCTCGAGATTCTACTTTCTGAAGTTTGATTCACGATAGAAAAGCAGTCGGCTACCAGTTCAAGAAAGACCCAGTTAAGGGCGACAAACTACTCTTTGAGGACTTGGGGCCTGTGCCAAACTCTTTCACTTCCTCAAGCAAGAACTGTGCAATGTGTTTCCATTACGACTAGGGATCTGCTCAAAAAGAGAAATATTGAAGCATTATCTAATTGCAGCACACACAGTTCGAAGAGGCTCCGTATTTATGTGTCCGTATTTATCTTCTGCATAAATCCATGAAAACTGATAGCCGATCCAGTTCTTAGCAATCCCAGCTAAGGGATTCTTTACGTTGACAGGAGAGAGAAAGCAGATCCTAAGAAAGTCTGGCAGTAACAATCAAACTTAGAGGGAAAAAGGCTGGGATGACCGTTTCTACTATTTACTTGGAACTTGTCAGAGAAAACACGTATCAAGAGAAAATGGTAATTTCAAGCCTACAATTCAAATAAGTGAAAGCACTGAACGGAAGCAAAATAGTTAACAATGAAGTGCTGTATTGGTGTTGATGGATATAACAGACGTATGCCATGACTAAATACGGCGCTATTGGAAATAATACTCCTCAGAGAGAAAGATGGTAGCACCTGTTCACATAGCAAAATGTCAACATGAGAATAACGGCGTCACAAGGATGATTAGTGAGGGTGAAAGCGATGATGGCTAGCGCATAAAGGCGATGTTCTACGTAGAAGGAAGACCAACATCGATTTTAAACAACATTTCACAAAAATTCAAAGAACGATATCAAAATGATTTCGCTCATGATCGGCAAGCTGCTATGCTTCCATTTATTGTTGTCTGTGAACAATTCCAACGTTGAATACGTTTCTAGTCATTATTAGCAAACATTTTGATGAATCTACTTTTCTTCTTAGTCGATTTTGTTGTCCACTCCTCTAGGGAATGCGTTTACGCGGACTCTTTTCATGTTTCTATTTTCTAATCAGGAGATTAAATTCTGCATTAAAATCTCTTTCGTTATGCTTTAGTTCCCTATTCGTGCGTAGTGGAGTGTGTTGCGATATTTTAGACTAATAGTGGAGTGTGTTGTGATAATTTCGACTAAGCGCTCTCTACTAAGAAACGCAGAGTGCTTTACCCGTTTCAGCAACATATTCGTTCTCGCATGCAATGGAAGAAATTAGGCGCACTCATTAAGACGGTTTTATAATGGTAACAGAGTAGCTTAGCCCTCAGAGAGCTAGGTAAAAACCACGGCTATCGTTTTGTCCAAACTGGCGCTTTTCAAGCAACATTCCCTAGCAGTAAATTCGTTGTGAATGAACAACAGGACAAATGACAAATCAAATCTTATTCTTGGTAGTTACTTATCGCTTTCGAGAGCGTTGTTTTCGCCCCAATCTAACCTGAAGAACTTTCACCGTTCCATAGCCATTCAAATAACCATCTTTTGAGCTACGTTTGAGGGTTCTTTCTTATGTTGTGTTTCTGTGCACACTCCAGGCTGTTCGAATTACGATTTCCTGAGACACGTACTTGTTGGTGAGGGGTCAGAGGAAAGATGACGAACCTATATGTTTCTAAAATTTGGCTTTCAACACCTAGTAGAATGTCGGTCCTCGAGATTTCGCCTCTATTCTATTACTATAAATGCGAGACTCTGAATGGTGGGAACCGTCTTAACTACTATTAACTCATTTTAAGTTAGGGTGAGTTGCATCTGAAAAATGACCATGACATTAGAACAATAAACAAGCATACATTAAAAAAATCTAGCTGACATGCGCCTCAATAGAAAAAATACCCCCGCTAGGTTTACATAAAGCCCAAAAGCATGCCGGAGGATTTGATATAGAGATCACCATTTTTGAGCTGGAGCAAAAAAAAAACATTAGCGCGTAAGATACTTGAGACGTCCTCAATAAACATGACTAATCCAGCTGTGAACCACAGGGAAGAATGCCTAGTAATCACCCGCGATGTGAGTCAGTATGTAAACCGTTGTTTTGATGGGTATAGAGCATTAGTGGCCCATGTGATTACCGTTTTGTTGTTCTTCACCTGTTCATTCAGTGGAAGACATACAATAAAAGCGGTGAGTATGTTTATTGTTGACTTTGTGCTTGATACGATCGAAATCTAGGTCTGACAATTTTCTCTAAAGAAGTGATGGAAGTGTTTGACTGATTAGATTGTAAACAATTTTGACCTTTCCAGGTTCTGACGAAGGCGACCTGCCACAACGTTAGCTGTTTGGTTATGTGAATAAAGTTTGAATTCAACATCTCGAGCTTTGCTCAAGAAGATAGAAATAATAAGAATTACTGAAGCATGCAGAGCTAAATAGACAGTTGGTCTTGGGATTCAGAACACTCTCAACAAATAAAATACTATGCGGTATCAAGTCGCTTTCTCAGCTATAAAATAATGCAAAAATTGAGTAGAGTTTGCTTACTTGTTGCATCGTTTGGCCCATGTCGCCTTTACTTGAATTGCTCGTTTTTATGGTTTTGCTTAGTAGTGAGAATCCAACAGAAAACCTCTGACTTCTTAGCGATAATGTGTGCAACTTCACGATCTCTTTCTAAAGAGATAAGACCTAATACTGTAAATTTCTATGGCATTTTGAACCTTTAATTGGAAGGATTTCTGCATGTGGATTTGCTATAACCTTTTTTCGAATTCCGATTGGTGATTTGATTGACATTTCAAACCATATAATAAAGTTAATGATTTTTTTCCTAAACCAAGCATGAGATGATTTTTTTTAATTTACGACTTCTACTTTTCTTGCACCCATTGGAACCAAGAGTGAGTCGTATCAAAAACTAATTGATATTTCCTCGAACTATATGATCACATGAAAAGCGAGTAGTAGTTGTACCGTTCAACAAGAGTTTAGTATATTGTATCAAAGCTGTCTGAAATAAGCTCATTAACTCTAAGCCACTGGTGATCGCTCTACTGGAACTATCCCAGTATTCCGAGGACTCCAAAATAAATCGACTCTATGATCACTCAACAATAGACATGGTGAAGAGAAAAATTCTTTAGCGACGCAAAAATTTCAAAGATCTTTTTGGATGGTGAATATATGAGAACGAATAATACGCAAGATGTGTTGGGATCCACATAGTATCGCATGTGATGGCATGTCATGTAGAACACATTAAAAGAGGTGAACTATAGTCAGATAGCGCATTAAATACTAGTATTGAGACTACTCTGAGCAACTGTAGTTTGATCATACCTTCAGCAGTTTTTGGCTAAAGACGTATTTTATATCGGTCTTTTTCGATCACAATAACGAGTGCCTTGAGAAATAAAAATAGTAGGGTAAGCATATGTGTTAGTGACATGTCTACATTTCTCCGGAGAAGGGATGAGAAAAAACAGGAAAATTCCTATCACGACGCCAACGGCATTATAAACGACGGGAGACTGCTCAGGCCACATATCATAAACATATGATATCTGAAGAAGGATCAGTATATAAAGCACCAAGGAATCAATCAATCAGAGAATTCTTCCGAATCTAAGAAAAACCACGATTGATAATTGAAAGAAAAGCGTTTATACCCAAAGTTGTGAAAGAGAATCAATACGAGAGAAATCGATAGAACAAAGCAAAGAAGTCGTATTCTATCAAAGTAAACGAAGATTAGGTATGATATGTCAAACAAGAGTATAATCTCGTGGTGAATATGGACAGCGGATAGTACATTCAGGTAAAGCACAATCCATTGAGCAAGAAACATTTGGAAAAGAATGAAATGATCATGTCCAGACCCTAACCAAGAGTTGAACGTCATGAAACTGTATGGGACACAACTAAACACCTAATTATCTAGGAATGGATAACATTTCAACAGCGCTTGAAATTTTGACGTGCCACGAGCTTGGCTTGACAAGTGATAACAATATGCTATAGAAAGCATAAAAATGTGAAAGCTAGTAATAGAAAGAAATGTCACCCATGGATGGATACTAAATCCTTTTCATCACATTTTACAACAGATCATATCTTTCGACGTTAGAGAACTTGAGGATTTTAGCAATAGGATTATAGAAAAAACCAAAATATGGTTTTTGAGGTATGATAGCAAGTACGCCTCTACATTTTATATGTTACCACAGTTCATGATGTGAATACATTGCTACTAATTTTAACTCTTGATTTTCTACCTCAATTTATTTTGATTTTGATTATTGATTTAATTAATTTTAATGGTAGAATAGGATGAAAAGCATAATCATGAAGTCGTAGTTGCTGACCCGGAATGGCATAGCAGCGATTGAAGTCTATGACACAAAACAAAACATCAGATTCTGAGATTCGCTAGCACCCCATAATGGATCAAAGGAGGTCATTGACTCACAGACAAGTTTGATACCGACCACCGGAAGAGGCGGAATATTTGGTGAACTCCTACCGAAGTCCAACTATTGTCTCCTTCACGTTATTGCTTCATCCAATCATCGCACAAATGAATTAGTTCGAAGATGACCACGTCCTCAAAATGAGAACCGAAACCAATTCTTTCAATGCAAAGCTTCAGTTTATACATTTTGGGCACCATTGTATGCACAGAAAAAGATTTAAGAAAAAAAATCACTACTCGATAACTCAAAGAGCTATTTTCAATCCAGAAAGCAGTATCTTTCGTTTTTTTCTATCGGGCGCCAGAGTACCCCATCGGGTCCTTCTTGCTCCAGACATTCATTGAGCATTACAGTTTTTACGGCCTTTCGTGAAAAAATCGAACCAGCGGCTTGATGATTTTTCTGTGAAGTGCTTGGACATTTCGAGAAATCCAATTGGTAAACGCTTTGGTCCATCGGTTGTCGTAGAAACCTATTACTTGTCCAACTCACTTGACCTCTGTTAATCTGACGCTTAGATCGACCTCTGTGATTTTCGATCACTGACGCAGGTTAAAACTGTGGATCCTTTATCTCATCAAAGTAGGGGCAAGCACTGAGTCGATAGAGTGGTCAGATTCGGATGTTCATTCTGACCACTGCACTGTTAATGCTCTCAGACGCTCCAAGCCGCTTTCTTCGTAGTCATCGACCTTGTGGCATAGTCAATCATCATAATGACTTCCCGTCCTAAAAAAACGTAACTGGAGCATTTAAAGATAATCGTTTCGCTAAGCGTGATTGGAACATTCAAAACCGATTCTTTCAAAATGAACATCGTTTTTGTCAGATTTGCTCGGGGACCTTTTTCTACAAGCGCTGTCTAAATCTGTCAGCATTTTTTCGCTTGACTGATGTTTGGTGTGATAAGAACTATATCACCAACGAAGCGAAGATGTTATAAGATTTTTGATCGTCGCTTTTCACTCGCTTGTCTTATTTTAGTGCTCGCATGACGTTTTAAGGGTATTAGTGAACAATTTTTGCGAAATTGTATCGCCTTGCCGAACACCTTTTCCTACGTCAGAGGTAATATCGTTATGAAATGGCGATGTTTTGGTTCTGACATCCATATATAGCTCACGAAGGATCTTATCTGCCGAGTGGAGATGCCCTGGCTCCCCAAATAGAGGCTTTTTTCAAATCAATGAAAGTGAGACACGAAGGTTTCTTATAACTTCGAGAAACCTTCATGAGTCTTGTTACCACATGACTGTGGTTCACAGTACCAAATCCCTTTTGAAATCCTACTAATTCGCATGGCCGTCCTTCGTCCCGTGCTCTGTCAATCCTGCTCACGATGACTCGTGCGAAGAGTATATAGACGTTGTGCAACAAGCAGACTGGGCGATGGCTGCAATGCCGTGGAGGTCTTCTTTTTTGGATAAATCTGAGTCTTGCGAGCTAACTATTGACTGGAAACCTTGCAACCTGACAAGGATCAGTGAAAAGCTGAACCAGTGTTGATGGAAGCTGGCTGGCAAGTCCGTTATGTGTAGCAATCTTATCCTATCTGATCCTGGTGCTGTTCTAAATATGACCGACAAAATAGCGTGCCGGATTCCGGAAGAAAGAAACGTATGGAACGATAAATTCATTCTTTTCTATTTTATATGACGGTAAGAGAACATGACTATTGATGAGAAGCACAAGTACTCGTGAATAAATTTCTCCATTACCTTTGGGGAAGCTATAATTGTTCCGTTAAGGCGTCGAGATCAATCATGTTTCCCATAGATCAGGTTTAGGTGATGACTCGCTGTTTCTACAGCGCCGATCTAACGAACCTTTATTTCCACGAGTCATATTGGTCAAAGTTCTGTAAGAAAGCGGCTGAGTACATGAAAAGTGGTTAGGAGACGCCTCCAGCACATGAGATTCCTCTGCTCCTCTGGAAAAAGCCAGACAAGCTACTCGTGAGGAATCAGCCCCACGTCCACAGCTTAGCAAGCTATACTCAACGTATAAAACGTTTAGAGTAATAATAAAACAGGGCTTGCTTCCTTGATTCTGAAAAAGAGCACCTGGTACGGCAACGTTGAGTAGGACGAATACGCAAAGGTTGCTGAAGTCGCAGGGCAAACCAACCACGATGTCGAAATTGGAAAAGACTGAAGTGATGATTGATTCACTTACACATGCATATGAATCCTCTGTACAAGATTTATCAATGTAATCAAGAAGGATTAGGTACGACGTCGTCGGCCTGGCCGGGACGAGAAGACGCTACCCATTTCACGCTGTTTATGATACCGGAGAAAAAGTGTTGATTAAGACATGCGATGGTAGATGTGTCGGCAGCATTGGTGCTCTCATCAAAACGAACTTAATTCATCGGAAAAGTCATAACCTGCATTGGATGGTCAGAGTTGAAGAGATTAAATGTATCAATGCCGGTTTTGAATGTCGTTGGTGCTTATTCAGCGCAATAAAGCTATGTTGATCGCGAGGATGAAGCGTAACCATACACTTTTCAGGACTATCACCGAAGATTTAGATGCAAAAAATTGAACCTAGTAGAACGCCTAAAGAACATCACACTGAGACCCGCGATTAGAATGGAATAAATAGAGTAAGAGGCTACCTGAGTTTGTCATGACGAGCAAAACAATCTATGGTAGCTTTAAATTTCGAAATCTCCACTCCAAGCGGTGCATGTGCGAGTCTTCCGATAGAGGTTACGTTAACAAAGCACATTACGACTCAGTAATTTGAGGGCTCTGCCTAAGCGATGACACTCATCTTAAAGTCTACGCAGAATTAGATCAACGGCTCCTTCGCGCGGCTTTTCATTTTCCGCGATGTTCCGCGATAAGAGGAGGAAATTGCTTAGTTCAAACAACGAAGTCCTAAACCATAATTATGAACTGGGATTTATTCAGATCACTAATCGAATTCTGTAAAGATACAGCCATTAACGATATTGACCGGCTTATCCTACACAATTGTAACAGCCGAAAGCTTGAAAGTCACTAAGGGACATTTACCTTCAGAAACACACAAGCTGATGTAAACGTGGAAATGTACGAGCCGCCAGCAACCGACAACTTGTGTCCAAACTTGCACAATGCTGCAGAGGAATGACAAAAGACGATTATGAAGAGAGAGGATTAGCAGTTAAGGTAAAAGTTGTAAAGGGTGAGAAGAGCATTCTAAAAGTCTGCCAAAGCTTCGCCAGTTACGAAACCTTTATGATTGTACTCCGACACCTTAATGCAAAGGTTACGGCTTTTAGGAAAGCACTGAAAAAATCGTACATTATTACCAGTCGGATCGCTCCACTAATGACGTTCTCTCATCGTCGTATAAAATAAAAGAGGATGATCGTAATTCCACCAATTTTCTCTTCGGGAATCCGACATCTGTTTATTCCGTAAAGAATGTGCAATACTTGGTCTAAACAGGATATGTCTTCAACATCTGATAAACTCTGTTTTACTGTTTCTATTTCAATGAAGATTCTTCTTTACTGTTTGTGGTCTTTGCGAGGAAGCAGCGGTTTGAAAAGGATAGATTGAGCAGACCATGTTCACACGATGAGAAGATTCAATGAAGTCTCGTGCGAGTAAGAGAAACCGCTCCTCTCGTTTTCGTCGACTTAGAAAAATATTGACCGGTGACGATGTTTTGAGCCTTTTTGAGGTTGGTATGTCAGTTCTTGCGCACTCTCTGTGGCATCGCTCGCTTCATCAGAGCCAGACGCTCCATACTTAACTCTACTCTTCCTTTTTTACGATGGCACGTGAAAATGTGATTTTCACTATATTTTCCAGTTTATGGCCTTTGGTTACTAATGAATTTGTAGCTATTACCTTCCAAACTTTTCAAACATCGCTATAAACATGCAGCATGGTCCTTGAGGATGTTTAAAGCCTTTCCGAGGTTGACACCGTAGTGGCTTACCTATGTTGCGGTAGTGTAACATATTTACTACAATTTAAAAGCCATCGACTGAAACAAATGGTGATAATCACAATTTCATGTGTTATCATCAAAAACACGTCTCCTCATACCTGTTACAATGTAGGTTTGAGTATGAGGCGTGTGACTCTGATGAAGCGGGCGATATCGCTGAAACGTAGGTAAATCGTTGACGGGTAAATTCGAGAAGGGTTTGAGCATTCTTACAAATTACATTCAATGTTTATGGCAAGGTTTGAAAACAGTCGCCTGGGAGGCGATCTCTGGTTCAGTTGAAACAAAAGCAGCCATACAAGCTCTTGACGGTTGACGGCTACGTTCTTAGTTTGCAAGGGTTTTTCGTTAGATATATAAAGATTTCACGAACAAAGTAACAACTTTTTATGAGGATATTGCTATCGACAAAAGGAGAGGAATATGACTGGGCGTTACCATCTCGACAAAATTCAAAAAGCTTTTACTGCCACGCTCCAGAATTCCAATAATAACATCGTTCTAACAGTACCAAAATCTAAAAGCCATCAGTACGTTATTGATGCGAATGGAGTTGATTGCTATGACAAGGAGAGAACCACATAATACGATTTCATCTAAAGTCTCAATTCATCGCATTTCTGCCGTCAAAAAAAAAAAACAAAATGTGGTAAAAATTCTTATGCATTGAACGCCTCTTTGTTTCTGAAACCATTCTCAATAAATGTCAAATGCTTTCTAATTTTCATGCACTCGTTTCATGTCGCTAACTCATCTTTTGAGCGCAAGTTATCAGTAACATTATCTCATGACGATCTAATGAATCTTTTGAGAAAATCTGACATGTCGCTATCCTCTTAAATTCCAGCTACTGCATATACTTCAAGTTTTTCTTTACCAGACTGTTCAGTCAGAATCACATACCGAGACCTCTTCTCAATGTTCTACCACTCAATCCTCCTAGTCCTTCCGTCCAGTCTCTTTTCATACAACTAATGCGAACCATCAGTGATCATAAACCTCACTTGTAAATGCTATTATTGTCCTATCATTTGTGGAGTTTCTACTGTTATACATCGTTACTGCAATATTGACTTAATGTAGAGATTTGATGATTTTGGTGCCCGGCTCTATGGTTACACTAGGTTTCCCAGTTCTTTTCCTTCTTCTTCTGTGAGAAAGACTGCTCAGATACCTCCTTTTTCATGCAATTGGCATATCTTTGGCAGGCTCCCTTGTAAAGTGCCTTCCATTTCAAATTAACGCCGCTCTATACGTGAACCCTATAATTCTCCAAGTCTTCTGGATCATGTCATGAATCACTTGCTTAACGAATAAGCTTTCACTATTGCGCAAGATGCGCGACTTTTTACTAGAAAAAAAAAGGCTCGCCCAATTCCTATAGAAGGCCTTCGCATTTATCCGAAGAAAGCTCTAATGGGACATGAAAGATCAGTTGCACTTGTAGATCATAGGGCCTTCCGATGACATTCACTTACGCAGATTCGGTGATTCGTTGATTGTTTGAATAAAGAAGAGAATCTATATACTAAGCTTTTGGATAGTTGCTTAAGTGCACTTTTACGAGTGCTTGAGGTAAAACGGCATGAATTTTTTCGACCACACTAACATTATATATATATATATATATATGTATATATATATATATATATATATATATATATATATATATAGATATATATTTATATGCACGCCTACACACACTCATAGACACACACATACTTACATACATAAACATATGCAAGCATACACAGCACAAACACAGCACATACACGCATAAATTTCCACAGGACACAACACACCCACAGACACACATGCACGCATATACGCACACCTTACGCACTTTGGAGTAATCTCGCTTGAAATCAGTTAACGAGTGCCTCTACGGAACACCTTCGCTAGGGTTTCTCCGAGATTGCAACGACATTTGGTCGACCAACACTACGCCTTTCATGAAGAAGACAAAATCTTAAATCAGCAGTCTTAGCAAAACGCGAAATGTTCCAAGATGAATGCGATGAGACGAATTTAATGTTAGAAGTGCTGAGATTTGCACGGTGAAATGTGGTGAGTGATCTTGTAGAAATCATTGAACTGCGCACAATCACATACGCAGGCACATACACACACTGATGTTCAACATCAATAGTATTACTGAGCAGAAACCTTCAGCCCCCTTTCGCTAATCATAGATGAATTCTCTTGGAGGGAACTTTTGTGCAGGTGTGACCACTAATAATAATGAGTGCGGACCGCATCACTCCATGGTGTTCTCGAAGCGACATAGGTTTTCATATGTGGTTCTCCAGTCATGCCCGTTTTCTTCCAAGCTTCAGTCTGCTTTGCAATAATATCTGTTCTTCTTTAAGCCAAACACGAGGCGTTACATTAAACTTCATTTCACAGCTGACGTTTTTCGGCAGTTCGCCTTCTTTTTATTACGCGTAAAAGCGGCTCTGAAGAAGGCGAAGTGGCGAAACGGCAGCTGTGAAATAAAGTTCAGAACACCTCGTGTTTGGCTTAAAGAAGAAAATAAGGAATTATATTAAAGCATGCCGAGGTTAGTAGACAGTTGGTCTTGGGATTCTGATATATGCGAAAAAATGTGACTAGCAGTGAAAGTAAATTTCGTTCATACAATTCGTGGGTGAATATGACAGTCACTATGTCATAATTGATTGTAAACCAATTCTAAATAAACAGGCAGTTTTGTCGTAAAAACTGTAAACGAAGAGGATTGTAGGAGAGTATTAGTAAAAAGAACATCTGAAATATCTGACATATCAAGTGTATCAGTAATAACATCACAAAGATATGAACCTTTTACTGCATAATTTCTGTTCAGTTACAGCAATTTAGTTCTCCATAATCCCTGGATCAGCGTAGCGCATGCAAAGCGGCACCATATGCGGCCGAAGTATCGGTAAGTGCAGGTTCGAGCTTGATGTGGCTGGCACCGAGTTCGTCAAGGCATCTTTGAATGTGCACCGAAAATCGCTTTCGCTTGGCATTTCCCACCAAGTACATCTTCTCCACTCCCAATGAGCTAAACAATTCGGGCGGAACGAGTCCGAAAAGATTCCGAATCACTCCCTCACAAACACCGACGAGCATCTGAAATTAATTCTACTTCACACCGTTGGTAGTCCTAATTGCATATTTTCGACGGCCAAACCCTTAATCTCTTCTTTTTTTTCTACTATAAATAGAGCTATGCAGTTGTACCACCGAGTAATTTTGTTTTCATGTATTTCATTGAACTTTATTGTTGCAGTGGCAAACGAAACCGTATGCAATGAACTTCTTTTGACTCAAGTTCCCAGCTGAAATGTAACTCTAACTCATAAATTGATGAAAGAAAACACACTGCGATAGGGTGGGCGAGTGAGTCGAGCCTAATTCCAATCATCCATGAAGGATGAAGAATGGCCTGATGTTTTATAATCGATCTCACGGCATCAAAGGCTTACCTTATATCGCTCAAAAATCTCGATCTAACTTTTAGTTAAGTCTTCCTTCCTCCATTCAAGAAGGTGTTTTTTGGAAGTGAGTTTAACAGAATTTGTTTTAAGATGGATCCAATAACTATTTGAAGCACTGCGCATATCAAGTACCTATATTTAGTCTGTGCTCTATCAAGCAGCAACGAATAATAATCCTACCGTTATCAGTGTGGTATCTGAGTGAAGCCCACGAATTTCCACACCAGTATGGACAGCACCCCGCTCAGGTTTGAAGACCGATTTTACCCGCGGAACATTTTGCGGTGATGTGTTCAACTGTGACGAAACTGCAATGAACAAATATTACTCAGATTAGTTTCAGAAACTATCCAGAGAGAATAACACTTCAACAGCCAAACAAAAAAATTGTGGTGCTGAAATTTGAAATATGAACTTATTCACTATCCTTGATCAAGTTGCTCCATTATTTGAGACATGTCCATCTTAGGGCATTCCTGCTTTGAAGCTTGTGTTGACCACCGCCGAATGACCCAAAATCATTGTAGTGCAACAATGTCAATGGATTTCAAGAAAAATTCACTTCTAAAGAGTACAGGTTTTCAGAATTTTCAGAAAAAATTAGAAACTAGGAATCTTTACTATAAAAGGTACGTAAGAGCATTATGTTATTGAGGTAAATGGCCATTCAATGATGATGTGTTTAAGGTATTATGAACGGCGCACCAAAATAGTCCCAAAATGAGCCCGCGTTATATCATACTAGATTCGAGAAAGTGGATTAGAAAACGGGATCTATGTGCCTATTTAGTCCGATTGGTGATATTTTTGCCCAAAACACACCCATACCATGCGCCGAGAGTGGCTGTAGTTGCACGTGTTCACATTCTGAGCAGCACATCGGGTTTGATGTATGCGAGCAGTTGTGACAGATCCCCGCAAATCTTCTTATGGATATTTTCCCGAAATAAAAAAATCACAAAGTTCTTTTCTGTAACTCTTAAGAGCCACGGCATGCTTACTTTTGTTGGACCAGCGGGAGAAGCTGATAAAATTGGGGCATTTTAGGCCGCCAAATTCAGGTAACACCACAATACTGATTACTATACAATTTATGTACGCCTTAGATAGGAGGTGGTGAAGAAGCCAGAAAGGCTATTCACAAGGTTAGCTAACGGAGCTGGATGAGAAGATACCGCCCACTCAACGCCGTTTTCATCACAAATTAGAACCGTTCTTCGAAAATTAAGGGATGACATTTTGGCGGGATAATAATTTCATTGTTATGGGCTCATCCTCCAGCGTAATCGCGCATAATTGTTTTGTGAAGCTCATGTTACATTTTTCCCGCTTTCTATAACTAGGTTCGTGTTTCAAAAATTGAAGGAAGTGAATTGTCAGTTTTGTTTAGTAGAGCACGGTGGATTCCCGGATGTAGCGCCCGTGTGGGCAGTTGAAATTTGTATTTGAAAATCTAATAATTGCATGCTTTTTCTGGAATTCCCAATACAACTGAATTCATGAATTCATTCAAAAGGATAGAAATTACGGTCAACGTCCTTTAGGTGAACTTCATATGAAAGTTGTAGTAATTTCCGTTTCTCAGTAACTAAGAGAACTTACAAGTGATCTGGCATTATACGAGAAAATTGTAGAAAAGAACACGATGACATTTCCTGTCCTCAGAAATACTTGCATGCGTGAACAAAGAGGGCTGTGACATCTATAACAAACGTACTGAAAGAAAGTCATCCAAAGCATTGCCTCCATTCATTGAAGCAGCGGCAACCAATGTGAGTCCTGTTGAGAAGGGAAAGACATGTGTAGTGACTGGTAGCGCCGGAAGTTTGACAGTGTCGGAAACCACAAAACATATTTGGCTTGACGTGCCGATGACCACATCTGAACGAATGCACAGTGCCGAGCACGTTATAAATAGAAAGGAATACTTGGAGAGGTAAAGATAGAACAAGCAGATCTTTTGAAATATATTGGCCGGTGTGAAATTCTCAAAACAAGGTAAGCTTACACGCTTGATCAGCTCCCTGATAATGACCGCGAACGGACATGATCGACGCATGCAAATCCGCGATGGCCACACCAACAGGGATACCCTCCAGAATGTGTAGACGACAATTTGCCATTTTCACAAATTCTCTCATATCTACACGAACAATCTTCGGCAGCTTCATCCATTTCGGTGTGAACGGCACCTGATTATGATGCATTGACATAAAGAGTGATAACACCGGTAGCCTTAAAATATAAGTATTATCAATGGGTTTTCCAACAAGACTCAGCATCTGAATTGATACTGCACTTGATTTTCATTGAATAAACAAACATTTAGACAAATATCGCAGTGATTTACAAAAATACACGGAATATTGAGAGAATGATAAGATATGAAATGATATATTAGGTTGGGAAGAAAGGTCTGCGGCACTTGTAGAAAAATAAAAATTTATGCATGAATTCCAAACAAGAATAATAATAACTATTCTTAAAAATGAACGCCATCGTTCTCTATACTTTCTGCCATTAGTTCGCAAAGTTTCGGATCTGATCGAAATCGACAATTCCTTCGACATTGAAGGAAGGAACTCTTGACACATTTTTTCAACTTCATCGAACGATTCAAATCGGCGACCTTTTGAAATGTGACGCATTGATCGGAAAAAAATTCCGTCCAGTTCATCAGAATTGTCCATAGGTTTTTTTGGCAGTGTGCAGTCTGGTATTGTTTTAGCACTTTAGCACTTTATTTGATTTATTTGTTCCATTATCCCAGTACTTTTTTCCACTGCGCGGATCCCAGTACTTCTAGCATCCAATTCGTTTTTCGTCTTCTTCTTGAACAGCGTAGAATACTGATTTGGAGAGTCTCCTTGCAATCTCAAGGATAGCCTTGCTGTGGCTTCCATAGGGCGTTGTTGTTGAGTGCCAGAAAGAGTTGCTGGGTAAAGCTTGGCGCCATGCTCACCGCGACTAGCATCACAACCACTCGGCCGCGGCGCCACCGGCATTGCCTTGCCGCATCAAAACGCGCTTCCGATTGGCATTGTATAATTGGACATGGCAGACTTATAACAAATTAAAAATAGAGACGAGTATCATTTAAGCTTTCAGCGGAAAAATCTCACATAAGAAACTAGTATTTTCATTATATGCATAGGAGTTACCTTATGCTTGTCAAAATGCCCAGAACTTTCCAACCGTAGGCAGTACGTCTAGGCCTTGACAAAATCGAATATGAATATATCAGTCTCACACAAGCTGTACATGAAAGAGAACAGTTGGTGCTTTTACGCATTTGATTTAAAATCATTCAATTGAGGTTCATTGAGACTCAGCAGTTTTATGGATTAGATGATTACTGATTGTCATGCCACAGTCAAGATTTACCACTGTTGCCTCACCATGATCGTGTTAACTCATGGTTTGCACATCTCAACCCAAGTTGCATTGACATGGTGGCAGGTAATCATCGAATGCGCTCTGTGTGCCTCGCCACCGACGAATTCTAGCTAATCCCATCACTTTAATTTGTATTGTCTCTAATGCGCCGATTAAATAGCTGCAATCTACCTATTTGCTGGCATTATGCCATTACTTATGTCAGTGGCTGGATCCGCCGGCGCACACTTCACTGCGCCATAGCGTCATATAACCTACGTTGCTTGGCCCTGTTCCCTAGATGGCTCATTGTTCAAACATACCACATTACTCGTATTACGATTGTCGTGTAGACATTATGGTGCAATTAGTCTGCACAAATATTCAAAGGATCTTATCTTAGCGAACATTCGAGTGCTGGGATTGTTTGCAATGTTTGCAATTCGTTACTATTGTGTTATTATTGCCGTTTTATTGATACTAGAAACTATTTACAAGAGATTTAATTACCCAAATTTGAGGTTAACTCCGCAACGTAATCTTAAGACCTGTCTTGTCGACTGATTCGACAAAGACTTCTCAAAACGTTCGAACACTTGAGCGAACAACGATCATCAGTATACGTACATATTGACCATGTAAACTACTTTACATGCAAGTTAAAAACTGTTTTGCGGGATTCTTCCAGCTGGCTAAACACGACCATTTAACAACGAACCTAACATAGATAGCCACAGGTGAAAAACTATAAGGAGCCTCATGTTCACTCTAGAAGAGGTATTAATGAAATATCCGTGTTCCGTGTTATGCTAGATGCTATTCATATCAGCTAATTTATGCATAATATGTGGGTACTTCAATTTTATAATCAAAAAGTGAGCTTCATATAGATATCATGAGCTAAGCGAGTCAAAGATCTCTTTCCCTTAACTCAAGTACAGTGAGCAACTGTAAATGGCAGCCTTGTCTATGTGGTTGACAACGTACAAAGGTCCACTTACGGCCAACGTGTCATTGTAGAGCAAAAACCTCTGTACATAGGTGACGTATCTGAATGGTGCAGCAATTTCTCGTTTGTAGCGCTTCCACTTACACTTGAACCATTTCCTTGATCAATATTTGTGCTGGTAGTTTTTAGTTTTAGCAATCCCTGTCAAAATCGCCATCTCCCTTACAACGACTGCGGCAGAGCGAGCACGAGGCTACCCAAAAACTCCACGGAAGTTATTCAGTCCTTTATTTAACTTACTACTTATTGGACACTTTACTGATCCGTTTCGAAGTGTTTCTTTTTTCACTGTACAGATCCAATACTTCTAGCATTTAACTCGTTTCTTCGCCTTCTTCTTGAACGTCGTAGAATACTCATCGTAGAATACTGGTTGAGCACGTCTCCTTGCAATCTCTAGATAGCCTGGTTGTACCATTCCATGAGGCGTTCGTTGTTGACTGCCAGAGAGGCGGGGCTTAGCGCGCACGGGCCGCGACGAGTCTCAAAAACACTCGGCCGCGGTGCCCCCAACTTACTTCTTATATTAATTAACTGATATACAATATTTCGTTTCATATCAACAGAGCCAATGTTCTTTACACTGTCTTCTCCCGAGATAACAAAAATACTCATCCTCCGGATTGTGCGAATTGGTACAAGACTGGCCTGAGGGTATGAACACTGATGTAATACATCCAAGTCATTGTATACTTAAAATATATACTCAGTCAGATCTACTGCGAAAGCTACTGCATGGAAAATCCATCAGAGACAAATAAAAGCCAATTGCGCCATTTTATCCTTGACTGTGCTTGGAAGGTTTCTAGTATCCTGTATAAATCTCAACAAAACCTATCTAGAAAGCAGACTTAGTATGTGGCAGCACTCTATCGTAAGGGATGATCACGTGAAACGTAACAACTTACAATTTCTGAATTCCACTCTAATCCTCGTGAATATCCCCAAGCCAGTGCATTCGACTCACTCATGGAAACTTCATCGCTGCCAGTCAAATAACAAGCAAAGTAATCCATGATGTTTCCACAACGATCCCAATGATGAGCTCTATCAAAATCCAGGTATGACGACAACTCACAGAGTGTTCGCATACCGTATCCAGGAAAGACGTTAGTGCTCGTAGATCTGAATGTAAAGCGCATTTCAACAATAACAAAACTATGAGTAATTGAAACTTGAGGGAAAATCAACTGCAGAATGATATCCACTCCTCAATTATCATTAAAATGTTGCATCACTTTTGTTGATTGTTCTCTTCACTCCAATCAGTTCCTTTACAGCAATCATAAAAGTTTTGTTATTACTCTAAAATTATTTCTGTCACTTGCTCTAGCATCACCTTATTATCTCGCTGATATCAAGCACATCGGTTAATTGAGAAATAGAGCTAATAAGTTTCGCTCTAATATTATCCAAACTAATCACTCAATGAACAATGCTATTTCAGATTCAATCAGTCTTTTCGCGCCTAAGCTGTCATCCACGGAATCGTAAAGGTGATACTTCAAAACCAGTTATAATCGTACGATCATCCAAGTGTTTGAAAAATCGGAAATTTCATAGATTTGAAGGACAAAATTTTCTTTGTCGAGACAAAATTTACTTTATCAAACTAGGATAAGGATAAGTGATCGTCATCATCTGCCTAGGATGT
Organism: Parelaphostrongylus tenuis; assembly: GCA_019055375.1. Taxonomy (NCBI): domain Eukaryota; kingdom Metazoa; phylum Nematoda; class Chromadorea; order Rhabditida; family Metastrongylidae; genus Parelaphostrongylus; species Parelaphostrongylus tenuis. The sequence continues at coordinate 698,235 of JAHQIW010007363.1, forward strand.
CTAGAAGAGAAATCTTCTCGATTTTGCAATTTATTGGCTAATATTGCACTTTTGTGTAGACGTTATCATATGCAGGCCAACGAGAGTAAACGGTATTATGGGTTCGCGAATTGTATCCCACATATTGGCCTCGTCAGAAGCCCGCAACCAACTACTTGGGAAGCACATCGAATACGGAAATCAGGATTGATTTCAATATATATGCCAATACATGCTATACTATACTAAAGCTGAGTAGAATACCCGTCACTTCCCTGAAAAGTTCACCGCTAACCCAAAAAACTCCACATTCAATAAGCCAAAAAAATCATACTTATCGAAAAGTTTGATATTACTCATGTACCCAGAACGAATCCGCTATCAAGTTCTTGCTGCGCGAGATGATGGACAAATTACTGCTCAAATCACTACTCAACAACCCTGCTCAAGTGCCTCAAAATCAATTGGAGTACATATGAGTGAAGATTACTTGGGTAGTTTCGCAGCAGCTACAGCGTCTCCAGGATACATCCAGTTGTACAGTTCGGAGCAGTCCAGTACACCTAAAGAATTTCATTGATGTATGCGGAAAAAAGGTAGAAAAAGTACAAAGGGATTCACAATAGACGGAATTATTGGACGACAATTACCAGAGGTGTATTTGAGCAGTATTTGGAAGAGAGCACTTGAAAAACTTGTATAGCTGAAAACCACGCCAAAAACTTAAATTAGAAAATTTCACCATGTTCAGATGGACGTGCTCTCTTATTTATATATTAAGTGTAACTTTACGGCGATTCCAAGCATTGCGAATATTTGTGTAAGCAGATCTTAGCAATTTTCGAATTTTTGCCAAAATAAAGGTAAAAATGGTTTTTCAAAGTCACGAAATGCACAATATTCAATGTGCTCACTTTCGTATCATCCTAGGAGCAGCAGTTATTCAGAAATCTCAACCACTACCAAAATCTTACAGCTTTGAGCTGTCTTTTACTTGTTTGTCACTTTTTTTTTCCCGAATTCTTATTATCTATTTTTCCTCTCACCTCGTTCAAGTGAGTCCGAATTCCACATCACTATCCCATGTTGCTGTCCTGAAATCCCGATCCGAGTCACTACTTCGGTTAGCTGCCCTTTGACGTCCATTACAACTTTCTAAAAACAAGCAAAGAATGCTGCTGAGGCAAGGTAATGGTTGAGAAAAGTCCAAAAAGTCTAATAAGTAACGAATTTTTGAATCAATTTGTTTGTCTACCCCTTCGCGTTTCTTGTTAATTAAGCAAAACAGCAGTATAGAAGTACTAAGTTTGATAGGCAATGGTTCCACCATTGCTAACCCCAGTGATGCATTACTACATGGAACATATTAGTGCTAATATTGTTCTTTCGACAATAGTCAATTCTATTTTTGAAATTTGAGCACTTGAATAAATGAAAACTCCAAAAGTATAACGGACTCAAATTTGTTAGAAATTCAATGTATTAAACCAAATGCTAAGTCTGCATTTCTCAAATTTCCAACACAATTAGTTAGCACAAACATCTTCTATAACCTGCATACACTGATCTGCTCAACAAAATTCTGTTTATATGTCAGCGCCATTATTCAAGATACAGTATTAAATGAGAAGAAAGCGGAAGAATAAGACTTCCATGTTGAGAAAATTAGAATCCCACCTTGCTGTAACATAAAAGACTTCCGACATAGACATGTAAAAGCTGGAGGATAAAGCTTTGTTAACGATAGAATGCACCAAGCATTCAACTTGACCAAATATCGCAGAGTGTCTGATTGCACATTTGGCCCCTACAATGATTCCTTGAGTTCCACCGATGTACCAATCTGTTTTTTGCCCTCTCAGGACAAGTTTCGCATCAAGTTGGCGACTCCGGAGAGACAGAAAGCTTGATAAGCATAGGTCGCAGTATAACTATATGTTGCACTACGGATCCGAATAAGTGTTGACGGGCCACCGCCTACGGCTAAAACATGGCTGAACGAAAGGCATAGTGAGTATCTCTCTGATGCAGTGCGAACGCATGCTGTCCCGGAAAGATTAGTCATAGTCGGGTTTATCAGACATAGATCAGGTTTCAAGTTTCACTCGTATCCCAGCATCCTTATGGTTACGTTTCCAACTAGCACAATTCACACTATGATCTGAAATGTGCTCACCCAAATATGAAAGACGTAAAATTTTCAGATAGTGTGCACTGGAACGAATGTGTAAGGTGTATTGTTCGTACTTAGTAAAGGTAGATAGCGCAGTGACTTTTTCAATAATTTACCTAATGATTGTATGTGCCCCTGAAGCTAAGAAGGACCTGACGGCAACTCGGAAACCTTGCTAAGAATAACGCCCTACTAAGGAAGACTACGACGAGCACCCACGACTATTTTCTCACTAGAACCACAAAAATGAATTTCTCCGCGCAACTGGAATATCGTTAAGAAAACTAACAATTTTTGCTCCATTGATCTTTACCTCCAAGAGTGACTCAGCTGTTTCGATAATCTTCCTCGCATCCTGTACTCCTAGACGATTTTCGATGTTGGCTTGATGAGGCACCTGGCGTTCCGTCATTATCCTGAATTGATCTTGAGGAAGCCGACACAAACCGGAGAGTCCGATGAAGACTCTATATAATAAGTTCAAATTAGAATTAAAAGCAAATATAAATACAATGTTATCGTTGGCCTTCCATGGTAGGTCACCTACATATCTGGAAATAACAGTAGAGAATACTCTAGAACCTAGGATAACAGTAAAGAATACCCCAGTAGAGAAAAGAAGATTCAACCTCCTTATAGGAGTCCGCATCATAATGAGAAGAATGAATTTCTCAGTTGATCTAACTAACACCAGCTATCATCATGTTATCCAAGTAAGTTCCAAAGAATTTTCAGCCGTTTCTGTCACGTATTGAAATTAGCCAATAAATTCCAGCTGATACTGCCTGTTCCATAGACGGATGTCCATGATAACTCTTATCGCAGACTCTCCTGAAAACTGGCCTCTGTGTTATGCATTTGCACCGTCGTTGGGGACAGTGTGGCCTGCAGCTCACGTCCAGCGCTTGTTGTTGGGAATTAAGACGTACTCAGCTGAGAAATTAATGAGGTGCAAGCTCTGCTAAAGTAGACCAGTCTTTGTTCCACCTATTGACTAGTTTTTATAACGACTGCTTTCCATTTTATTCCTCTGCCCGCCACCTACGCTGGCGCAATGCGGCTTGGTCACTAATCAAGTAGCAAATTGTGATCTCTGAATGAAAAAAATCAGTCATTTTACGTTGAGAAAAGGAATGAACTGTTTGAAGAACTGACAACTACTATATAAACGTACATTCACGATACAGTCATCGACTGCTTTCAAGCATCATCGCGAGTTACATCAATTTGGAAAAAAATTACTCTTCCTTCTTCGTTCTACGACTCAAATGAACATGACTTTTTAACTGTTGTAATGGATAATGTTAAGTTGACTATGAGACATATTATGGTCATAATCTAACAATGACGAAAATATCTGCCGACCTTTCTCCTTTCACGACACAAACTTTAATGGTTGTAGTACCAAGATCGACGCCTACTGTACAGCTCATCGTCGAATAAAATAAACACCTCGTTTCCTAAATGAAGCAATCTGGTAACGATAGATTTCGCAAGGCATTGATGATTTCTCAATGATAAGAATTGTTGAGAATCTGAAAATGTGAGACGTTTTTGCAGACAACATTTCGATCTGCCTACTTGTAAGTTGTGCTCTTCAAAACTGTTAATGGATTTTTATAGCCTTTGGAACCAAAAATTAACTTCTTCATAAATCCGCCATGAAATTTTGGAAAGATTGCTGATCAATGCTAAGATCAAAAGATCGGCCCTAGAAGTTTCTGGAAAATAAGACTTACGTAGTGTATAATTCATTCATAAATTTTGAAAGTGCTATCAGCCCTTTCTCCTAACTTTTATGGACTACCAAGGAGCGTTTGATAGCGTCGAAAGGAATGATATCAGCGCTCGTCAAACAAAAAGTTGACTCGCCCTGTATACGAACACTAGCTGACTGATTTTGAAATTGTGGCATAATTATACAGCTTTTCCATAGATCTCTCTTCATTCACATAGAAAAAACTACTCGACAAATAAAACTATATCGCCGAGGTTGTCTACTGAAATAAAGTGGCTAATGGAAAAACCCTATTGGAACAAGAAGAGCACGCATAATGGTTGAAAAATCCTGTGAAATTTTCGCTTTGCGGACCATATTTTCAAGAAGTGGTTCTATCAACGAAGCAGAAAAATCATCAGTAATCTAAACAAAACGGCAAGAAGAATCGCACGGAGCAGAAATCGGAAGAAGATCAAGTTCATAAAAACCCCTAGTGGGAAGAAAAAAAAAGAAGAAAAGCTAATTAAACTAAATGGTTCCTCTTACTGCGGCATTATTATACAGATTTTTCATCGACCTCTCATCAATATCATAGAAAAGCTATTCGGCAAAATGGTAATTTATCGTTGACGTCAGTGAAATTCAATGGCTAATGAAGTTACTCGATTAAGACCAGAAAGGCATATGTCATGGTGGAAAATTCCTATCAAATCTTCGTTTTGCGTATTATCTTTTCAAGAAGTGGCTCTATCAACGAAGCAGAGAAAGCCTTTAGTCCAAACAAAATGGGAAGAAGAATCGCACTAAGCAAAAATCAGAAGACGACCAATTTCATAGAAACCCAACGCATGAAAAAAAGCAAGTCAAGTTAAATGGTTCCCTTACTATGGAGACCATTGCGGAAACATGCTATAAACGTTCAGTGATAGAAAACAGCATGAAGGACGAATTAGACAGAAGAAGGAGAGCAGGATGGGTCGAATTCGGGTTTCTCAAATGAATTACCAGAACTAGAGGACCCAAAATTTGCGCCCACCTATTCGTCTCAGCCTCTCAGCGCTCTGTCATGTATTAGGGACATAGGATGATGCTTTAAGCAATTCGAAAAACTTGTGCACCAAGTAGAGAACTCGAACAGTTGTTCTGAAATTTAAGCGGCACTCAATCCGTCTAGTCACAATGAGCAGCTCAAACTTTCGCAACGTATCCAATTCTCAAGATTCAGAACGATACACATCAACAGCGAACTGGGTACAAAATGAGAAGAGTAGATGATATAGGTATGAAAAGCAGGAAGGAACTCCAAGATGAGGCAAGTTTGCTCCCGGAACACCACCAAATTTCGATGGACGTGTTTGTGGCTAATATAGGTTTCCATATTCGGAGATGGGTGAGATCTCAATAATGGAACGTATCCAGCGGAAGCCACTTTTTTCAAAGCAGAACTACTGTGCAAACTGGACGAGAGAGAAACAAGTGGAAAGTATGGTGGCCCTGCACTACTAGTGAGGACGGCCCATCCATGTATCCAAGCAAATAAGTGATAACAGAATCGAAGCTCTCCTTATATTCCTCTCCGAGGTGAATCAAATCGTTCGTTTCTCAGCAGGAAAATGATAGATCATTTCCGTCGTGGAATATGTACACTGACTTGGCACATTGGAAGTCATTTTATGTACCAAATACGCATTCAATCACCTCTACCACACCTTCAAGTCCATGAAGAGTCCACAGAAATAGCCAGCGTCGAACTCGCTCTTTAACCGTTATATCGAATCATGTTGGTGCATGTTCTTTAGAATTCCTCAGAACTCTTATCAACATTTGATGGAGAAAGCCTCCACCAGCAGCAAGCACTATATTGGAGCTATGACATACAAATGCGTTGAAACGTGGTTACAACAAGACTGAATAAGCATCGATTATTCGGATGAACACTGAATGAAAACAAGTCCTGAAAAAAACTTAGTAGTGTGCAAGACTTCGAAACATTTCGTTTTTAGAAAGGGGAAAACTCTACCACTTGACATCATTTTTGATGGTTTTTCCCATTTCACACTTGTTTGCTACCACTCAACGCGAGCTAAAACAAAAGACAAAATGGGGACCGTAGATGTTGATAAAGATTTGGCAAACAGACGAAGAAGCAGTGACAAAAAGGAGCTTTGAATACTTTGTGGTGAAGTGATTTTCTTCTCGTGCTCTTAAGGATGTCATCATTCATTGATAATAATAAATAATGGGAAGTGCCTATTTTCTCCTCGTCTTAGTAAGCAAGGATCACGGAGTTTTCTTCGGACAGGCACACTCCATGCGAAGGAGCTCAGGATTCCGAGGGATTTTAGTTGATAGTCTAATGGATGGCTGATTAACACATTGCTGTTCACTGTAGCCTGGGGAAATTTTTATGTTTCAAGTGTCACTAGCTACAAAAGTAACAAGTTAAACCGTTCTTCTCAACAGTTTGCTGTTTAATCATGGAAATGCAATTCGCTGATGTCGAACTACGCAGTCCACCCGTTATACAAGCTGTTGAATTTGACATCACCATTACAGAGCAAAGATAGAGAAGAGTGAGTCAAAAATTGCTGCTGCCAAGATAAAAGGTTGGAAATACAGAAAATTACCATTTATACACAAGAATCTGTGACTCAGAAATATGGTTATGCTATGGCAAGACTACCATGAGATTCCAAAAAAAAAAAAAAAAGATCTCGACAATTAGCAAGGTAAATGAACAAGTAAACAGTAATGAGGTAAAAAATGTGGACTTTCCACGAATAGTAAAGAAAGCCTAAACAGGTAAGCGTTCAAATCGTTTCAAGAAAGATTTAACTTTTTCCTGTCCGTTTTTATCTTCTAAGCTACAAAACTTGTGAATCATTGATGGTATATGTATTTTGTTTGAAGTAAAAGCAAATGGGGAGCTCCGCGGGAATATCGTCAAAGGTTTACCAAGTGGATTGTCACTTACAAAGTCGAAGTGGTAATTGGAAAATTTCCATAAAGGTCAACCATAGAGAATTGATAGTATTGAATGCAACGAGGGAGAGAGCAAATAATTTCAGCAAGATGTTAATGACAGAACGAATCGTTCCTTTTATATAGATGATAGCATTGTCAGATATGGTGATACTTCGGCTGTGAATTTTTCATACGGCTCACGAAAAATCTTTATGCACTAAGTATGGATATCCTGACTGTACAAAGCCTCTGTAACTGCTTCTCTTTTAACAAAAACGAAAACTTGCTATGATTCGATAAGGATGAGGAAGCGGTTTAGTGTAGCCTCACGAACTTCAATAAGTTTGTTATCGTGAAGCATGTGGTCCATTACTCTGCATTAATTTCGGAATCTCGCTTGCTCAAATAGCTATTTGTCGTCTAGTGTTCTGTCAATCTTGTTCAAGGCCTTTCCACTGAAGAGATTATAGATGACAAAAGAAAAGGCATACTGGCGATGGTTGTTGATGTCGTGAAAGTCTCTTTTTTGTACAGTAACATAGTTTTGCTGATCATCCATTAAGCAAAAACCCTGTTCTCTGAAAAGCAATCCGAGCAGGGCCGAGTCATTGCATCAATGACTGGTTGAAAGTTCCTTAGGTAACCCGGTATTCCTTTAGCCTTAATGGCTGTAGATCGCCTCTCTATCGTGGAAATACCACAGTACATTTCGTAAACAAAACATCACCTCACGCGTTCATTGAAGATATCCCAGAAGTAATCATCGATAGTTCTCTCCATTGCCTTTTTGGAATTTGCCGACCTTGTTCCTTTTGGGAGTTGAAATGTAATCTTTTTGGTTGGATAGCTCGCAAAGTAATAGCCAATTTTCTTCGTTTCCTTTCTTCAAGCGATCACTGTTTTATTAAGGCATCAGCACTCGACCATCATGGTCTCGGAATTTGTGAGAATTCGTTGGGCTTAGCGAATGCTCTTCCCAGCTTCTAGAGCTTGAGCAGTAATTGCTGATTTCTTTCCTTAAGATCTCCTTATGTTACTCTTTGACATCGTATAGCAGATTCGTACGTGAGCGTTTTTGTACCTCGCATTTCACGTTGGCTTATCAACTCGAGTGTTTCTTAAGACGCGTCTGCACTCGGTACATTTCAGTCTCTAAGCTTCTATAGTGCTAACGTGAAAATGCTGAGCAAGCCGATATAACCGATGCTCTCAATATCGCCATGAGCCAGTGGTGATACTAATGATTCAAAAGTATTCAGCTTCTGAATCAAAATTGTTTCTGTGACAGATTTTCTCCTACTTAAAAATAAAATCCCGCGCCAAAAGACGATGGTATGACTTTGTGTGGAATTTTGAGACAACAGAGACATCGGTTAAACATAATCTTTGATTTACCGTGGCGTACTCCACTTCGTTGGGAGAATCTCACGTCCACCAACGAGAGTGAGGCTCCTCGAAATGTAAGTTACCACGGTCGAGATGATAAATTCAGATATCGCTTAGTTTGCTCGCTTTATTTTGAATCGTGCTTTCCAACATGATGCTTTATATACGTTTTTCTCAGTCGAGTCTTCGAGTTACAATCTCCAGTGGTGGACGACCTTGCCGAATGTGAGGTTTTTTCTATAAAACTTCTCCAAGTTCACACAGAACGCTTCAACTTCGTCTACGTCATAGCCTGATGTCGCTGCATGAATGACGAGAATGAACGCGATAGTGATCCACTTCCACTAGTAATTGTCCGATCCGTTTGTGTTGTTCTAAGAGTCGAAGTTCTTGACGAAACTCATGTTGACCAGAATGCAGACGCGGACGACTCTGTTATAACATGTTCCAAGGAACAGTTTATCACCAATATCATAGCGGACCTAAAATGAGCCCTGCCTTCTCGTCTCAGCCGATCCAATTCCGTAGTACTTTACCCGCCCTATCTATACGGACAGGTTCTCTATAGAGAAATTGTATACAAGAGGACGTGCATTATAAACACACATTGCTAGCTTAGCCTCTCGCAATCTAGGCGGCCTAGATTGGGCATGATTCAACAGCCATTCCGCACTCGTCTTTGACGCACACTGCCCTACCGGAAGGTTCTTCGGGATCAGGGAGATATGAATCACTTATTTCTTGTGCACATTTTGATAGCTCCGTACACCTTGCTGAGACTAACTCTAGAGGCTGGACCTTTGCTGAACTTCCCACTCCTTCCCGGAGTAGCTTGGAAAGAGCTTCTAGTTGTGATCGACTTTTAACCATCTTTCTCTTCTTCTTTACCAATTTCTCTTAGGCTTTTGAATGAACTGCCTCACAGAACACAATGCTCCTTAAATAGAACGCTCCCATTCACAAAACCATGAATAGGTCTGCACGTGCAAAGAAGGGATGTGTGAATTCGGCTCAGCATAGACGAGAATTCTATCCTCTGCATGCACCTAGATCTCGAGATAGCACTAGATTCTCTTTGGTCCAAGTTCTAACTCCCCCATCTACCAGCTTGCGACGCGCACGTAACCTCACAAAACTGCTGGTAACGTTTCTGTGGAGATCCGATGGTCATCGACCAATAAGTTATTACAGATGCAAAGGTTTGAAGTTTTTCGCCAAATATACTAACTTGTGGCACATAACACTTTATAACTGAAATTACGTGAAACAATCATCTTTAAGTGTTCCTCAAAAGACAATAAAGACTAGAGAAAACGCACACGTATCAAGAATATGTGGCCAACTTCAGCCTACAATATAAGACATATAAAAGCCCCAAACAGACCTAACAAAACTAATAGTAAGGGGTTGTAGTTGCTGGACGAATACAATGGACATGTCATGTCTATAGATACCTCGCTAATTGAGAGTGTAGTACATTTGACAAGGGATTTGATGTTACGTATTCACATGGTGAAGTCGATGATAACAAGACAACAACAAAGAGACATAACAAAAACAATCAGAAATATTAAGAGCGATGGAGGCTAATATACAAAGACGATGGTTCTCTGGAGAAGAGAAAACTAACATCATCACTCTGCAAAACTTCACAAAAATCCAAAGAACACCATTCATTTAATCTCAGCAGTAGTCAGTGATCAAGTTACTATGACTTTAGTTATCGTCCCTTGTTTGTGAGTGTGAGCCTATTGAATGGTACGCTTTACAATAGCAAACGTTTCGATTAATTTACTCCATAGCGAGGTTGACGTCTTGTTAAACACCTTTCTATGAGGAGTAACTCTGCAGAGTTCAAAGCATGTAACGAAATATAAGAAAATCTTCCGTGAAAGCCGTAGTAGATTTAGACACGTCAGCAAAGTCATGTTAGCTTGTCGAGAAGAGTTAGTGAAAGATTTCTGCTTCTACCCTTATATTATGGATTTACCACTAGTGATGGTTACCACTCTATTTAATACAAACTCGTGTAAGAGTGGGTGAACATCAAAAGTGACTAAGGAATTAGTACCATAGGTAAACTTGTACTTTAGTTCTCATGAAATTAACGAGACTCCCGTACGAAGGCAGTCAGTACGCTGTATTTTCATAGTTGTAATGTAACGTTTCGATACGCGTCATCAGGACCCATTGCAAGACGAGCTGAGGCATACGCAGCTTCTAACATGGTCTCATTCGATCCGACCCTAAAATGAGCTGCTATAAGGAGGTTCCATAACTCCTCACTCAGCAAAACTATGTAAAACCTAGTCCCTGGAGAGAGCAAGCAAAAAATAGAGAAGATAAATCATCGAACCTCAACGAGCGATCGACTCCATATGGTTTGAGATGGTAAATCAAGTATTCAAGCACATACATCAAATTTGAGTTGATATAATGAAATGATATGGCATAATCTAAAAGTATAATAATAGAGAACTTACAAGAGTTCCAACTGTAACAGAACGTTTGAGACTATTGAGTGGCTATACAAGATATTCGATCTTAAGCAGGAGTTGAAACCGCCCTTCACCCATACCCGGAACACGTGCTATGACTACACCAGTGAGGCCACCACCTTGCTACCACCCTTTGTTCGATATGAACTATAAAAACTATGAACTACTGACTAAAAACTATAACTAGACTACTTATAGACTGAATAACGTCAGCAACGAGAGCGGTGGTGGCACGAATCCCCAATATGAGTGAGACGCGAGTTCAACTCTCGCCTGAGGTGAAATGCTTTGCATTCCACTCAAGAGTCAAAGACGCATAATAGAACATCATGAGATTGCCAAGAAAGAACACTTCAAAAATTTATGTCGTACTGACTTCAAAAGAACAATTCTGCTGAACTGCTGACCGACTTCATTCGAGTTCATTTGGTCTATTTTCGAAGCAGAGCTCCATTCGTTTTCAAATCCGTATCATAACCCTCACCTGAGCAACAATTTGGACCTTGTTCCATCGGGTAATAGGTGTACTGCCAAAACCACATTGATTTATCCACATGACCAGGCACGACGTGATGCTCAGGGACGAACGGGAAAAATCTGTAATGGGTTCAGACGAATTAGTATACAAAGAACGACGTACCAAAATTACAATAGCTCAAAATGAGCGGAATCAATGAATCAAGGAGCGAAATTAGGCATTACGGGTTGGTTGATATTAAAACGTTGCGGACCAAACAAATGAAACTTCAAGCATCAATCGCCGCGCCACAATTGAAATAGAGGAGTATGATCGGTAAATTGGGGTTCTGATGGGATATAAAGGAAAGAGGATAAAGCTCTCGGCATTGGTCAATCCCTGAGGGATGCGCCATGCCTTCGACTCCAATTTTTAATTTCGTTTGATTTGACTGCATGCATATCTGGCCTTTACAATGACTCGCGGAGGCCTCCCGTTGACCGAGTCAGTGTTGCTTATCCTCCCAGACAAGTCTGAGACCTGTCTAGTACCCTAGTCTAGACCTGATGGGACATAATCACCATTGAATGTTGGCTCATCACAGAAGAGAGTAATTCTAGTAAAAAGATTCTTGTGTCCAAAACATCCTCACGATTCAACGAGAAAACCACATGCTTCCGTGGAGGGATGTAAGTCAAACCGTTATAGAACAGTTTTTTTCTAGTTAGCTTATTCAAATTTTGTAGCCATTGATAGTTTACTAGATGCAGATTTCAATTCTAGGCATGGTTTCCGCAAAGACCTCCATAGCACATTCTACAAAAGGAAGAAAGATTACGCTTTGTATTCGTTGTGGCTACATATTGTTTGCTAGAAGTTCCCCGCGGGTTCATTGGTACTTATGCAATAGGAAAAATCGCTCAGCTGTTCTAAATTTTCCTGTTTCAATATCGACGCCTCATCGATGGGATAGAGACGCGCTTTCAACTTTTTTCAGATTTCATTCGACAATGCTCTGCAACTGTAACTTGAGATCACGCATATTACGATACACTACTAGAAAACATAATAAAAAAGGATAAAGCTCTCGGCGTTGATCAATCCCTGAGGGATGCGCCATGCATTCGACTTCAATTTTTAACTTCGTTTGAGGTGATTGAATGCACATCTGGCCTTTACAATGACTCGCGGTGGCCTCCCGCTGAACCTAGTCAGTGCTGCTCATCCTCCCAGACAAGTCTGAGACCTGTCTGGTACCAATTTACCGACCCCGGAGGGATGAATGGCTTGGTGAGCCATGAGCGCGAGATCCAACCAGTGACCTCGTGTGCAACGCAGGGCACCTCTAACCACTGCGCCACATGCGCTCCTAGAAAACATAGGTGGGTTAATTCAGTATATACCTAAAGAGTGGAAAGAAAACGCATTGATCATTTTGAGGGTTTTTCCCCCTTGCACATACGAATTTTATGGGAAAATCACGTTGTTTCTATTGCACATGACTTCACTGAGGTTTCTCCCATTATATTCCATGATTTACTGACAACAGATTCCCCCTTAGTGACGAAAAAGGCTACGTTTCATCAGAAAACTACCACATTGCTACTAAAAGACGTCCGTCAACAGCAGAGCGGATTGTGTACCAGGCGCAACGCAGTCCTCAACGTGTCAAGCGCGGAAATAAACATTATAAATCGTTTCAAAAAAGTAATCTGTAAGCGAATTTACGCTTATTTTGCGGGATTTAGATAGAAAATTGATCAATATACGAAGAAAACTTCTGAGCACAATGGCACAGACTTATTTTTAGTACCAAAACGGAGAGGAAAATTTGTTCCGATTTTACATCTATGAGTGCTGAGTGATATGCAAAACATTCGACTCCAGCAGGAGTTGAACCAGTGTTTCGCCCATAGCTGGGGCAGGTACTACCACTGCACCACGAGGGCACCGCTTTGCTACAACTCTCTACCTTACTCCATTGATCTGTTTAACGTCATTGCTGAATGCATACCTATGATGGGTCTCGCTATCGCGTGAGTCTCCTGCGATCACTCCGATTTTCTCCAGACACTTTCCCATTTCAGCGTCTTCGGGACCACTATGATTAGGAGAACATTTTGTCGGATCCGTTAACCCTTCGTTGATGAACCTTAGGAATAGAATGATTATCAGAAGTTTCACCTGCTCGACCAGGTCAGCTCAAAAGTGGATAGTGTAATAACAAAATTTATGGCAAACTGTGAAGACACAAAACCGAGTACGTCTCAGAAGTCTTACTTTCTCAGTGCCTCTCTGCTGAGCACATATCCTGCTCCACCACTATGATAGCCTTTCTTAGTGAACGGTTTGAATTTACAACCGAAATGAACTGGTTGATCAGGTGAATGGGCAAGAAGCATGTATCTAAACTAAAGCATAAAATTCAATGTTTCAAAAACAAAAAACTCTTATAAGGATAAGGAAACGATATTGACCTCAAATTTTCCAGCACAACGTAGGTGTCGTCATCGGCTTTCAGAAACCAGTCATAATCGTTCTAAAACGTCTTTGGAATTTAACGGATAAAGAAGAAGATAACGAACAAGAATCTAGCAGAAAAATTACCAAATAGTGATCATGAAGGTATCTGAACGCTGCTTTTGTTTTCGCCCAAAGATAGTTACGTCCTTCAGACACATTAAGGTTAATAGCCGGTAGTTCGGCGTCGTCCTCTGATGACATGAAGAGATACCTACAAACATATTAACAAAAAAACTACTCAAGAACAAAGTACTATAAATTCAGTTCAGAATCTCGGTCATTGAAAAAGCATAAATTTCTTTAGCAGAATGAGTAGAGTTTGCTTACTTATTGCATCGTTTGGCCCAAGTCGCTTTTACGTGAATCGCTCGTTTTTTATGGTTCTGTTTACCAGTGAGAATCCAACAGAAGACGCGTACTTTCTTAGCAATCATGTCGGCAACCTCACGTTCTCCTTTAAAATTGGATTATGATTGTATAGCGCAAAATCCTATGAAATTTTACATTATTTCCTTGGAAATTTCTGCACGTGAGAATTTTGAATGTCACTATGAAATCTAGTAAGAGACAGAGCCAAAACACAAAGTTGAAACAATACGGTCTGCTTACACATCCTATATTTCGGCGGTTCAACACTTTTCAGAACCTTTGAACACTGCAGCTTAGTCAGTCAGATGCCTTCATTACTACGACAGCAGAAATCATTAATCCTAGATTTCAATAATCGAGCGCAGAACAACTTTTCACACACTCGCCGCTTTTTCTGACTCTTCCACTGAGCTGTTTAAGTGGAGAAATCGTGGAAAGATCTCGTGGGATGCGATTGCACCACCCACATCAAGAAAAAAAAGTTTTGTAATGCTTTATATCCTTGTGCAGGAACACAAAACATGCGCGTGAGATTCTGGAAGCATTATAGATTAACTCCATGAATCCAAACATGAATCGCATGGGGGAATGCCTCGCTATCCGATGCCATACGAGACTATATATAACAGAGTGGTGGCAAAACAGGCGTCGGTAGTGCAACAGGTCAGAGCACGTGCCCGTGAATAGGATGAAGTGTGGGTTCGAGTCCCGTCTAACGCAAAAGTTTTGCACATCACTCAGCATCGTATCATACCAGTGCCTTAAAGCAATGGTCTCTGAACGGTGATCTGCACTTGTAAAACTTAGTGCGAGTGCTGAAACGTTGTTTTAGACTCGATGCGATGAGATTCTAGGTTAAACTATTTCTGTCGTCGGAATAATAGAGGCATTTCAGTAACTGAATAGCAGTGACCTTAACCTTCAGAGGCTCTGAAGAAGGTGAAAAAGCCGGAACGTCGGCTGTACAATTTACCTTTATTACAACCTCAAGCTTTGGCTTGTGAAAAAAGTGTGCATTATCGAACGATACCTGATAGATAGTCGGTCTTAGGACTTTCTGATTAAAAAGGTCAGCAAAATTTTCCAAACAAAATTAAAACTCAATTCTTTCCGATTTCAAAGGGACAAATGTGAAAGCGAATTTCATAGGACTGTCAGTAACCACTCGAGAGTTGAGACTTCAGACTACAGCCCCACGTCGTCGGTTTTCCAAAAGACCTTTTTATGGCGCGGTAAAATCCACACAAAACTTTGTTTCAGACGTGCATTTTTCTCGCCGGGCAGAGCTCTTTCTTTGGAATACTAGTGAACGTTCGATAGCGTAGTCGTTTCTGATTCCAAAGCTGTGCTTATATTTCAAAAAACCATTTCTCTATAACGCAGCAGGTAAAATAAGTTGAATTTGCATATGCAAGCGAAGGTATCTTTGACCAATCAACGTGTTCTGTGCGTAAGGCGGCCACGTGAACTGCCGACGTCATATTTTTCTACGCTTTCATATATCCGAAAAATCGATGATCACGCGCCAGCGCACGTGTCTGCCTCAACCGAACGCGCATGAATTGGCCAAAGACCTTCTTCATTGCAGATGTGAATTTAACTTATTTTATCTGCCGCGTTTCAGAGGAACGGTCTTTCCAGAATATAACCACACTGTTGGAATCAGAATCGATTGTGCTATCTAATGATTACTAATGATCCAAAGAAAGAGCTTTGCCAGGCAAGAGATATGTGCGTTTGCAACGCAAGAAATCTCCCTCTCTAAAAACGTCAAAAAAGGCATTTTCGAACATCGGAGAGGTGGAGCTGTAGCCTGAAGTCTCAGCTTTCGAATGGTTACTAACACTCCTATGAAAAGTGTCTCTCCAGCAAATGAGGCCGGCTTTTCATTTATCCTCTTAAAATCAGGAAGAACCGAAAATCAAATAGAAAATGGAGGCCTCACCTCTATGATGACCACTGGAACTATTCCCATGGAATTCAATAGCCTCTTCAGGAGCGTCGTCATCAAAAACTTCGTTTTCGCCATGAGGATCGTGAATTCTATGTCGATCAGGTCGTAATGACAACACTTCACTCGAACGTGAGAACTGTGAAAAAACAAACAGTACTTGATCATGATAAAGTCAATGATTACATATTTCTTCTAACTAAAACATGCTAACGACCTACTGAGGTGTGCGACCACCCTATTTTCCTATTCAAAAAAGTTCGTTTGTGTTGGACGGCGACAAATCAAAAACAATCCCTTTCACTGGACGAAGACTTCCCGGTATTTGTCCGCTGGGTAACACAGCTTACCAAACCTGACCCTTTCGATGGACAAGAACTTTCCATAGAGAGTGTCAGTAATCATCCTAAGCCTAAATACCTAGTTAACGCAGTGAGTGGCCGCCTTTTTGTGAAGATCCTTAATAACGCTGTATAATCCGAAGTAAAATTATGTTTCATGTCAGCCACGCAATTCAACTATGCTGGAAACACGAAAAGCATATGAACGCGTAGAGAAAATCTTTTAGTATCAGAGTCAGACGTTTGATCTGGAGTGCCTTCTAAAGCGGAGAAATTATTTCTAATTAGATAAGGATATGACATGTTTTGAGCCGATAGGTCTAGTGCTATATAGGCGCCTATTTCGTCCTATTGGGACTCATAAGTAGCACCCTCCCTCAGTTACTGATGAGTCCCAATAGGACGAAATAGGCGCCTATATAGCACTAGACCTATCGGCTCAAAACATGTCATATCCTTATCAGATTAAATCATTTTGAGCGGGTCTGTAAAAGAGCGGTCGATAGCAGAGGTATTTCTAATCAATTAACAAACATCGTACTTCACATTAGAGCCACTGCTCGATGATCCCGCCGATCCCCTTGCCCCCTTACCCTCCAGTCCGCAGCTCGTGATTCAGCCAAATAACACTTGCTCGCGCATGTGAAATCAGTCTTATTTTGCCTGCTGCACTGCAGAGAAACGGTCTTTCAGGAAAAAATAATAATAAGCACAGTGTTGCAATCTTCAAATTTTACGCTATCGAATGATTATTAATAGTCCAAAGAGAAAGCTATGTCTGGCAAAAAAGGTTTGTGTGAACTACAAACGTTTTCCTTTCGTTGAAGCGTTATGATGAAGATTTTTTCAAAAACGGCTATGTACCACGCTAGCCAGAGATTTGAGCATTCGAATGATTACTAACACCCCAGTGAAAACTTCTTGTCTAGAGGAAGGGATGGGCTTGGAAATCTGTGCTACCAAATGAAAAAGCACTAGATGTTTCATTGTACAATTAGTAATCATTCAAAAGCTTGAATCTCTGGTTCCTGCGCTACGTGGCCGTTTTTTTCAAAAAGCTTTTTTATAACGCCGTAGAAGGTAGAAAACATTTGTGTTTCAAACGCGTTTTCTCGCAAGACAGAGCTCAACTTCTTCGATTAACTCCAACCATTCGATAGCGTAAATCTCGTCGATGCCTATGCTGTGCTTATTTTCTGAAAAGACCGTTTCACTGCAGTGTAGTTGAAGGAAGAAGATTGAGTTTCACAGACGGGCGCCGGGCGCAACTGCTTGCCGATTACTGTGTCTGCTGGGCGTAGGAAAAACGATAGGGGTGGGGGGAGGTGCTAGTCGTGGATTCCATACGGCGATCGATCGGCCAGGTTGACGAGTTAAGCATGTGGAGTTCAGTTTTTGCTATTTAACTTGGGATTTCTCTCCGCTTCGGAAATAGCTCCAGATAAAACGCACGACTCTGATACTATAAGATTTTCTCTACACGTTCATATGCTTTTCGTGCCTACAGCAAAGAAATAGCGAGAACGCGTGGTCGGTGTAAAACAAGATTTTATTTTCGATGCTACAGTGTTATGAAAAGGTTTTCCAAAAAAAGGGTCACGTTGTGAGGTAGCCCGATAGTTGAGCTTTTGAGTGATTACTGTCACTCTTCTGAAAAATTCTTGTCCAGCCAAAGGCCTCGCTTCTTCATTTATCGTCGTCTAATAGAAAACAAAGAAAAAAAAGGCGACTGGGCGGCTTTCTTCAAAAAGCGGCTAGGATTCGCTAACTGGTCGGTTAGATCTCGTCTTGCACAATAGAAATTGACTACGACAGTAGTTGATTGACAGAGATCAAACCAGCCCTGCAATTAACTTCACTATAGGACAGATATCGGAAATCATCTTATTTGACCGCCGATTGCGGAGTTATGAAACTTAAATAAACCCAATGATGTAGAGTGGTGTGCAAAAACGTTTGCGTCAGCCGGGATTTGAACCCAGATCTTACTCTTTCCGGGAGCATGTGCTAAACCGTTGCACGGTCAGATAATCGACGGTCTAGCACATACTCCCGGATAAAGTAAGATCTGGGTTCAAATCCCGGCTGACGCGAACGTTTTTGCACACCACTCTACATCATTAGGTTATATAAGACAAATATTTCGAATCTGTCTCATCGAAAGCGGATCGATTATCTACGAAACCGTCTCATGGTGCTCTAAAAGTGCTTCTATGAGCTAAAAAAGCAGTGAGAGAAACAAAACGTACTGTGACAAGCCGGTACTTTCTGAAGAAGAGATGAGAGAAAGGGTGAATCCTATCACAACGCCAACGGCAATGTAAACGGCAGGGGACACCTTAGGCCACTTCATATCACCGATACATCTGAAAAAAAAATAGATAAAGAACTAAAAAATCAATAGCTATGGCAAGTATGGGAGGCTAAATCGCTTATCTATCAAAGTGTAGTATCGAATTTTTTCAAAAGCAAAAGAAAAAATATCGAAGAGAAAAAGCGAAAGAACAGAGTAGAATTAGCTGAGCAAGAAACATTCGGAAAAGAAATGGATGGATCGTAACCGAACTCTTACGAGAGAACTGCCTAACTCGTTCGGGACCGTGGACCCACATTCCACGGCCTCTGTATCTTTGATTGGCAACTGTGGACGGTCTGCTCCATCTCTGCACTTCTAACCCCCAGTATGCTGTGTCTACCGATGGCACGCTGGGGGCCAGAGGTGCAGTGGAAGTGGGGCAGACCGTCCAGAGTTGCCAGTTAGCGATGCAGAGGTCGTGAGCCCACGGTCCCCAAAGGGCTATAGTTTTCGTTAACCTAAATCATCTAACAAAACGCTTATAAGAGTAGCGAAACGAAGACCGTTCTGTCAGAATCTGCTGAAATTCCTCTACGTCGAAGTGCTTCTTCGCCGTAGTCTGTGAGCCTCAGATGAGGCTCCTGTCATGAATATCCCCCACCTATGACATCAATAACTTCGCCAGAGTTGACTTGGAACAAAAAGGACCAAAGAGATTAATGAGGCGAGAGAAAAGTGGCACTGAAAACATCGGACGAGAGGAATTCTGGGATAACTGACACCAAGCTAGACTACGTAGCCCAAGAAGACTAGGCTAGATCTCTCGACGTCGACCAATTCCTACGGGATGCGCCATGCAATCATCTTCAATTTTTGACCTCGTTAGAGGTTGAATGAATGCATATCGGGCTCTGCAATGAGTCGCGTGAGTTCCACATGAATCCTGTCGGTGCTGTTATTCTCGCAGACAAGTTTGGTACCACTCCACTGATTTCGGAGGGATGGAACTGATGTTAAAAGCCTTGAGCGCAGGATCGAACTATCGATCACGCGTGTCTCACGAAGCACCACCTCTAGCCACTGAACCACACGCTCTTATAGTTCATGATTCTTGGCCTGACTTCACGTTATCACCGTCCTTTCGACTGAGGAGAAGGAGCTCAGAAGCGGGTGTCATGTGGTAAGAAATGAAAGATAGGTGGTTAGCAGCACGTTGCCTTCAAATTCCCCCAGTTTATTCCACAACTACTGCACCAACATTTGTGTCGGTGTTGCAACGGTTAGTATACGCTCCCGGAAAGAGTGAGATCTGGGTTCGAATCCCGGCTGACGCAGTTTTTGCACAGTACTCCACATTATTGGGTATACTAGAACATCATACCACTGCAAGGGGCGATCAAATAAAAAGAATTCTGACTGATTATCGATACCACAACTATTAGTTTGACAAATGACTTTAAGAGAACCAAAAATTATATGCGGGACCAATGAGTATAACGAAATGGAGAAAATGGCCGTGTTCACCAAACACGAAAATCTTAGATATTGGAAAAATCATTTTTCAGTAGAAAACGATAGTAAAAATTTTAAAAAATCCGAAATATTTAAATTTTTTGATTTAAAAAATAAAAATAACCATAAATAATAAAAACGATAATAAATCTTCGGATTACAAAGACTACATCTCAGGTGTACCCGCCCAGTAAGCTAGAAAACATCATAAAGAAAAATCCACAAAAAATAGACACTAACATCAACCCCCATCCCCCTCCACAAGCGGGCTGGCAAATTTAAGAATGATGAGCGGAATTCAAAACTCTTGATCCCACCGGGATTTGAACCCGCCGTCATCAATAACGGGAAGCGCGTGCTACCACTGCACCATCGAGACCACCTAATACTCCTAATAGTTTACATAGTTTGTTTATGCCTTTTAGTTCGTAAATTATAGCTTTCTGTTACAATTTATATCGATAGAAGAGTGATGGAAAAGCTTGGGCCCTGGTGATGTGGTGGTATCACGCTTATTGTGCTACGTATGCGATGGGGTTCGACTTCGGTGGGGTCGCGATTTTTGCACATCACTCAGCTTAGACTGCTTAGACAGCCTAAGAAGAGTGCTGTGGAAAACGAGCGCGTCGGTGGTGCAACGGTTAGCATGCGCTCCTGGAAAAAGTGAGATCCGGGTGCGAATCCCGGCTAACGTCAATGTTTTTGCACAACATTCCACATTATTGGGTATATTGTAACATCGTACCACCGCAAGTGGCAGTCAGATAAAAGATGAAGTTTCGAATAAATCGGTACATGGGGGGGGGGGGGGATCTGTACGATTATATAGCCTACCTGAAGACAAAAACCTATAAGATATTAGCGGCTTTAAATTAGCAATAAAAGCTTAGACTACGATCGTCGTCTTGAAGAAACGACTGGCGAAGGAAGGTGTCTACATCTGAGATCTTCATTACCACGGAAAGATCTATGGATGAATAAGCTCTCGGCTTGATCACTCCCCAAGAGACTCCCATGCATTCTATCCGATTCGTAGCATCACAATCTTGACCGCGTGCATCTCTGGCCTTTACAATGGCACGTGGTGACCTACCAATGCATCCAGTGCATGCCAAGGCCCTCCAAGAAAAGTCTGGTGCCGCCAATTCACCAATCCCCGTAGGGATGGAACGGTACATTACGGCGGGCCGATTTTTGATGGCTCAGCATTGACACTAGCCTCTTTCACGTCATCCGCTGTATCTTGTTATGGCTCTCCGATTTTCATTGTTTACTCATCTGTCAGGGCTCATCCATCATCCTCCTGTTTTTTTTTTTTACTATTAAAATACCTTTATATTCGCAATAATGTAGAGTGCTGTGCAAAACGAGCGTCGGTGTGCAACGATTAGCATACGCTCCCGGAAAGAGTGAGATCTGGGTTCGAATCCCGGCTGACGCAAACGTTTTTGCACAGCACTCTTTATTATTGGGTATATCTAAACATCATAACATAGCAAGTAGTGGTCAAATTAAAAATGACTTCTGAGTGATTCCTTTATATTCAACTTTTTTTTCTGAGGACGTTGCTAATCCTGACTGCATATTCTAAGCCTTCCATGAGGTCTGTTTGGAGCACTTCCACAGCGAGATACACGCGTTTCGGCCTTGCAGCCTCGTCGGTTGCACCGTGTCCCTCGTCTGAGCCAATCCCTCTCGGGGATGTTCCTCTTAAGGCGTGATAACAAAGACCCCCGCCGCGCAGCGCGCGCTGCCGCACACGCGGCGTGCGGGGCGAGCTAATAACAGCTCACATCGTTATCAATATGTTAACCGTATAACTACGGATTGGCACATTCACTGTACCGACCAAATCCAATGAACCGGGACCTTTCTGGTGAGTCAGCCGCACCGACTAACCCACTGAAACGCCTAAACCTTTCAGCGCATTGGCCAGCAAGCCACTCAATTGTTGCACGCATCGGCGCCAAACGCGCTCAAGAACATTCATATGAAATAGAGATCAAAAAGGAGAGAAATCGAAAACTACTGAATAAGAAGTCCATAATGTTGGAGTAAACCTAACGGATCATGAAACAAAAATCAGCTCTCTCTCTCTCTCTCTCTCTCTCTCTCTCTCTCTCTCTCTCTCTCGCCAAATATCGTCGATAATAGCACTGGTAGTCTATGAGAATAAACCATTCTCTAGATAGCTCATAGAAATGAGAACCAAAAAAAAGGCCCCGACCGAGATCGAGCTTTTGACTCTTGTCCTTAACCACACGCAAACACCTACTGGGCGCACTTGAGCAGGAAAAAAACACCCTTAAAAGACGACATCGACTGGATTTCGTGCTTCGTCAGAACAACAGATGGCGGCAACTGGTCCTTCTAATGAGCGATTTCTTCGCACATTCGGCTCCCAACCAGGATGTGCTATACCGACCCAGGATCGGTTAACATCCAGAGGGTGGGAACTAGCTCGGGCCGAGACTCAAGTGTTAGTACTAGGCGTCAATTAGCATGACCGTTCCGAAGCCGACGGTGAAGGTTGTGTAACGGACAATTAAGATGACGCCTACTGTCATGCCGCTGCGGTGTTTTTGGTCTCCTCACGAGTCCTCGGGAGGGGAGGGTTGACCTCCTAGCTCTTCAGCAATCGATAGACGATCGCCCCGGCCTGGCTATCCTCGAGATTGCAAGGAGATCTGTCCGACCAGTATTCTACGACTTTCTTGAAGATGACGAAAACCTCGAGCAGGCAACGAATGTGAGCAGACGAATCGAATGCTAGAGGGAACTATTGGGACTAATAAAGTCAAAGCTGGGTCAAATACGAATCAAACAAAGCCATAAAGTAAAATGGAGTAGGCGGATGCGGTGCTGGCCGTGCCGTCAATAGGGGCGTGCAGCTGGCGACGTTCCTTTGTTCTGACTTTCATCAAAACATGTAGCTGTAACGTTCTTATATTCTGACTTTCCATCGACAATATGACTTGCAAGAGCGCATGTGGCGCAGCGCTTAGAGATGCTCTGCGTCACACACGGGGTCCAGGGTTCCATGGCACGCTCATGGCTCATTAAGTCATTCATTCATCCGGGTTCGTTAAGATGGTACCAGACTTTGGGAGGATGAGAAGTGCGGACTGGGCACAGTGATAAGTCATGGCGAGTCATTGTGAAGACCAAATATGCATTTAGTTGCCTCAAACGAAGCTCTAGAACCGAAGACGAATGCATGGCACATTCCTTAGGGATCGACAAACGCCGAGAGCTTTGCCCTTTAGCTTCATATGGCGTGTACCAATCCTATGCTATGATTCCGATTGGCTGTAGCGAACTAACGTCGACCTTTCTCAAAGGGTTCGCCTGTAAGTCTAGCACCGACAATCGAAGTACCAATAGGTTGTGCAACTTTTATCCCACCATTCCTCTTTGTCTCTTCAATCATGCTTTGAAATTAATCTGTTCAACCTTGGCCTTCGTTCCACAGTTAGACGTAATCAACTCAGACTCAAATACAAACACTCGGCATCAGTAATTAGTATACTCAATATCATGTAAGGCATACAGGATGATTGGCGACACTTGTAGACCACTTTGTGGCGGCATAAAAGAGCATCTAAATGGTAAATTCAAAATCGAGCAAGTACTATTCAAGGTAAACCTAAGACACAAAACCATAACCGCAGTAATTTTGGAGTAAACTGTCAGGATTATGGCGTAGTAGTTGAAACTATTAACGCGCAAGACTCTTGAGCTGTTCCGGAATTGACGCTGAAAATCCAGAAATGAACTGAAGGGATGAATGCATCACTATTAGGCGAGACGTGGCGCCTTTTCTCCGTTTGATCTTCAGACTTGGTCTGGGGGCGATATAAAGAGGGCATTGATAATTTACCAAATCATCACAGTCTCACACAACGTACGTCCAGGCTCCGAAGAAGGCGAATTTGCCGAAAGCAGCCATTGAACTAATGTTACTACCACTACTATTACTGCTACTACTATTACTACCACTTATATTACCAATCTCGAGGCGACTGAATAGATAAGTCCTCTAGAAGCCATGCAGAGCGTCTCCAGAGCGCTAAAGCGAAGGCAGGACTGAGCTTTATCGTCTAAATGTGCTTTTCTGCGTGGTATGCACGCTGCTATTTGTTAGATCTGATGGCTTCATTCTAGAACACAATTCGAAGTGTTTTCTGAGAAAAAAGATTAAAAGTGATTCAGTTTACTTCATTGGCAGACATGAGGTTGTAAACGGAAAGACTCATCCAGTACATTATGGGCTGACGTATTTCGCTGGTTTTGTCTTCTTCATAACCTAGAGATTTGTGCATCGGGCTTTTCTGCTGACGTTGTGAGAGCAGTTGACTGAGTAGATTGCATATCAATCTGACTTTTCCAGGCTTTGAAGAAGGTGAAACCATCGCAATGATAGCTAATATAGTATTGAACAAATCTTACTGTTGATGACGTCATGTCTACTCATTAAAAAAGCAGTGAATTATTTGATCAATGCTGAGTTGATAGAAAAAGTTCTGGAAAAATAAGAGCATGCTGTGTTTATTTCGATGTTGTTTATATTCGCACTTTCAAAGCCATGATTCATCAATGGGAACTGAAACAGAGGTAAATTGCTAGTCAAATTAGTGGTAACTCGGTTCACAAAAGCAGTTTTCTGTAATAATTTAAGTCTAAAGAATTCCTCAACATAGACCACATTCATCGCAACATCTCGGTTGACATGCCATCAAAAAATAAAAAATAAACCAGCAAAAGGCTCAACGCGACAAAATAAATGATCCAAAAATGCGTTATATATGATTCACATCGGCCAGTTTGATTGGAAGTATGTACAGAACATGTCGATGGTAAAACTGTTATGAAGATTGTTTTACCATGTAATCACCAGATCTTGCATATAAAAGCAATATCAATGCACGAGCCATCATCTAAATGGTCGTGAGCTGATTATTCACTATGTAGCCTATCCTTATGTGACTGATGCATTTCTAAACGATGACAGACAGCAGCTATGTAAATGTTATGGAACGCAGTTCAGTCCACAGAACGCATATTCCAGAATCATAGGACACGAAGACATGAGCGGGTATAACTAGCACAGACCAGCCAGTCACTTGCAATGCCTTCTAGCCGAAAAGTGCTTCATGCAAAAAAGTGGTACTTCTAGTCTCTTTGAATGTGTCTGAACAGTTTAGTAACAAAAAGAACTGGAAGAAGGCTGATAGTTTTTTCCGAGTAATTTCGTGATTGACAGGACTGGAAGTCACACAAGTAGCCTCAACGGTTGGACTGGAGACCAAATCGATTTGTGGAATATTTATGGAAAAATCGTGCATAATTAGAGAACGATTTTTGTTTAGGATTCCGCCTACAATAGAATGTAAAACTCCGAATACCTCTAATTTATGATGATATATGGACAATGTTGCCGTGAAGAGTACTCTACATCGTACCATCTTATTGACGGTATATTGCATGATGTAGGGGCAATATGGTTCTATGAATGTGAATAGGAGAGCATCAATATGTCCGCGGACAACTTCAATGAATTAAATCCATCTGGGTAACTGGTAATTCATCGTCATTTGGTGAATATGAAAAGGTTGATAAGCAGTCTGGCCTTGCGTTCATTTACGTGACAGCACGACATGCTATTGGTAAAAGCAATCTGGCATTCATGATGGATTTAGTGATATACTCATAAACCTATGTGAAGGTGAAGTCAAACCGAAATAAACGAAAGCAGTCACTAATCAACGAACCCAACGGGTCAAACATACTGTGGGAACTGAGTTAAGCAATAAAGGTATTCACTGGTTACATATGCGCAGTACTAGGAAAACCTAAATTAAAAACACTTTTAACACCTAAATCATCAAATGTCCTGTCGACAGTTGTATGACTCAAGCAAATGCTAAAAAAGTGCATCCATTCTTGTTATATGTCAGTGGTGCCTGATGGATAATTTCTGTCTTGAACACCAGCCACATCTTCCTCGTTCAATATTTGTGGAGAAGTCCATGATGCACTTGCTCAACACTGATGCTCTTTCCACTTGATTGGATTCACTCAAATTCGCACACCTGATTTTCTGGACCTTGATGTGTACTGTACCTGGTCCTTGACCGTAGAAGTAGATCTGAATCATGGATTCTTTTTCTCAGGAGCGTTGTACAAGACACTCCTCGGCAGCACATTCAGAACCAAAGTGATCTCTCATCTACTTGTACAGCACTCAGGTTCTAGAGGCGTACGCTAAGTCTTGAAGATTCACACCTCTTAGAAACCTTGGAAAATGAAAGCAGTGGATAGGCAGTTTGGTGTCCTTTGTCCTCTTATCTACTTCTCCACTGATTTTGTTATTTCCACAAATTACTAGTCTCCTATTTTCAGAATCTAGAGTGCTACTGAGAAAGAATGAAACATATGAAATATTCATTATCCATCCTGTATTAATTCTGCTTGATTGATGGTTTATGTCAAGAACAAATTCATGAGAAAAGCGAAATTACGCAGCTACTTTAGATCGACTTTCGCTCAGATCATGTTGTCATATTTTCCGTGAATATTTCAAAACTTGAGCTAACTTTTACCCTATAGTACGCCCTCTGACCCATTATTGACGACGAGTAACGGCGTCCATAGTGAAATTATTAATCGTGCAGTAACCTTACTAAATTGTACTGCCAAGGTTCTGAAGAAAAGCGTAGAAAGAAAAAGCAGCACAAGAGCAACAATACTGATGAATGTCGTTGTAATGAGTAAAACAACGTGTGACGCCCACCACAGTCTCTTTGAGTGGAACAACTGGATGAGTTCCCTATGTAAACGCTATATTACACGGAAAAGCATACAGCTGTGATTGAAAATCCAGTACGATCTATTTTCTCTACGAAAATAAATATACAAGCAGAGGTAGATATCAAATCATCGGCCTATTGTTGCTAGACACAGGAGCAGTTTTGCGATGAGATTATTTACGTGGCATAAAGGTAAGGCTTAGCAGACATAAATATTCCGTTTCGTAGACAACAAAACACCAACAGCTCACTAATACGACTACAAATCCAGAGAATATTTCAAAAAACGACATGAATATTCTTTTCATTTTCATCGATCTGCCATTCAAATTCTTAGCTAATAATAAAACTGCTGAAGCTCAGTTACTTACTTAAATTATTTACTTTTGAATTACTTATATTACTTAGATACATGAAATATGACCACCTAATGGACACTGAACGTCATTTACAGCAACTCTCTTGTCATTATCAAAATTCTCCAGTATATACGTTTATTATGACCAGAGAACACAGAAAATTGTTTGGTGGTGTGCAGACTCCTTGAATCTGCTTCGTTGATGTGAAAATAAGACAAACTGAAATATGATATTCATATTTTTACCCTATTTACTGCCTAATATTTATTTTTCTAATTCAAACGGCAGAATACGGTGTGAAATTATAGCTACGAGAGTGCTGAAGTACAAACATAACTTGGAACCTGATCTGGTTTCGAAATAGCGCTTACACCTCTCGGTGGTCACTAGGTCCTCCACTTCACCATCAAGACACTCACTCTGAATTTCTCCCATTTTTTAACGTATTTTAATGAATGTCTAACAAACAAGCAGAGTAAATCTTAGTTAAGTTGAAGCCCTTGTTGACATTACAACTTTCAGCTTCGATTAGTACATTACTTTCTTCTTCTTCAATAGCAGGGTACGATGTAATTACAACCGAAGAGTGCCGAGACCCAAGCACAACTGAGAACATCAGGTGGTTTCAAATCGACAATTACATTTTCCGAGTGCTTACTAAATTTTTCATTGCACGATCGACGCCCTGCTTTGCTTTTCTTGAGTCCTGTTCTAACAATTCGGTGGCTATCAGTACGACCCGTCAACAAAACTTTGAATGTTTTGATATTCAAGCAAAGCCTTACTTAATTGAGGTTTGTGTCATTTTGTACTCCCTAGATCACTTCAATTGACGGGTTAGTGCTGGGCAGTCACCGAGTAAGCAACATACACGCTAGCCCATCTCTTTATATGAATTTAAAAGTTGGAGAAAAGCTGACTCGTCCAGTTAATATTGACTGGAGTAGACCACGTCAAGATGTTAATGGGGAGTTTAGTAGATGTCCGGAGGCGATGATACCATTACCGGTGATAGTACGCAATTGTAACAAATGGAGTGCTGCAGTTAGTGCGTTCAGCTATTCAGTGTCTTTCTAAATCTACATTAGGAGGAATACCAAATTGAAGATTGCTTAATGGGAGAATTTGAAGAGGGAACATCATAACACTGCGCAAAATGCAGTAAAAATACTATAAACTTCGAGTATTAGTTATTACAATGGCTATCAGCTCAATTGGGTTTATAAAGCGAAGTCACATACCCGACTAAACCTGTTGAAGCATGGTGACTGATAGCTAAAATACAGATGTTGAAGAATGAGTGGTGCTGCAAAAGTGCCTCTGTGGTGTAGTGGTGGAGCACGCGTCCCCGGTATGGATGAAACACGGATGTGATTCAGGACTGAGGCCATGTTTTTGCTCACCACTCAATTCTCTTAGGTATATACGAAACATCATAGCACTGCGAAAAATGCAGTAGAAATACTAGAAATTTCGAGTACTAGTTGTTGCTTAAAGGGTTTTCTGGAAGACTTCTATGCTTGAATTATATCGCTGAAACAAATTGAACAGCGTGGCGAATCCATTTAGTTTATCAAACTGTAGATATTTGCTTCTTTTATTAGGATAGTAAAATTTTAAAAAAGGTTTACACTGTCTGGAGCAGAGTAGGGTTCCAACTCCAGTTGATGGTTTCTATATACATATGTATATACATATATGTCTATTATATGGTAGGTCAAAAATTGAAACTAAGAGAGAACGCTGAAACAGTGCTTCAAAACATTATGACTATAACATAAAGTTTTTCGAAGACCGAAAAATTTCGATTTCAAAAGGAGGAAACAGACCATGCACGAGAATTCAAGAAAATCATTGTAATGATGTTGATCACCAGTGAAAAATCAGTACAGAGCAACGGCGGCACATTAAAGCCCCAATTACGCGTAGGAATAGTTATGGAATTGCTTTCAGGCACACGATTGCTCGCTGGGGATGTTGACTCGGAATAGTAACTGCTCACTTCACAGGAAAGTGTGTTATACACAATTACCAGTTGAATGGTGGGTGGTGATCGACTACATTGGATGATTAGAATTGTTCTGTGCCTCTCTTCATGTACAAATATTTTTGCACTTTAACAGAATTATCGAATCGAACGGCAATTGAACAGAAAGACAGAATAATACGCATAGAGTGGTTCGAATTGGCGAATATGTCCGTCGAAACAACAAGCGACTCTTTGTATTTGTTATCGGCACATCTAACGAACACAATAGTGCAGCACACTCAGATTCATTATTCATTGATAGTTCACGAGGCAAACGGACGAGACGAGGTTCATATCTATGATTTTTCAGCTTTGATCACAACAGTCAACAGTAGTGGAGGGAGGACGCGTACTAGAAAAACCGTCTCAGTGTTATAGTGGGACGCCACCTGTAAAAAATCACCTCGCGGTATTTAACACGACAAATTTCTTCAAGCAATAAGAGGCTTGTTGAATCATCTCTCTTTTGCTTTGCAACATAATGGTCAAAGCGTCTTTCTGACTACAATAATTTTCCGATTAATGATAGGAACTGCCCGGTTAGTCGCGAGAAGACGAGATACGCCCCCGAGCGACCAGAGGGTTTAACCATAGACCACAGGGACATTCTCCTGCAGAAGACGAAAGTGGATTCTAGAAGCCGACTACCGCTTTTATCGCATCACACACACGTTCCAGTTGTGTTCAAACAGTCAAATCAGCCAAAGCTTGTAATCAAACACTAGGTAGCAATAAGTGATTCCCTTCATCATACTAGCTTTTTCTGCCCATTATGGCACAGAATGGCACGTTATCCATGGATATCCAAACCACATATTGAGAGGTTAGCGAGCTATACGTAGATATCTAAAAAACCGGAACACAGCGAAATAAGTAAGCTTCAAACCGGTGACTTCGAGAGAACCTTCAATACAGCAACCTTAAGTCAAGCAATTGCAAATTGATTATTATCTCAGTGCTATTTTAGGTCTCCTGAATCGCAAAAGACTCAAGTAGAGATCTGTACCTATAATGGATATTCACTTAAAAACGATCCTTCATAGAAGACCTGACAATGTAGGCAGTAAGGATTAGTAGCTCCACCATTGATTGGACTGGCTGAGAGAAGACGTCGACCATTTCACACCTCTATGACATCAAAAGAAAACTTTTCCTTGAAGCATGCCATTATATTAGATCTCGACGGCGTTGACAGTCCCATTACCCAAAGTTTAGTCGTAAACATCGATTCATTCAAAGAGTTTATAACCCTGGCGGACTATTACGTTTGAAACGATGTGAACCAATACCAGTATTGAACATTTTCGTTGCTTAGGCACCGACCTCAACATATGTCGAAGAAGTCGAACTATTCTAGACGCGTTTAGGAAAGCTCTTCGGTGAAGACCACACACTTTTCACTATCATCTCCATACTTTGGCTCGTCTGCTCACACCTTAGTTGTATTAACTAATGCTAAGTTGCATCCAATGGAAGAACAATAAAACCGTGTCATCGTTCAAACAGAACACCCACACGACATCCGCAACCATAGTTCAATCTGTTTGATATATATAAATACACATATATATATATATATCACCTATATCACCTGTATCACCTGTCGTTCCGTTGATCGTCGAGTGACTCGAGCGGGTACCAGCAACACTTCCATTTTTCCCTATCGCGTGTAAGAGTAGCCCAGCTCTTCGCTCTAGGGATTCGCTGAGCATCATATCTTTCTTCTATCGCTTTCGTGAAGAAATCGGACCACCGGGTCAGTGGTCTTCCTCTAGAGCGCTTGACGTCCCGAGGAATCCATTCGGTAACGGCTCTCGTCCATCGCTTGTCGTTGAAGCGCATCACGTGTCAGGCCCACTTTATTTTTGATATCCTGGCGTGTAGAACATATATATATATATATATATAACATATACATATATATACATACACATATACATATATATACATATATACACATATATACATATTTATACATATATATACACATATGTTCATATGTATACATACATATATATACATATATTTATACAAATATATATATATATATATATATAAAGTTGAGAGCCAATATCTTACCATTCTATAGAAATGATAAAGAAATCAAAAAATAAAGATAAGATATAATAAATTAGACGTAAGAAAAGGGGCCTGACAGGGTGGCACCATCTCACCAAAAATTTCCACTACCGCCGTCCAGAACATTATGCGAAAAATAAAATAAGACAACAAGAGGTGAAAATCGATAGTCGATAAAGAAAACATCTTCAATTTTGCTAATGGCATCGTTCTTGTACCAATGACTTATACTTATGACACTTGTGCTGATGACATCGTTCTTATACTAATGACTACTTATACTACATAATTCTCATAATGAACTAACAAGCAACAGCCAAGCAAAAGAATGTTGATCCATTCCGACAAACGCTCAAAGATTTGGTCTTCGACTAATTTTCATAACGCTCAAATGAATGGACATCTCGAATGTTTCAGTTACGTTTATTTAGAACGGAAAGTTAACGTAATGAACGATCAGTCTCCAAAGCTGGGTAGGAGGAAGAGAGCGGCTTAGGGAGTTTTCAAGAGCGTCGATGATGTGGTGAAGAGAACAAAATACACTCGATTATATGTACACATATTCGACTCAAGGATTCTTCCTACCTCAAACCTTTTAGTGCCGCTTGGTCCAATCTCCACCAAATGTGTATTGGCTAACGCGCAGTGGATTAAGGGGATTATTTGGCAAAACTGTGCTCTGAGAGGACATTACCATCATTAAATGATGGAATATCACAGAAGAAATCTTTGAGGGAGGGATTCTTTAGTAAAAAAAAGTTCATTTGTCTAAACTTCTTTATGTTACAACGAGAAAACTGCATCGTCCTTAAAGTGAACATAATTCCTGCTGGAATATAATATTTCTCTCCATTTTCAATCCTTCGGTAGCTTGAAAAATACCGCTTCTGAAATTAAGCTTGGCTTCTGGAAAGATGTTAACAGAACGTTGTACTGATAAAAAAATATTCAGTATTTCATGAAGTTTGTTGTGGCACTTCTAGAGTGCAATACACGTGTTTCGGTCTTGCAGCTTCGTCAGTTGTACACTGCCTTTCGTCTAAGCCACTCCCCTTCGGGGGAAAACCGCCCTACATAAATGAATGGCGACGAACACGCAACACCGCGTGTAAGGTGAGAATTCACTCCACGCACGGATAACATATCACTACATGTACAGTGATGTGATCACCGGACATTGCAACTGACGAAGCTGCAAGGCCGAAACACGTGCATTGCACTGTATAAGTACCATAACAGACCTCACGAAAGGTTCACAACATGCTATCAGAATATTGAGCTTTGTGTCCATAGTTATTTTTTATCACTTGACAGCAGATTTTTTGCATTATACAGTAAAAAATCTGGTCCTAAAAATACTTTATGGCTACAAAATTTTTGAATATCACTGGAGGAGCATTTATAAACGTACGCCTCAATATCCTAAATCCTTCACTTTTCGTTTCGAATTCTGTGAAATGCATTAGCATTTTGTGCAGTGGGCTCATGTTTCTTTGTCTTTTACTCAGTGGAGCTTTTGCACCAGACTATTGGTAATTATTCAGTAGCTTAAAAAGTGGGGATTTTAGCACTCAGCCTGGTTTCTGGAAGGACCTTGCTAGTGCGACGTAATGAGTGGAAAGAGGACCACGTTTTGTTTTTGAACTATACAGCCCGAACTTCACCTCACATTCATTGGTTCCTATCAATAGAATTTGCTTCTAGGGAAACTTTGTTGGTAGGAGAAGATAGGAGGAGGGGTTGGTATGCAGTTGGTGTAAGCCTCGACAGAATTCGCATTTATCAATTTGAGTATAAGTTCTTCAAGAGAGAAAAACGATAATGTACTGACTACTTTATGATTTATTCATTCGAGGCATTCAATATTGGCAAATTGCTGTAGATATAAGAAATAGAAAATAAATATGATTCATATATGAATAAGCATTGGAAAGGCTAGCAAAAAAATGCTAAATAACCGTTTGAGATACAACGTTTTCGCAAAGATGTGGACTTCCATTTTGAAGTGTGGGATTCCAAAAGCATCGGGTTGTTTCTTCTGCCCATAGACATACTGTGGTTTCTCTCATACTGTGCCAATGGCTGATCACAAAACCCCCTTCAATGACAATAAAAATCTGGATTCTCTCGAGAGCTATACTATTAAGATCCAAACTCCCGAAATACACTGGTAATCGAAAAACTGATGAGAACTATCAATAAACAGGCATTACATGCATTATTTAGTAACAATATTGCCAAACAGCTCATTATTTATAATTCTTTAATCCTTAATTCAACTATCAGCAGCCTTCTTGAAGTTTTTTCATTCGTACCCAAACTTTCACTGCAAAATCCTCTTTAGTGACTACAGAGTCTGAATTCATTACGAAAGTAATAGATGTCTAAATATCACTCGGCTGTTTTTCTGTTGTGTAATGGTAAAAATGAAGATTTGCAAGTTCTTGTTTTATTTGAAAGTGCGTTAAAAACCTTTCTTATTTATTGTTTTTCACAAACAAGATATTTTATGTGATGACTTTGGAAATGGTGACTTTTGTCGACCGAAAAGGCAGTCTTTTCAAATCTGCCAACCTGTAATAATTGAATTTGATGATTTAAAGTGGTAATCTAACGATGCAATGTCGGGAAAGTAGGGCGGGTGAGGAAAAACCTCCTAAAACCTCCCAACAGAGCTTTTTTATGATGTTTGCGATCGGTTTCCAACTAGAAGTCGAGCGTTATCATGCAGCAATATTGCACGACTTTCGTGTATTTGCTTTAGAATGGAACTCGCTCCAAGCTCCATCAATCTTGTGTGCGGCTTCACTAGCATTTCCCCCACGTGTTGTTCGTGTATGTATGGCAAACGGATTTGTTCCCACGACACGTTGTATACCAAAACCTTAGCAAGAAAATGCGCAATTGAACGATACCAAAACCAAGCAATTTCAATTACTTTTGGTTGATAAATCTGCAAAGTTAAGTTCCCACAAATGCGTTTTTTGGGTACAAAAGTCTTCATCTTCGAAGCCCTATAAAAACCATCACCTAAAATAGTTCGTATTTAGAAAGCGTATAAAACAAATAGCGGTTTTGCGCACTTTGAAAGAACAGAAAATTTGAACATCTTTATTATTACTATTATTCTACCAGGAAGAAAGCGTCGGCATCATATTTGTACATCTAGCACAAGTGTGGAGATAACCTGCTCCGACTGTCGCGCAAGCGACCACGGCGGCATCGTTTCCTATCAGCGGTGGTACCGAAAGGGTTAATGCATGCGTCAGAAACGTGAATGCCATGTCGGAAGAATAAAAGATAACTCAGCGTTATCGAATGTGTCCTTGAAAGGTCGTTACGAGGAGTATCCAGCATCTCGCAAGTGAGAAAAAGGATCTGAAAATCAACCTACGAAAAGTTCAAAAAAAAGAAACGTCGCTCCGTTGCCGAAATTCAGGTGATGGGGATGCAACGCCTTTCAACGACAACTAACAGAGAAGAACCGTCACCGAAAAAATTACTTGGAATGCCAAATGCTAATACAAGGCCTCTGACATGAAGGTGCGATTTCTTCATGAGAAGCTAAGAAGAAAGACATGATGCTTAACAAATCGCTACAGCGAAGAGGATCCATTGCTACCCTTACAAGAAATAAGGAAAAGTTGAAGTTTTAATATATTTTCTGAAATATTCTTATGACTTTTAATGACTTTGAACCACTGAAATCCTTGGGAAATTAAAAAGGGAATTCAGAGCTTTGAGTTTTGCAACACAAAACGTAGCCTACGCATAGACAATAGAATCAAAAACAAATCTATTATTCACGAATAACATCGGGCCGAGAGAAGGTACATGTTGGTTACGCACCATGATGTTTGTACAGCTTCCATTTTTCATGGACAACACATGTTAGTGCACTTTTTCGTCACATATTCGTCACTATTTCGCACTTAATTCAAGTCGAAGACAGTGAAAACATTAAAAAAGCATCCGAAGTAGCTTCGATGATGGTTTCCATGGTTGAAACCAAGTCACCAGAAACGATAATCAGCGCATAGAACAGAAAAAAGCAGTTAAGAGTTTTCCGATTGTGCCGATGCCATTGAACGCATATACATCTATTGTTGGGAAACCTTATGCATGATTCGTAGCAGTTATAGACTCCCTGACTACACTTTTGGTCATTGGTACTCCTCTTTCTAAGAGACACTACTAATGTCCGAAAGTTCGTACAAGCTATTCAGAGGAGTGCGAAAAACTCTTTTGATCTTCCAGGCTACCTGGCCTCTACTTTCTTATTTAGAACAGCTAAAAGAAAGGCAGAGCGAGGTCTCGATGATGAAGTGCGAGCGTGCGCTGTCCCGGAAAGATATAGCCGTGGTCTGAGTCCATTACACATAGATTAGATTCCACGTTTTGTTTGTATTTTAACACTTTTGTGAGTCAACCTTTATTCTGAAAGCGAAAGGCTGCTCAGAAGCCAACCGTTTCGAACATAATCTTGTGACACGACAGTCTGTTCTGTAAACTTTCGAAAAAGAAATCCGTGACGACACGCGTTTTCTGTAGCGCCTTGAACATCTAATTCCAATTGCTTCCGAGTATTTGTTTATAAATAATGCAACTTATAAAAGAATCTTTGTTATATCAACCTGGAGGTAAAACTAATTGGCCCATAATGCTGTTTTGATATTGAAATTTACTCGAAGCTGAAATTTTGAAAAGTTGAAGAAGACGTATAATTCCTCTAACGCTGACAAGGAAAACGAAGACATTGCTGATTTGGGACACTGTCTGAATGGACAGAGAATAATGTGTTTGATTTTGACTATTCCATGAGGAATACACAATACTCTCGACTTTATTAAGCATCGTTAAATATGACTTATTGGATATCTGCTCTACACAAGTAAAAATTTCTGATGTATGTGTAGGAAAATCTCAACTCCTCAATTACCTTGACGATTACGACATTATCAGCAATTCATGGAAAACAGGAAGGACGTGTTTTACGTTGAGAAGCATGATTTTCCTGGCATAATTCTATTCTATAATTCTATTGGGAACCACAATTTTCTTAGGCACTACGAGGGGAGAGTTGGTGCAATGCTTAGTGATGCGATGTGGTAAGCAAGACACTGGTTCGATTATCCCTTTCCCTCAACACTTCCTTGCAATCGAGCTAGAAACGTTTTGACTTAGCTACCTTTAAGATTACAAGAAAATCGTCTCAATCAGCATTCTACGTTATCTAAAGAAGATAAGAATTTTAGAGTAGCAGAAAAAACAACACGTAATATTCGAAGAACTCTGGGGAGGATGAACGCAAGGGAACGAATCACATGCAAAAAGTACTGAAGTCCGTATAGTAAAGTGTGATAACGATTCGCGTAAATAAAACGTGTATAAGTCATATGTGGCCCATGCACGCGCTAATAAATGGTGAGAAATAAAAGAATTATTTGGGATTACATCACCAATTAAATACCTGCCGTCCACCTCCACAACGTCAAAATTGAGTTGAACTAGCGGCTAACAAACATTGATGATTTCAAGTTAAGATTCTCTGACGCCAACTAGACTTAATGGTGTAGTCATATCAACCGAGGTTCTATACAGATGTCACACGATTGCAACAATTAAGATTTGAGTAGTAATTATGATACTAAGGAGCTGGGAATGAGTTTATCCATGGGAAAGTATTGCCATGCCTGCAGCGATATTCTATCTTTGATACCCTATGCCTAGAACAAGCTCTGCTGCCTTATTGATGAAGAAATCAAATATCTGTTTCGGGAAAGCAATCGATGACTTCAAGGAGTGCGTTTATTATCGAACGTTTAACAAACATTGATCGAAAGAAAATTTTTCAAGCTTATTCATTGGATAAACAGAATAATAATTAGCAGCGGCCTCTGTTTGCCAACAATTTTTTTATTCCAAAACCTATCTAGAATATGGGGGCATAACTGGAAAAAGGAAGAGTACTAAACAGTTGTGTGACTAGATAGCATCCCCGTAAGATCCCGTAGGACTTAAGCACATGCTATGTCAAAAACGACGCTACTACATTCCAATATCTTGCGGTGTGTTTCACTATATCCTGATTAACTTTACAATATATCGTTAAAGCAATCGTCTTTGTCAACAATGGGAACAGAATACAGAAGAGAAATAATTGAGAAAGGAGATCTAAAGTGGAAAAAAAAACGCTTTCAAAATCTTTGAATTTTCTTGATATTATATACGAGACTGTTATCATGCCATCTGTTAACCGTAGCTAATATCTTGATTGGAGAAGCGGTGGCCAAGTGTTTAATTATGCATTTTATCAAGAAATTATCAAGATTTGACTTTCTCCTCAAACATTTTCATGCAATCACCTAGGATTGTTTTGGCTTGGCCATCTTCAAGAATGCAAAAAGATTGGACTCAGACAGTCTTCTATGACATTTATGAAGAATACGAAGTCCATACTGCAGTAGAAACAACACGCGAAGTGTTCGAAGGCTTTTAGAAATGGAAGGAAACGATTCGAAGACTGAATTTGACTTCGTTGCCCACCGAGACGTATGATCTTGAATGAAGCACCGCTCGAATTGATAAACATACATGACTCGACGATGCGTTTTTACATAAGACGGTTCTTGACCGACTGATTGTCCGTTCAAAAAGTCTGAAAGATATCGTCTTTATTTTGAAGACTTATTGAGTTTCTCTTGCGCGCTTCAGGGAAAGGATTACTGGTGCCCGATCGAGTCACTCGACGATCAACGAGACGACAGGTGAGACATGCGACACATTTTCACGGCCTTGTAACCAAGGAGGTTCTCATGCCACGGTTACACTAGCACGGTAACTGCCCTTTATAATCGTATGATGAATGCAGGATGATCATGGTTTTCCATTTCATGAAAATAAGAAGATGTTTGACTGAGTTAGTCGTGTAGGATATGTGACTTTTTCAGGCTGATGAAAAAAGAAGCGTCGAAACATAGCTTTCTTCTCACATTCCTTGATAAAAATCGCCACTACAGAATGGAAAACAGTCACTTATTCGATAAGAACATGTTCTTGATAACTATTGCTAAAGACTGGAGATAAAATGGTGGTATGGACAAATTCAAATTTGTCGTCAAAATCATGAGTCGGAAGAAGAAGCGCCAAATATTGGATCGTTATCAGGCATGTATGAGGTATTAACGCTATCAGTTCTTCTACTAGCAGTTGTTTATGATAATTCAGTCTGATATCACTCAGTTAACGGAATACACACATTAAGTTCAAAAAAGAAAATATGAATCTTTTCTAAAGGGCAATTAGGGAATTGTTTAGTATGTTACGCTAAAACAAAACGTCAAATGGAACTGTTATCATTTTAAGCTAAATGGCTATGAACAGTAGTTAGAAAGAATGACTAAAATTTCATTTTCAATGATGTCAATCGTGTCAATCAACATTGGTCCTTCTCTAGTGCTGTCTACTATGAAACCTCATTTTGATAGAATCGCTGGGCACAAGGACATTTCATTTTTTGGAGTATTACTGACTACGTAAACGAGAGCTACGGTCCGAAGCTAGTCCACCGCAAACTGCTCATAATTTGCCGATTCAACATGTCTGAGGAGCCAGAAATAAAAGAGGTTGCTTTATTCTTTTAAAAGTATCTGGATGACTCGTTTTCGGAAAAGCAGCCTCAAGCATTTTGCATTCTGCTCGCTCTCACGCAATGATCGCCCACGAAAGTGCTCTGCTTTGAACACGGTGACATTTGCTGGACACATTCCGTAATTCAAATTCCAGCGCATCCGCAAATGAAGATGGCTGACATAAGCTATGAACACGTGCGCTCGTTGTCAGGGTGGTCGTCCAAGCACGCTTCTTTCTCTTGAAGTCTCACAATGGACTCATCTCACTGTCGTTTTTGTACATCTGTGAGCTAATCTTCCTATTGTGTGACCAGCCCACCTGTGCTTCGTTATCAATGCATACTCTCCTGGATACCGAAAATGGCACAGGTCTTGAGGATCTAAGCTGCACACTTCGGCTGAATGTTATGAGTTCCGGTCCAACTTACTCGTTCAAAAACTTTGTTGGCTCTGCGCGTGGTTGAAGAAGTATCATCTCGTATTACTGATGCATAACAGCGTGTGGGAGTACTGGTGTATCAAAAAAGTAAACGTGAAGTTTTGGGTACGTTAGTTGGCCGGTGGCTTCTCTGAGTGGCCCGAACGCGGCCTAAGCTGCTATTCTTTCTGCCTAATTACTTTAACATTGGTCTTCACGTAAATATCGTTAGATCTAATGGGAGTGACGAAAACATTTACAATAGCTCTCATTAAGCTAATCACACTATAAACATGAATTCATCCTCAAAGTAGACTATGACAGAGTGAGAAAATCGTCAAAAAAAGAACAAGATTAGAGCAGATCTCGGCACTCCAATTAACTGACGGAGTTTCAATCCTATCGCGCTGGTATGAAAATAACTAGTTAGTACAAATTCCCATTGAGAACATCTGCATAGCAGGAAGAAATCAAAATTGATGCTGAGAGATATAAAAGCATAGAAATAAAAAAAAAAAACCCGAGAGTATTACATGAGGAATGTTTATGGTTTATATTTTTCAGAGTATTTCAAAGCTATTTAGAATTGTAAAGCCGAAGAGAGATATATATAATCCATTCATTCAAGATGTTAAGTGATATGCAAAGCTTTGGGCCTCAGGCGCGTGTTGATCCATGTTTCACTATTATCACAGCTGTATGATAATCACTATATCACCGGGAGAACGCTCTAGTCTCTATGGTATCGTGTGATGAATAATAAAGAATGGGTTAGGAAAAGTGGATGATGATAATAATTAATGAGTGGAAAACTGTTTGCACTTTCAATCGGCCTCAATAAAAAGTGAAATCAAAATTTTTTTCTAAAGAAGCGATGTTCTTCTCCGTTTCAACAACAATGGAATATTTCTATTGTCGAATGACTGCAATAATCACAGCGAAAAATCTTCTTTCCAGGAAAATTTCTCTAGAATCGATCACTACTATAGTGGCGCATGAGTTCTGTACTATTGAGCAAACCTACGAGAAATGAGGGCAATTTTCCAGTAGAATACTGAACAGATGTAATTTAGATGTTCTCTGTAAACAGAATGATTTCATCGAGGGCAGGCGGGAGATTCATGATGATTGCTCGTCGCATATACATCACTCTCCGCTCAACAACTCCAATCCCTCAATGCTAATTGATCGAGAAATCAATCGATCGATAAGCGTAGAGGTCGCTGTGCTCGGACGAACTATGAGCTTTTCAATGAAAGCTGAAAGGGCGCTCGCCCACCATGCCTTTGTTGAAGTGGTTTCGTCAGGACATCATTGAGTCTGATCACAAATCATCAAGTCCTCCAACAACATCTTCGAGTCGTCGATCTGTCCTGTTCCCTTCTCGATATTGCCCTCTTCATTTCGGATAAACAAACACATTGTGCGACATTTGGTTGATTGACACTCCACGATCCGACTGAATAACATCTGCGATCGCTCTGTGAGATCTAGATGAACGAGGTAGCCCGCTCGGTCAATGCGTCGCACGCGATTATAACTTTTGCCTGAGAGAGAACTTTTACAGAGATTATTCGTAACCGATGTTTTTTTGAAGTTTCTTGGTTATTCTGACACTTTTCTCTTTCAATTCCTCTATTGGACCTGTGCATTTTCCTTATGTCTCAAAAATCTTTTAGGAGTTTACAATCAAATAAGGAGAATGTAGAAGTTATGACTCCCCTTAGAGTTCTAGTTAAAGAAAATACCAAGTGCTAGCAAAAATTGTAAAATTGCTTAGCTTGCATCCATAGATGATGGTGGAACACTTTAGTTAGATGACAAAAATCACACAGATAACGAGAAAATTTACAAGATTGTCATGGTCCTCTTCGTGGTTATCCCATGAATCCTTTTTTCTTTACATTGCTTGCTGTATGTGAGCTCAGATAGACAACACTGGTTAAGTTTAGGATATCTGAATATACAAACTCAAAAATCTTGGCGAGAGTGTACTATTCTTCGTCGCTCTATTTCTATGATAAGAGGCATGTGGGAAAAGGC
Source organism: Parelaphostrongylus tenuis (assembly GCA_019055375.1). Lineage (NCBI taxonomy): Eukaryota > Metazoa > Nematoda > Chromadorea > Rhabditida > Metastrongylidae > Parelaphostrongylus > Parelaphostrongylus tenuis. The sequence goes on from JAHQIW010007363.1 coordinate 739,772, forward strand.
TCCGATGATGGCGACGCCGCCGAAACGCGCGTAAGCTGAAATTTAGCCACGAACGAGACATAACGTAACAAATCTCGAAGAAACGGCTAAAAACATGTTTTAAAAATCAAAATTCGTTGTCTTTTCGAGAACAAATGGAAAATCACAACGGTAATGAAGAGCTGAGGAATAACTGTATTCAAAGAGGCTACAAAACTTTGCTATAACATGGAAATGACATCGCATCATTTCTGAGGATAATGCATTAATGAAATTGGTTTGGTTCAACGCTGCAATAAGGCACCACCTATTGGCAGAGTTGTTTGCAAGGGGAAAAAAAAAGCGCTGCACGGCTTGTAAAACCCTTGATTGTTCATTGGTTAGTTCAATGCATCATCTCGATGGTGTTTTTTCGCATACTAAAGCATAGATAAGACTTTGCATCTCTCTTAGTGCAATAAATTTCCTTTTAAGGACACTCTTACTGGGTCAAAGTACACTGTATTTAGAAAAATTAAAAAAATTTTGAAAAATTACTTGCCAAAAGAAGACGAGAATTTCGTGCAACAAAGGTCGGGTACTGTGATCCAAGATAAGTCGTTGCTATTAGTTTTTTTTTTTTTTTGGTTTTCTTCGATCATGAAATGAGTTCATCGAATATATTCCATGATCTGTTAAGCACATAATGTTTAGAGTCTAATAACTAATTTGTGTAGCTACCGTCTTATTTGATGCTTGATTACTCGTCTCCGTAATCGCTATGACTTCATATCAATTTATGCGAGCGGTCTGTGCGTCACCAACTAATGCACGATTTGATCACCAACAATTAGTATCATAAGGACGTCTTCTCAATTCAAGGATTGTTTTATAGGAAAGCCTATCTTAAGGAGTATGTACGTAAAACAATAGAGGACTTCATAGATAAGCTATTAACCAAAAGTTGAGCAGAGACAATTGTAATTCTGACAGAAGCAAAGGAAGAATGGCGCGGAAATGGAAAGATAATAGTGGCATTGATAGGTCCCCACTACCAATTCTACAAAGTAATAAGTCTGCAAGTTGTCTAATGTTTCATTATTTTCATTATTTTATCACTGTGATGCAGGACGTTGACGAATTCCCATGTGGATTCCATTTGAAGATCTATCGTTTTCTGCAATCACCAACATGTTTTGGGCTGATAAAGCATGATTTTGCCTGATCTGTGTCCAGCTAAAATCTCTTGCCTTTGTAGCTCTGAAGGAGATTCAAGCATTGCAATCGGGATTCTTCTACAATTCAGGAGAACTTTACTAGTGGTCATTCAACTAGAAAGGACATAATCAAGGCAAAACAACCGGAAACATCATATAAATATAGTATTAGTTTAGAGAACTGCTTGAATCATTTTTATTTCAGATTCACTGCTATTTTTATCGAATAAAGAATGATTGAGCAACAACTGAGAGAAAAGAAGATGATAGCCATAGACGCAGTAAAGGTATTCTTCTGCTATGAGATAAAAATCATTTGGCTCGAAAAATCTGCTTGTTTTTAACACACCAGCTGTCGAAGGATCTGCTATTTCTAAAACTGGTTCCCCTTCTTTTATGGGAAACAGCATAACGACTTCAAGAGACGTTTCTAACAAGTAAGAACACAGTCTCGATCAGTAGTTTCCATCGATCATCTCATGAGAAAAAACATTTGCTGCTCGTACTTTTTACTTACTACTCCTGTCAAACAGAGTTACACAAGAGATTTGCTTGCGAATTAATTTATATTGTGTCAGGGGCTTGTAGAAATCACATGGACTGTCAATGCACATCTCACATGAAACTATCACTTCTACATATCGTGTCAAATCAAGTGTGATCACGAGTCATTATCTCTTGCGGTTCATGTTCGGATTTATGCAACTGATTTAAAAAGCTTCGAGAAACTTTCGCGCTGAGGTTTCATATTTCTGAGCGTGGATGGTGACTTTCACCCCAGATTTTTCCACGTTATGTATCTGTTAAGGTATCTGAGTTAGTTGTAAGCTTGCCGGTTTAGTTTTTTTTTATGCGGACACAGGTGGCCTACCCGTTTCGCCGATGTATTTGTCGCCGCACGTTTTACAAGAGATTGGATAAACTGTACCCGTACTCATGCAATCATCGTCTTTATCGTCAGAGCATATTATGCATTAGATGACACTCAAACTCGTGAAGCATATCAAAACTTTAGGGAAGATGGAAAAAAGAGACATGAGTACTGGGCACAGTTCACTAATCTCTTGTAAAGCGTGCGGCGACATATACATGGGTGGTGAGACGAGTGAGCCATTCCATGTCCGCTTGAAAAAAAAAGTATAACTGTAAAGCTTATAGCTAAACCAGATACCCCAATGGTTTGCAGGGGATACAGACACATAGCGGGGAAGATTTCGAGTTGACGTCACCGTTTGCGCACAGAAATATGAAATCTCAGCGCGTAAGAATTTTGGGGCATTTTGGATCACTTCCATAAATCCGAACATGAACCGCAATAAGGAATGCCTCAGTAACGCGTGATTTTACATTCAGTATATAGGACTGATAATTTTGAGTGAGAGGTGCATTGACAGTCCATGTGAACACTGTCAGGTCGCTTTTCACGTGAACAACTCAGTGAAACACTCAAAAAAGCGATGTGTATGTGAAAAATTGTTTTGGTACAGATGCGATTGAAACCTAGGTTTACTATTTCCTGTTGAAGTCATGGAGGCGTTTGTTGACTGAGTTGTACACAACCTGATCTTCATAACGGCTTTGACGAAGGTAAAACACCGAAAGGCCAGCTGTTGAAATAAATGGAATCATAAAAACCTCGTATTCACCTTACAAAGGAGAAACAACAGCGAATTGTTACAGAATCCCGAGGTCAGTGGACTGTCGGTTTTGGAAACGGGAAAGATAGGTTTTCATAACAAAATTCTATCCAAAAAGAACTTACTTCTGTATAGTTGCAAGGATTTTGAGTAGGGCGCGTCAATCAGTTCTTCACGGATGCACCATGCCTTCAGTGTATAGATAAGCAAATTTGTCTTATACTTACTGGAGCCTACAGATCCAGATTAATGATTTTCACACCGCAGAAAAGCCTGTTTTTGTTGGCTCTAGAGAATCTCGATCGATCACCGCGCAGAAACGAACTAATAATGATTTTGGTATTACAGTGTATGCTTAACAACTGTGTTACATGCCCTCTGAGTAAGCAACAAATATATCAGCACTTGCAATTGACCATTTTGAGACCTCATGTAGAATTAATATATCCTGAGAGCATATTTTGAGCCTTTCGTGAAGTCCGTTACGGGCACTCAGAAAGTGCTAGAGACGTGTTTTGGCCTTTCAGTCTCATCAGTAACACAGTGCTTTTTGGATCAGTCAGTTCCTTGTCAGGCTCAAGTCGAACTCTTTATACTTTGCCATTTTTAGAATTTGTCAGTTATGTCATTGGGGGATCGCGACGAGTGTTTGTGATGCCGGTTGTGGCGCAGCAGGGGACGAACCCCTCTCCTTCAACACTCTCCGGCAGTCAACAACGAACGCTCTTGGAACGCAGCCAGGTTATCCTCAAGATTGCAAGGAAACGGGTTCATCAGTATTCTACTGCGCTCACAGAACACGAAAAAAGGACTGAATGCTCGAAGCACTGGAATGCGCACAACATAAAAAATTGTGAAAACGGATCAATAAAAGTCCTAAAAGTTATGAAATCAGGTTGTAAGATATTTTGCTGAATAGAGAGCAAGCTAACTGCCCCTGCCACGTTTTATCTCAGCAAGTTCGATTCATTCATGACGAATAAGTGATTTCTATATAGACTGTACTTTCTCAGCAATCGATGGCCACAAAAACGGATGTGAAACATTTGAAAAGCGTGGTGAGGGAAAAGTACATGAATGAAAAAGAGCGCGGACGGGAGAAACACGTGGAGTTTAGTTTTAGGGCGTTTTGCGCCGGTGGAAACTACGTACTCTTAATTACGATCGAATGGAGGTAATCATACGAATGTTGTTGATGATGGCGGTAAATCAGTGAAAGTCCTTGAATCGAATACGATCTGACGCAAACACTTCGCTTTCTGCCGAAAATTTCCGAACTACACTCTTGTGGGGATGATCTTGTTGTTTCCATATAGACCAAATGTTATACAAGGAAAAGTTGTCTAATCAGCGGGGCTCCATAATAGTGTTTCAAAAATGCCGACTGATTTGTTTTTGTGCCAATCATTTCTTATCGAATTGCTATATGTATCGTTCTTAAAAGATCGATAATGGTGTAATGTCGATTATTTGTGTAATTATAGATTATAAGTCACAAAACCGTGTGTAAATAATGAGGGAAGACTGGAAACAACAAGGTCGACTTTAGGGTGAAGAAAATCTAAAAAGCTATTGCCTCTTTAAATCACGATCGACCACTTACTTAGATGCTACTCACGCACTAGGCAAGCTCTAAATTGGTCTCGCTTTCGAAGGTATTCTTGAGCTGCTGTGATTCACAGATGACTGCATATTGAAATTTTTTTGCGAAGTAATAACTACACAGCCAAACTCTTTGCACTTATGAGGAGAAATCAAAAGTTTCGCAACATCTTGAGACTTTCGATTGAAAAAGAACTTTTTTTTTCAACGTAGCGAGATGTAAGGTTTTTCACATCAAGATAATTAATGGGGTGCTGCGTGTTTAAAGAAAAGGGAGCAAAACTGAAATTTGAAAAAAAAAAGAAAGAGAGAGCGAGGGAGGGGAGGGGGGGGGGGATAGAGAAAAGAGAAGAGGGGAAGTCGACCGAAGCAAAGTGAAATTTATCCTTATCACCTGTTATTAATCACTAAGGGCATCAATGGGGTCTCAATCTATCTCTACTTCCACTTTTTCAGTTCATTTTTCTCAGATTTTGCATGATCTTAGTCATGCATAATTTTGCATGACTTTCACATACACTACGCAGATCCCAGCACTTGCATTCGATTAGTTTCTGGCATCCATCGTCCATAAATGTCTTCCAACGTACTGTGTGCGAGTTCGGCTGCTGCCTGAGCATTTTCTTTCGTTATGAATATCGTTAAATGTTGCCCAAATCGATCTTCTTGATTGCCCCAAGTGGCCAGTCATTAAGACTGCAAAAAATTAACTTTTCCAAGCAAGACTGTTACCAGATTTGCTACCCCGGAGGGATGAGAGGCTTAGTAAGTCGGCAGGGTCAAACTATAACCGCACTCATGATTAGCGGCTCCACTACCACTGTGCTAGTTGACCCTTATTTTGTTACTTATCTCCGTTAACTCGCCGAACAGGAACATGTCAAGCCTCCATACAATCCGTAATTTAATTTTTGAAGTTTTTCTGCTTTCCCTGATAGCAAACCATGCAATGAGGGCTGCTTTTTCGAACACTAAAGGATATTGAACGGCTTAGGGACTGCAGTAGTTTGAGCGCTGCTTCACTCTAGTTGATTTTAGTCTATGCAGCGGCCGCGAAAATTAATATAGAAGGGATATGAATTACTGTGGACACTCGACTTGAATTGTCGCGACACTATTTTTTTTATGAAGCTAAGGATGACTTCGTGTTTTATGCAGTGGCAAGGAAAGTAGGTCTTTCGTCGGGTTAGGACGATCTTCTATCTAAATGAATTCGTCTCTTACAATTCTAAGTGTCTTGGCGGTAAACTTTGTACTGAATCGAAAGTGCGACCTGTATTTCGCTGCAGCACGAAGGATGAAAACTGTCTCACGAAGTGTCCTTTTTTAGCAAAGCTCAGACGATGGTTGGTACTTTTTCTCTAAAATCAATGGCTGACGTTTCATCGATTTCATCTTCCTTAAAGCTCAGGGTGAAAAACACATGCAAGAATTGACCTAAATGTCTACCTATTATACAGAAGTTATCATTCAACTACTTATACGAGAAAGATCACTTATGTATTCACTCTATGAATTTGAACCTTACTCAAGTTAGTGAATCAGTCTGAGTTAAAATGCTATGTCATTTGCGATGTCCAGGCACTCTACCTTTCTATTCATTTCGGGACTACTGAAATTCATCTAAAAGTGATTATAGCTCGAAGATTCTCTCTGCCACCTCAAAGTCGCCGCCCTTGTGCCTTTCTGTGCTACGTGTACCTAGACGAGCACCCATCCGACTTCTTAGTTTCCATCTACTGTGCTCTTTCATGTGAACGCAAAGTGGTCTGCCCGTTTTGCCTTTGTATTCATCACCAGATATCTTACATAAGACCATTTATATTGTACCTGAACTCATGCAGTTTCTGTCTACACCGTTAGCACGTATCAAATAATGACGTCTTCTACACAGACGGTCATGAAGACGGCTCCGAAACTGAGACTGATGGGAGACGATTATTACTGAAACAAAAGATCGTCTTAAATCGACAAAAGACCTACTTTCATCGCGACACTGATGGAGAGCGAGCCGTCTAAATGTTAGCCTTAATAAAGATCTGTAAGAATCCCGTAAGCTTATGAGTAGCGAGACATTGACTAGTTATGCCGAAAGATAATGAGTGATTAACATCACAGCGATCAATTCTGGTTAAAAATCGCTTCTACCGCCTTGTACACGGTCGCTGTAAAAACGCCCTAACTGTGGGTGGACAGGATGTCGCTCTCATCTATTAGTGCAATCTATGAATGACCTAATGGATTTCGCGGACGTCACTATTGGTCGAAACGTACCACTCCCATGAATGACGACCACGCAAAAAGATAAAAATGATGAATGTACTGGGAAACACACTAATCTCAAAAGTATACAGTCTAATGAAATAATCCTTTAACGAACTAACGTCTCCATTTTAGAGCACGACTGCTTATCAAGGACATAATCGTTCAGGAAACACAATGAGCTTACAATTGCCATATCACGTTCATGCTTTTAGTGGCAAGAAGGTGTCCAACGGCAGTTCTCGGAGATCTAACATGCCACATATTTATTTTCAGCAAGCACATTTTGCATAGATATGTTGATCCCTTTTTGAACCTGATAACCCTGTTGACATAGACAATTCAAAACGCATGACAGGTACCTGCGACCACACTCGATTTTTAATGAAGTGAAAAACCTGATGGGAAATGAAACATATACATTACTAATGCATACAGAGAGCAGAAGTGGATTTTCATTCATACGCGAGTCGATGCAGCGACCGGTGTGACTGGATATTCAGCCAGTTTTTTAGAGGCTATTTATTCCCCATCCATTGGCTTTCTCCTGCACTTTTGGCAATCAGCTGATGCCTTATCGAGAACACATCGATCTGAAGCAAGGGGCCGAAAGCCCATTACGTTATTTATAAATGGCAAAGGAAAAAACAAAATTGAAAGACCTCTATGAAAGACTAACTCATTGGGGAATCGTGCATTCATTCGAATGCACACGTACTTCCTCGAGAATTTTACGTCACAAATCTTTCTTGTCAGACTTTGGTAGCCATACGATAGCTTGAAGACGGTGAATTCAAAGTGTACTAAATTTTCAGAAAGACCATCTTAGCACGCTATAGCAGCGAAAACAAAATTACATTTCACACTCAGTGCGCATTTTTTTTCCACAGTTAAGACTTGTGAATAGCTTTTCATTAGACTTTCAGTGTACACTATTAGCAGAAATCTCGGCGAATTTGAAACTGAGTTTGATTTTTAGGTTTTCTAAGAGCGCTATGTGAGTGGGGAGTTTCAAAACGGATTTATATGGCAATATAAGATGAAAATAGAAGCCCAGTATCTGTAGACCATAGAGCAAAGTATCTTCTATAATTCTGAAACGATAAACATAGAAATTTTCTCAAAACGGAGAGAATATTTCTAAACAAGTAACGAAAATCGTCGTCTTTCAACGCTGTAGTTGAAATCACTGCACTAATGGCTTCCTCGGGAAGCGCGCTATTTCCGTTATTAATTTATAAACTTTTGGTACTTTTCCCTTATCGGAAAGCATTTCCTTGCCCTCTGAGAAAAAAGCCTATTCCAGCCTCTCTTCAGGCTATTCATGGACTCAACAGCTCGCATCTCGAAGAACAACTATAGATTTTCAAAAAGCCTAAGAGTGCTGTGGCATTGAAGATAAAGTAACATTCAACGGTCGACGCAGTCTTTTCCAAGTTTTCCTTAGGTTTTGAGTAGTCTCTCAATAGATTCAATCTCAATGATTTCAGTACAACAGATTTTTTCGAGGAAGACTTCTCAAAGTGCTGTAGCAGCTAAAATAAGACCACGTTTCACTCAACCTCATTGCTTTCAGGGCAGCTTGATTGATCACGCAGCGCAATTCACATGTAGCGTGTGATTTTTCTAATTCAACTTATGCCTTCACTCGAAAAAACTGTGAATGAAATATATGATCTTAATACTCTATGATATTTTCTACATATACATATCCTTTTCGTGCATAGGCTTGGCTTAGTAACAGATTTACTTAGCAGTACAATATGGAAATGAAAACGCACAAACCCTCAAAACGAAGTTCTTTCTGCAATTCCAGTATGAAAAACCGAATAGTTTTACGAGACGAAGTAAAATTATAAAATAAATAACGAAATTGTTGAGCGTGAAACTCAAATCTCTTTTCACTGCTACAGCACAATAAAAAGGCTTTTCCAAAAAACCAAGCACATTTATGAATTTATTGAAATCTATGACTGGGATGATTACTAAAAGTCTAGCGAAAAGTCTTTGTCCAACAAAAAAAAAGCTTCTATAAAAAATTCTCTATATGATAAAAAGCACCAAATTTTTCCTCCATTTGCAAAGACACTCAATTTTTTCTAAAAACCATTCTGATATAATACAATTTTCCTTGACACGACCACATGCTCTTGATGCGTATCGTTAATTTGCTCCTAAAAATGGAACCTTCAGAATTTTCTCAGAACTTCTTGCTCAACCCTTGCTATGTGGAGAAACTGAGCACCAAATGCTGACAGCAAAATCGTTGTATATCGAGCAAGTTCTTTTTTCCCAACAATGAGAAATTGATAAGTATAAACAGCATGGGAAGATGTATATACAAGCTTACAGTATGCCTAGGAAACAGAACGGAGTTTACTAGCACGATAGACTCAAGAACTGAATTAAACTGAACAAAAAATTGCAGCTTCATTCGTTTGCCTGTGCATACGAGCGGCATGGATGGAGTCCTACTCACAACAATGACTCGTAAAAATTTCAGTTCAGTAGGAGCATGACTTACGCAAATTCAGGGTCGATCCATAGGCGTTAGATTGTAAAGTGGAGCAATTGGAGGTGAATTAGAGCTAGTTTAAGGTGAAATAGAGCTAGCTGACTTCAACACTTCATTGGTGATTTTCGAATCAATTTATGGGAGAAATAGAATGCACATAACCAATAGGTGGATTTGTGAATTTGAAGCTGTTTGAGAAACTGCAGAAGCAGAGTAAAGAAAAAAAAAAGCCAGTGAACCTAATACTTCGTCAATGACTCAACTAAAGCGCCTACTAGAAATATCTGAGGTCACTGAATTAGGATCCAAATATGATTTGCACTCTTTCGTAATAAAAGTACATTTTAGAAAACGCATGATTGGCCAAGTGCGCATATGTCGGCCCACTAGTCTCTGACTCAGAGCTTTCATGTGCTTCTTGAACACGCGATCCGATCAAATCTTTATTAAGTGAAAGAGCTCACTCGAAAGATTAAATCACGGAAGAAACAACTTGATAATTCAACACGAGTATGAGGAGAGGCACGCTGGAGGCGAGACACAGAGCCAGCCGAGGCGTACGAATTAAAACAACTGTTATCTCCTATTAATGTATGGTGTTATAATATTATGCTAGCCTAAAAGGCACGCAAATGTCCCCTCTGATGAGCGTTCGGCTCAACTTAGTTGATTCGAACACCAGATGGGAGGTATTACATATTAGAAGCTATAAAACTCTTATGCACAGGGTTGAAAAAGACAAGTTGATTCGTTGAGATGGTACTGAAGAGCGGGAAAACTGCTCAATTCGCTTACACTAAACACTTAATTCAGAGAGCGAGAGGTGGTGGTATGAGACAGAAAAAAACCGCCTGATGGAACCTGATGGAAAAGGCATCTGGTTGCAGCCAGATAGATAGAGATGGACAGCACAACTGCCATCTACACGTTAAAAGCCCGTATCAAACAACAATAATGGAGAACGCTACACAATGCGCTCTCATCTCAACTATCCGAAAAAAAAGCAATGAGCACGTTAATATACAAATTGAGAATCAAAACTATATAGTGAAGGTCATGCAACAGAAGTTCTAGAATGAACATTTGGTTACACTCATCACTCAAGTCACCAACGTCACTTAAAAATGCACATAGTCAAAAAAGGAATAAAAAAAAAACTAAAAAACAACATTAGAAACGGCAAACAAAGACGGAAACAGCGCCGAGCACAGAGGACTTATTTTTGGAACGTATTGCCTTGTAGTGTAAAATCAGAGGTTCAACCACCGAATAGAAACGAGATCAAATTGGAGCACTGATAAGCGTAAATGCTAAACATCGAATATCCACCATGTTAGATTACGGCAAGAAGATAATGAAAGTATTTACCTCTTAATTGGCATTCGGTTTGTTGTCATCGTCATCCACGATCTGGAAGTCTGCCACATATAGTTTCGGATCAACAGCTTTCGGAATTGGCTCGATTTGAGTACGCAGTTCTTGTTCGATACGCCGAAGTGTATGACGATCCTCGTACGTGATCAAATTAATAGCAACACCTAGATGGCCGAACCGTCCTGATCTGTAACGAAAAGTGCACATGACTCAATCAAACATAGAGGAGAGAAATCGAACAATTACCGGCCAATTCTATGAAGATATGTTTCAGCATTTCGAGGGAAATCGAAATTAATCACCACGTTCACAGCCTGTATGTCGATGCCTAAAATTGAGTTCTGGTCAAAAATGATGAAAGCAGTATCCTGTTTCACTCGAAAACAGTATCTACATACACAGGGGTGATTCCTGAATTCCACAAATAAAAGGACATCAAGCATTCCACGCAAACTCGTACTCTGCCTATGTTTGCCGTAAACTACTAATTGCTGGCAAAGAGTGATATGTGCAAGAGTTAATGCTTTTATCGCGTTGTGTCCACCTATGCATCAGCAGTCCCTGCGGCTTGATAAACAAAGTAGTACAAAAAACCAGTGCTTGGAACTCGAAAGATCCGACTTGACTAAACCTCGTCATGTACCTTACAAACTGTCCTTCTCCTCAAACAAAACAATCGTGAGGTTGTAATAATTCCCTTTTGAAAACCGATGATTACGCTTCGCTGGTTTCGCCTTCCTTAGAATTTCAGTGTACTACATCATACCACATCTAATTCGGCTGCTACTTGGTACATTATGTATATATATATATATATATATATGCATATACATTCACACACACACACACAAATATATGTATATACGTATACATATAGAATTATATGCATGTGCATGTGTATTTACATGTTTATGTATACATATGTATGTATATGTATGTATATATGTATGTATTATGTATATGTATACATATATATATATATATATATATATGTATATGTGTACATATGTATATGTATGCGTATGTACACGCATATATGTGTGTATGTACACATAAATGGGTTTCCATTTGCCAGCTAACGAATTAAGCTGTATTAGATTCCCACTACGTATAAATATATTGAACGAATAAATAGATATGATACGATACATTTCGTTTGGGCTATGATGAGCGAATTCGCCAAGTTAACCATCTACTTTGTAGGAAGAAATATCAACCTTGCGCAGCTCTATTCAAAGAAGGCATTTCCTACAAATCATTGAATCTACGGCATAGCTTTTCTAGAATCACTCTTTGCACCCCGACTCCAGTAAAAAAAAACTACCAATTGAATATGAAAAGTCTAGTAGGAAACCGTACAGCAAAATAAGTAACTGAATACAAATCGTTCCCAACAGTGAAGACTGTCCAGTCTTCGAATGTGTTAAATTAATCACCTACCACGAGTAAGCAAATCCGAGCAGACTAGATTGCGACAATTTCCTTGACGGAAATCGTGGAAGACGCGATTTCTGTGGTTCTGCGCCATCTTTGAGTGGATGTAGTAACATGAATATCCTATTTCCGTAATCTTTTTGGCAAGGAGCTCCACACGTTGAGTAGAGTTGCAAAATATGATCGACTGGTTGATTTGTAACTGAATATACAAGAAAAAGCTATGTCCATTGCAAAGATAAGGAAGCAAGTTCTACAAATGCCGTTTCCACTTGGAATTAAACTGCAGCAAATTTAATAACTCAAGTAATTACCTTACGAAATAGAGTATTGAGGCAGTGCACTTTCTGTTTTTCCTGTACATACGCGTAATACTGAGTCACACCGAGGAGAGTAAGTTCCTTAAAAATGTAGATACGAAAATACCAAATCTGAAACTAAAAGACGTACAGCAAACAAAGCCAAAACGCACCTCCATAAGGTTGATTTCGTACGGTTTTCGCATGTGTTTTTGCATAAATTCAGTAACCGTCATAGGAAACGTCGCAGAATAGAGCATAATCTGACGCTCTTTAAGTAGGAAAGAGATCAGCCGATCCAGAATTCCCTAGAGAACATACAAGTAGAGGGAAAATACAATCACAAATGGTACAAAGAATGTTGAAATCTATATAAATTAAGCAAACCCGGTGTTGATAAAAAACAGTATGCTATATGATTTGCTACTTAGCCAAGTATACAATATGCTGGTAACTTAACAATGATTAGCGGCTTTAGCCTCTGAATTATATCTACATGATGAAAGGGCACACGATAGAAAACCTGAGCAAATAGGTTCTTAGCATCGTTAAAAAGTAAAGCAATTCATTCTTTGACTTCTTTGCAATAAATTCGGTTTCCACAATATGCGATATCTCTGACTAAAGGGGCTTCCCAGATATAGATAATACTCCTAATGTAATGCAAACTCTACAACAAAAACTGCTCTTGTTTTAAATGAATTCGAGCGAAGTTGGCACTCCCTTTTCAAAACGATGGCTAGCCTTCCGGAGATTTCGCCTCCCTCACAGGCTAATTTGGCATATCATAAAACATCGATTATACCGTAGATATTTCGTATGAATCGTTTTTTCACGATTAGATATCAGTATGACGTGGTATATTTAAGCTCTGATGGTCAAATCACCAAGACGTTAGCCATCTTTGTTGAAGAAAATACTGATCTCGCGCAAATTTTATGTGTCTGACACATTCCTCATTTCTGATGTCGCGGTTCAATGGAGATAAATCTTTCGACTCATTACAACCTCCATTTCTTCGGTCACACATTTCTTCGCCTTAACCTTCATACAATCAGTTACGAAACTCGTTCGCAATTTGTGGTTATTCCTCCTTTATTCAATGACATGATAATGTTTGGCAAGCATGCCAAGCATGCGCTTGAATTCGCAACTCTTGTAAAAGAAGCTGAGAAATGAAAATATGCTTCGAACTGAACACCCAGTGTACATTTCGTCAGTATACTGCTTTATTCCCAAGCAGCTCACTATAAACGTGTTTAGGAACACAGAGACAAGTGAAATAATGTTTTAAAGAATTTCTATAGCTCATAAGCCTTAAAATACTACCATGACGGAATAAAACTGCATACTGCAGACATATACATGCAAGTTACGATGGATTCCTCATCAAATATCACAGTTTACATATTTTATAGAAGTTGACGCAAAAAAATAGAATAGTGATGGGCCCATAGGCAATTTCGAAGAACTTCAAACCGCTCTCCGTACTAGTTACGATCTTGATATAATCTTAGCTTGTCACTTATTCAGTACCTGATGAAAATCACAGAAAACACACCTGAAAGTCCTGACTGAGGAGCTTGTCGGCTTCATCGAGCACAAGCATTTTACAATTAGACATATCAGCTACTCCTTTTTCCATCAAGTCAAGAATACGCCCAGGAGTTGCGATCACCATGTGTACCGCTCCATTTAGACGCATGATGTCATCACGTAAGTCCGTTCCACCAGTAGTCACCATGATCTAAAGACAAAAGTAAGATAAATGAACGATAGAAACTGCTGTCTTTATATCAATCCTTGAGGATGCACCACGCATTCGTTTTCATATAGCATCGTTAGAAGTGACTAAATGCATGCCTGGCCTTTACAAAAGGCTTGGGATGGCCCATCGATACGCGATGTAGTCAGTACTGCTATACTCTCAAAGAAGTCCGGTAGCAATTCACAGATCCCAAGAGGAATGGAAGGCTTGGTGAGCCTTGGGCGCGGGACCGCCGCCACCTACCATCGATTGATCGTCTTGCATATCGGAGAGCACTACTAACTACCGCGCCACACACTCTAAGACTAGAAAACAGTGAAATAAATTTATACGTAATCTTTGAATAATCACCTTTAGTTTGATGTGTTTTGACAATTCAACACATATCTGCGATGTCTGAAGTGCAAGCTCACGAGTCGGAACGATAACAAGCGCTTGGATTTTCTTTATCGCAGGGTTGATTTTTTCGATAACTGGGATGCAGTACGCACCAGTTTTTCCGGTACCATTTTTCGCTCGGGCAAGGATATCCTGACCTAGAAAAATATTGTATCAATATACTTGGAGTAGCTTTACTCAAGTTTGAGACATGTGACCAGGCTACACACCACCACATTTCCTCAATAACAATTTTTTTTACTAGGATGATCTTTGATTCCCTTGGCTTTTTCTCGCTTCTCAACCATATCACAGGACTGCGATTTTTGAATGACTGATTATGATGGTCATTATCAAAATATTTTCGAAGACACGTGAAAACTGATAACCTCAGAATATTTTTTCAAAAATAAGCACTGCGAAAAAAGCAATATCTGTCTAACAACACAAAAACAACTGTGTTCAATCATGTCATTGAGCATATTCGATGATTTCACTTCCTGTATGCGTATCTGGGCGAGAAACTTAACTGTTTAAGTAACTAGAGCAAAGTAAGTAAATTTCTCTGAGACCATGGCGGATGTGTTGACAAAGACCAAAGAACAGCCAACTCTGTGCACACCTCTTCAGCTCTATGTATTCCGCTCTCTTGATCTACATGCCCAAAACAGCGGTTGTTCTAAAAAGGGTGGAAATTCATAAAGCGTTATCTGGCACTAAGCCTGGAGGGAAATCCTCAAAGTACTCCGAATCGCGCATTGGCAAAGGTGGCTTGATCCAACCTACGTCAACTATCAAAGATCAGAAATATTACTGTACTCGCCAAAATACCGAAAATCACCTGGGCAGAGGATGAAGAACAAAAAGAGGAACGAACAGACAAGGGACCTTAGTGACTGGAGTACACGAAATTCCACAGTCAAAAATTATCATGATGATCCTAACAGAACGATCACTGTTTGTTCAGCGGGTGCCCGCTAGATCCATCTGAAAACAGTGGACAGATGACACCAATAATTCCACATTGCTTCGCATCTTGCAACGTTTATGTCCCACATAAACATCGATCACCTCATCACAACTGAAACACAGCGCCTTCCTCGGTCCACTTTCGTGCCATACCAAACGTTGATCTCCTTATCCATGCAAATAATTCAGTCCTAGGCTCGACAACACTTCTGCTATGATCAAAGGACGATTGTAAGACGAGAGAAAATCCGGAAAGACTGTTTCACTATGTAAACGGAGGATCAAGGAAAACTCGATTGATGAATACGAGCTGATTGTTGGATGACATAAAAGGTGTTTTGTAGTGAAGAAGTTCGGATCAAATCTTCATCGCCACCAAAGAACTACGTGACAAAACAAATTAATGCTTGGTTATATTATGAAAATACACAGCATCGTTGGTGATGATTCGAGTCATCGAAGAAATTTACACAAAGTTTCCCGTCATTTCGCACAAAAAAAGCACTTCATCTGATGTGGTTTTCAATGAACAAATAACATCGTACTTATTTTCGTATCTAAGACCTTATTTGCTAATCAGGTGTTCTCCACAAGCTCTTCACAATCGCTATCCTATCGCAAGAACCAATGAGCTTTCATGAAGCTCAATCAACTGAGCAGGTAGAGTTTCTACATTCTGCCACACGGATCAGGACTATGGCTCAGTTAAAAGAAATCTGCCAAGAATACTATATGCTGTGCTCAAATTTACTGCCGACTATGAAGCTATAGAAACCGTAGAAGACTCCATTAATATACTAGCATCCTTTATTATCACCCCTATGTGGTGGATATTCGTGTTTTTGACTAAAGTCGACGAGTATCTGGACTCATAGCTGTGAATTCTTCGTGAATAATGTAATTATATGGATACACGACTACGCCGAAAACAAACTATTGCTATAAACGACGTGGACAACGCTTGTAAGACAAAGAAAGCAATGCATAATTACCACGGTCGATATACTTAATTGTCCAAGCATTTCCATAGATAGGTAGATGGAAACCAACAGCGGCATAGATAAATGGCAATCAACTGACGCTGTGTCAGATAGAATTTCTACCTTTGAGCGGTGCGACTCTAATACGGAAAAAAACTACGAGCTTTGTCAAATAAGACTGCCATCATTCATCACGTCGATACTCATAACAGAAAGTGATTCCATAATTAAAAAAAATAGTATGGGGTCCTTCTATAGGATTTAGTGTCAAAGCAATTTTCTCCTAATTTAGCAACCAGACGCAATCAAGATTGCATGATTTAGGTATCGCTCAACTGCGCATTTTATTGTGAACATTTCGGTATAAAACTAGCCAATAGATGATTTAAGATGGAGCTGACGTGAGAACAGACTGGCCTGGTACTAATGCACGAATTTCGCGTAAGAGAAAATGCTAAGAAGCGTCGCGCAACATTGACGGATCTTCCTGTGGACGGTCCAAGCGCGACTGATTCTCGGGACTGTTCTTCCCAGCTCTGACTTCGTGAACAACTTCCTAGTCGTCCTTTCTGCAATCGCGTCATTGTCCCAAGCTCTATTGATCTTGCGCGCCGTTTTACTGGCATCTTCTCCCTAAGCGTCATCCGGGCATGAACAACGAGAGCTTCGTCTCATAGCAGGTATAGGGCAAATTATATACCAAGATGTTCGTAAGGAAATGCGCAATCAAAACGACTCCAAAACCATGCAATCTCGATCACTTTTGACTAAGAAAATTTGTTTATTGCCTAACTGCCATAACTTATGAAACGACCTCATTTTACTTTGGATTGAAGATCTGATCCCAGCGATTTCGTACAGTGACGTCGAAAGACACTCAATTTACTCTATCTCTCTCTAACTCGCTCAATGAAAATGGCGCCATCTAATCATCACATTTTGAAGTATAATATGCAATGCTACCGTTGAAATTACCTCTCTATGAGAATGTCGTGTAAACCGGGGTTTTCCTTTACATACCCTATGTTTTGATACTAACCTGACAATGCGACACCGATCGAGGCCTCTTGGATAGGACTGGGTTTCTCCCAGCCTTTCTCAAAAATACCCATAAGCAGGTCTCGACTCAGGCAAAAATCTTCAAATTCCACACCTTTCGTGTCGGTTACATCCTAGAAAAGGCTGTACTTAAATCAAGGCGGTATCAGTGATAAATCCAAGTAATTTGCCAATAAAAAATTACCGCCGTTTTAAAGCGCTTATCCTTCGCGGGAATGACAAGCCCCGACTTCCAGTTGTCATCGGTCGTTACGGCTACTTTTGGTATCACCTGCGCTCATGATGATATAGCTTGTTCGATTCAACTAAGAGCACACACGTGAAAGAAAGCACGACGATATAGCAAGATGAATGCTGATGCTATCTGAAATCACACAATAATCGCAGATAATCACAAAGCAGATAACAAAAACAGCGCCTAAAGCCATCACGGACATCCACGATGAAACGAAGGACAGAGAAAAACACATGGAATAAGCCAAGTGGAGTGGTACACGCTCTAAGGCAATGCTACAGCTTGTTGCCTTCCCAGAGTAAGTTCAACGGAATATAAAACGAACGACAAAGAGACCAAATCAAACGCGGGAAGTCACGCGCTCAACGTTAGCGCGACAAGATTCATCCCCATCCTTAAGAAGTTAGATAGGGTACAAAACGAACGATGGAAAGAGCCAAGTTGGAACAAGTAAAGTCGCGCTTCATGTCAGTAGTACGGGTTAGGTTCTCGTCTCAGAACAAATCCAGTGGGATGTGAAACGAACGATGCAGAACGCCATTTCGGGTAGGTCAAGTTATAGGCTCCACATCAATGTTACGAGGACCGTACCCCTCTCAGAACAAGCCCAGCGGATACAAAACGGACTTCAGAAACGACAATGATGAACAAGCGAAGCGACACACTCCACGCCAATGCTGGACTGTAAGCCTCTTGTCAGAGAAGGTCCAATGGGATCGAAAACGAGCGAAAAAAAAAACGATCATATCGAACAGGCAAATTGAAACGCTCCACGTCAAAGCTACCAGGTTGGTATCCGTCCTTAAGCAGTTCGGTGGAGGAAGACGATGCAAGCGAAGTCATTCTCCACGTCAGCGCCACAAGGTTCGTTCTCGTCCCAGGAACAGAACAGAAAATACCATATCGAACAGGCGAAATTGTACGATCCAAGTCAATGCTGCGAGGTTCGTTCCCAGCCCAAAACAGCACAAAGAGATAGCTACGAAGTTCGCTCCTACCCCAGAACAAGTCTGATACGATACGAAACGACCGACTGAAAAAAACCACTATGAACAAGTGAAACACTCCCCGTGAATGCTGCGAGGTTCGTTTTCGAGATCATATAGTACATGCAATAATACATTCTCCACGCCAATGTTACGAAGTTCGTTCCCGTCCCAGAACAACTCCGATGGGATACGAAACGAAAGGCAAAGAAGACCATTGTGAACAAGCAAAGTGAAATGCTCCACGCCAATGCTACGAAGTTCGTTTCCGTCTCTAACAGTCCGAGAGTACGAAGACCGTGTGGAATACGGGAAGTCATGCATTCTCCATGCGAATGCTGCGAGGTTCGTTTCCATCCCAGAACACTCAGATAGGAAGCAATTGACACAAAGCACCATATCGTACAGGTGAAATTGCACGCTCCACGTCGATGCTGCGAAGTTCGTCCCCAGCCCAAGACAGTCCAATGGGATACAAAACGAACGACAAAAAAGACCATTGTGAACAATCAAAGTGAAACACCCACTCAACGTCAATGTTACGAAATTCTGCCTCTGCGTAGGCAGTCCGATGAGGCAGAAAACGAAAGACAGAAAATATCCTATGCAACAAGCGAAATGATGCATTCTTCACGTGAACGCTGCCAGATTCTTTCCTGTTCAAGATCAACCGGATACGAAATAAACAACAGAAATCACCATGTCGAACAGGCAAAATTGCACGCTCCACGTCAATGCTGCGAAGTTCGTCCCCAGCCCAAAACACTTTAATGAGATAAGTCAGCTCCCCTTCCAGAACAAGTCCAACGAGATACAAAACGAACGACAGGCAGGGAAGACCATATCGAAGAATCAAAGAGAAGCGCCTCACGTCAATGCCACGAGGTTCGCTCCCCACGTCAGAACAAGCCCGCTGGGGGTACGGTCACAGAAGAAAATGCTATGCTGGCGCCGACCGACGACGCCACATCAACATTAACATGAATCCTTATCTATCGATCGGTTTGATCTACGATGAGATAACGATGTGAGAGAACTGAATTATTCCTTCAGGGCCAAGCTTCATAGGGAGGTGGTCGGTCGTCGGGACTGATCACAGAGAATCTAAAATCATCTACAACAGAGAAGGAACGACGGAATGAAGCCTTCGAGGGGAGACGACGACGAACACACGACCGTCGGCGGCTGCTCAGGGGATGTTGTGACGAAACAGGTCTGGCCCGGTCCGGTCCGGGGGGGCGTGGCCAAGGGCGCGCGCGAAGCGCATGCGCCCTACCGAGTGTTGAATACTCAGCCAATCGCCACATCCACTATGCCGCGAAATTTAAACCGCTATTTAATAGCCCTTGAGAGTTTCGGGGCCGGTTATCTGCCGACGATGACGGTCAACAGTTCTAACCGGAGTCGAAACCTGCGTCAATTGATTCCGCATCATGGAAAACAAGTCAGCTAAAGCTTTGTACCATAATGTAATCGTAGCATTTTAACAGAATTTTCGAAAAAAAAGGTGAGGCTGTGGCCTAGTGGCTAGTGATGCTCGGCGCAGCTCGGCCCGACGCACAATCAACCTCACAGCCTTCCACCATTCTCCGGCAATCAATAACGGACGCCCTATGGAACGCCGCAGCCTGGCATCATAGAGATTTGATTGAGACGTGCTCGACCAGTAGCCCAAGACGTTCGCGAAGAAGGCGAAAAATTCTTTGAATGCTAAAAGTACTGAGATCCGGAGAGTGAAAAACGAAACTATTCCACGAAACGTAGAAAAAGTGGTGGCGAAACAGGCGCCCGTAGCGCAACTGATTAAGCACGCGGCCTCCGGGAAAGGGTGAAATGCAGGTTCGAATCCCGCCTGATGTCAGAGTCTTGCACATCACTCAGCATCATTGGATAAAAGGATAAAAGATAAAGCTCTAGGCGTTGATCAATCCCTGAGGGATGCGCCATGCATTGGACTTCAATTTTTCAACTTCGTTTGAGATGACTGAATGCATATCTGGCCTTTACGATGACTCGCGGTGGCCTCCCGCTGAACAGAGTCAGTGCTGCTTATCCTCCCAGGCAAGTCTGAGACCTGTCTGGTACCAATTTACCGACTCCGGAGTGATGGATGGCTTGGTGAGCCATGAGCGCGAGATCGAACCATTGACCTCGTGTGCGACGCAGAGCACTTCTAACCACTGCACCACATGCGCTCTATTGCATATATTTGTTAAATCATAACAAGGCTTACATCTTCGAAAGGTTCTTTGTGGTCGTGAAGGGACAAATGAAAAACCGACGTCATTCGCTGGACAGGAACTCTTTCATAGGAGTTAGTAACCATTCGGAGAACCCAATTTCCGGTTACAACCCTACGTCGCTGGTTTTTGAAAATCTTTTTTTTCACGTGGATACAGAAGGCGATTTCTTGCGTTGTGATCGTGCATATTTTTCGCCGATCGGAACTCTTTCTCTGGATTTCGACTTATCATTCGATGGCGTATTCGTTTCTGATTCCAACACAGTGCTTACGTCCTGAAAAGACCTATCGAATGACTACTAGTAGTCCAGAGAAAGAGCTCTGTACGGCGAGAAATACGCGCGTCTGAGGTTAGTTTTATTTCGGATTTTACAACGTTATAAGAGGGTGTTTTGGAAAATCGGCAACGTGGGGCTGTAGCCTGAAATCTCAGCTTTCGAATGGTTGCCAACACTTCTAAGAAAAGCTCCTCTCCAGCAAATGAGATCGGTTTTTCATCTGTCGCCCCCCCCCCCCCCCCCACCCCCTCCCACTCTAATCAGAAAGAACCCTTCGAAATCAGCGAATTTTCCCTAGAACAGAGCTGGATATTTGTCCACAAAGTCTTAGCCTATCCTAGCCTAACATTTCTAACTCGTATGACTACGATTCGAACGACTAGACAACCACAGGACGATGCGGTCTATGCCAGGATTCGAACCTTCCCTATCGTCGCTCTGCAGACATCTGATAGGTGCGTGATACAATCAAACGGTGGATAGAGAGGAGAAGGCTAACGAAAACTTATCGAGATTTCAATAAACGAGAGGGCTTCAAAAAATCAAAGGAAATTGAAGGTGATGGATTAGATGAAATACGAATCAAAAACAACAAGTTGGCAGGTCATGTAAACAGACACATGTGTCATCACATGACCGGAACGGATGTGGCGCAGTGGTTAAAAGTGCTTTGCGACACTCGTGGTCGATCAACCATGGCTCTATCTCGCTCACCAGGCTTCCATCCCTCCACAGTCAGTGAACTGGTACAAGAGTTTTCAGCGAGGACAACACTACTAGCCTTACAAATCGGTAGGCCATCGTGAATCATTTCGAAGGCCAAATATGCATTCAATCGCCTCAAACTATGCTGACTGAAGACAAATGCATGTCCTATTCTCCAGGGATTGATAAACGCCGAGAACTTCAGCTTTTTCTCTTTCCCAGTAACGAGATATTTTGCACTCTAATTTTCCCAGAGTGTTTGAATCTCACGTGCGCACGCAGCCCCAAGGGTTAGAGGTGCTCTGTGTCGCGCTGAAGATCGATGACTTGGTCTCGCGCTCATGGCCCACCAAACCATCCATCCCTCCGGGGTCGCTAAATTGGTACCAGACAGGTCTCAGACTTGTCTGGGAGGATAAGCAGCGCTAACTCGATTCAGCGAGAGGCCACCGCTACTCATTGTAAAGGCTAGATATGCTTTCAATCACCTCAAACGAGGTTGAAAATTGAAGACGAATGCATGGCGCATCTCTCGTGGATTGATCAACGCAGAGAACTCTATCCTTTACTTTTCATTTAGATCCCCAAAATTGACTAATGACCTTCCACGGCTGCCCATCACTGGATGGTTCGTGAAACAATTACCAGTCAATAGGAGAAAAATGTATAATTACCGAGTAGCATTGCTATTGGAACATCGTCAAACCACACGGATTGGCCAGATACGCTTGCCGATGGAAGGAGGGCCACTCTACCAAGCTGGCTCTACATGTAGTAATCGCTTACATTAAACTGATACGTCCTCAGATGAATATGCTTCCATGATCACTTCTGCTTCTAAATAAGGCTAATTCGATGTCACAGAACCTGGGTAAAAACCCAGAGAAAACCCCTGATACGCCTGGAAACTGGTCAGTGAATTAATTCGATGCCAAACAACTTTGGTGAAACCTGGAACCCTAAAATCACCCTTAATGCCGTCGTAAGTGATCAAGAAATTGGATCGATATCACAGTGTGAAAACACAAAGGAAGCCCTAGCTACCTCTCTAAACTGGTCAGGGAATTAATTCAATGTCACAAAATCTGGATGGAAACGTTAAAATCACCCTTACTGTCGTTGAAAGGTCAATAAATTGAATCGATCTCACAAAACCCGAGTGAAAACTTACATACAGATCGCCCTAAATGCCCATCGAAACTCGTCAATAAATTATTTCTTAATGATCCGAAACGAAGATAGCGCCCCATATAATACCGATATGACGTCACCAATAAATATGTGGATTTTCATACTGTCTGATTACCGCTAAATTATGCTTATAATGAGCTTTTTACGATTACGTCTGGATACGCACTAGATCACAATAAGGTACTTTTCGATCACAAGGGGAGAAATGGAAAACCCACCTTATTCGGTGGACAGGACCCTTTCATAGGAGTGTTAATACTCATTCCGAAGGCAAGATTTCTGACTACAGTCCCACGTCGCCGGTTTTTCAAAAACCCCTTCATAGCGCTGTAAAATCCAAAATAAAGTTAGCCTCATATGCGTCTATTTCTCCCAGGACAAAGCTCTTTCTGTGGACTATTAACAACCATTCAATAGCGTAATGTTCGCTGATTCCAACTATCGAATGATTACTAGTAGCTCAAAGAAAGACCCCTGTTCGTCAAGAATTATGCGCGTCTGTGACGCAAGGAATTTTCTTCTGTAGCTACGACAGATAAAAGGCTTTTTCGAAATCGGGCGACGTTTGCTTGCAGCCAGAAATCTAAGTTTTCGAATGATGAATAATTTCTGCCTAACGAATAAGGTCGGTTTTTCGTTTGTCCCCTTATAACTGAAAAATTCCCACAATAATGACGAAAGATGAAGTAAAACGACTAGGCACCACGAAATGTCAAGTAGTACTCTCTAAGCTCGGAAAAGTACAAAATATTTCAATATTGTGAGCTAGCAGAAACAGACAAAAAATGATTTGATCAAAAATTTAGGTAGAAATCCAGAAGCAGAGATTACTCCATTCGAACGACAAACAAAATCGTGCTTGAAAGGCTCTTTATTATTATGCACAGATAAAACAATCCTCTTGAACATCAGTCCTTTCTTAGCTCCGGTGCCTGTAAACACGGTAAGTAAGACATAGCGAAATTTCTTCACGATAGAGAGGTTATACGACTCACTTCAAATACGGTTTTGTTGAGTTCTTCATCTGTGGTATCATCAACATCGCCGTCACCGTCAGCACCATTGACCACAGAGTTACTCATGTTCTGTTCTCGTTCAGCTTTCAGTTCAGCTAATGCATCGAAGAAGGCCCGTTTAACACCCGGAGTTGAGATCGCCGCGCTCGAGAGCATCTCCCTTAAATCAAAATGGATATGTAAAATACAGTTGGGAAAGTGATGAGCAATCTCAGTTACACTGCCACAACAACAAGTGCAGCCGGTTCTGAAAAACCTTAGCCAAGAAACAATTTGCTTTGCTGAGACTAAATAGCTCCTCAAAGAAGTGTGGCTACCGTAAGAGTTCTCGAACACCTAAGCATATCTACATTTGGATGTGTAATCTATACGAATTTATCTAACATATTTCACGAATCTGAGTTATATGCAAAACTCCAAACGTCAAGCGGAAGTTGTACCAGCGTTATGCTCCCGCAGGGGTGCGTGCTAAGCACTATACTAACTTGCCAAGGCCGTTCCTCTGTTATCACTCTTTCTGCGATATAAACGTATTTCCGCCTAAGATTCAGAGGTCTGCATAACTCAGCATACTTGAATATACATTTGATGTTTTATATTTGAGTAAAAGTATGCCCAGTCATTGCTAATGGATGTCAGGGAGAGGAAAAGACGGCAGATTATGGCAGTACACCAGAACACTCATAAGAAGCGATACATCTGAATCTGGCGTGACATGGAAGCGCAAGTCATCAAAAAATCTAATTATCTACCTACACAAAATCGAATAAGAGACAATGTGACGTTGAGTCGTCGAAGAGTAGTTACGCGTTATCCGTAAAGTGGATTTTTCTCTAGTGGTCGCCATGCTTACGATTAATATAAGAAATGAAGAATAGAATCTGGGGTGTTGATCGATCGCTGAAGAATTCGCTATGCATTCATTCTCAAGCTTCAGCTTCTTTAGAAGGATAGAATGCATATATAGCCTTTAGAATGACTCGGGGTGGCCTACCGATGTATCGAGTCAGTGCTGCCATCCTCCTCCCAGGCAAGTCTGGTAGCAATTTGCCGACCTCGACAGGATGGAAGCCATGGTGAGCCTCAAGCGCGAGATCAAACTACCGACCATGTGTGGGACACAAGGCACCTCTGAGCACTGCGTCACACGCGCCCACGTAAATATTAGAGCACTCAATGCTCTTCACACATGAAATAATGGGAAAGCCTGGAATGCCACCTACATATGTGTAGAACACAAGAAGTGAAGTTTTTAACACTCAAAAACGGGGTCCTATACTCTGTTAGGAGGTCGTTCCTAGAACTCTGTAACTGAAGCAATAAACACCAAATTTGTTAACTAGAAAAAGTCAAAACTGCATGATAATGGTGCCGTTCAATTGCGCATTTTCTTGTGAACATTTTGCTTCAGAACTTGCCTACACTTGCTTAGAAATGGAAGTGCCAAGTGAAAAACTCGCTTGCTACTCATGCATGAATGGCGCGTAGGGGATATGCCAACGAAGCGGCGCGCAAGAATAATGAAGTTTCCCGTGGACATCCCGAACACGAGCGATCCTTCAGACTGTTCTCTCCAGCTTTGAACTTCGCGAGCCACTTCCCAGCCGTCCTTTCTGCAACCGTATCACCGCCCTAAGCTGCACTGATTTTAAGCGCCGCTTCACACCGTACGCGTCATTCGTGAATGACTAGCAACGAATTTGTTCCCACGACTGCTCCATCTCAGAGCAAGTATAGGTAAGATATAAGGCAAAATGTTTGCAATAAAGTGCTCATTTGGCTGAGATCAAAATAAAGCAATTTTATTTACTTCTGGTCGAGAAATTTGATGTTTATTATCTAGTGCCAAAACCTATGACACGACTTAATAATTTACAAATACAGAACAAAAAAGGACACATTTTGTTCCTGATATCGCCATGAATTCTGCGCTGTGAACAGCTATTATAACAATTTCAAGGAAAAAAACCCAATTGATTTCGTGAGAGGAACAAAAGAGCATACAGTAATATTGATGACTTGTACGTTTGGCTACAAAATGTTGGACAACCTACCGTAGAACGCGATTTTCATGTAGAAGTTGAGAAAGATTCTGAAGATCGTTGGAAGCTGTATCTTCGCACTGCTTCATAAAATCCGATACATCAGCAATAAGTCTCCTAAGCATAAGTGTCATGTGATTTCTAATAAGATACAAAACCTACAAGTAAAGAAAAAAGAAAAGAAAGCGCATTACCTAAATCGTTCCTTCTCTTTAGCATCATCGTCGGCACTTTCAAGAAAAAGGGTAGTCATATCTTGAAACGGGGGTTGCTTCGATATCCTATAATAAGTAAAAATAATTGCGATGTTCTTCGTTCACAGAACAGTAAACTTGTGATTTCGCGAGCCAAGAAAATATCTATTTCCTGTCAATCTTACGCGAACCGTCATCACAGTTTACAGTGGAGAACCCAGCTCTTCCCTTGTTCGATTCCTTTTTTGCTCATTCGTCCTCCACAAGGATCTCGAAGATCTCACGAGATGCTTCGTCTGTTGCATGGACAGATTTCTTGTTTATGAATGTCTTACGCTAGTCGAGGTTATTCTCCATGCAGTTTTGTAAGTAACCGAGCTAAGGCGTCCCTAAGCGTTCAGTTGCTTGATTGCAAGAGAATGATGGGGAGGAAGGCGAACTAGCTACTTACTTCCTGATAACCTGAATCACTAAGCACTGCGGTACGCAGTATCCAAAAAACCAAAGACAAAAAAGTAATATAAAACAGAAAGTTGGATGCGAAGTTACGAAGCTAACCTCTCTAACCTCGCCATAACATTACGATGCCTTGCCATCACTATAGTCAAAGTCTCCAGAGACTCATCAATAGCCTCTCGGAGGTTGCGATTTTCTTCCTAAGAATCTAATGATAATAATGTAAAGATTTTCTGGCACTTTTCCGTCAGATGAGAGGAAATGAAGAAACAGCTCCATTAGTTGAACAAGAATTTTCATAAGACTGATAATAATCATTCGGAAGCTTAAACCTCGGGGTGCTGCGCTATGTGCTCGTCTTTTTTGAAAAGCATTTTTACAGCGCCGTAGCATTTAAAATAAAATTATGTTTCACAGACACTTCTCCTCTCCTCGTTTATCATTACCATGCTTACAGTTTGTTAGATAAAACTCTCCTAACACTGATAATCTTCGTCCGACAGCTCAAATTTCTGGGAACTCGAAAATGTGGTCGCTTTTCAGGAAAGCTTTTTTCAGAGTCGTAGCAAGAAGATAAGTTTTGTGTTCCAGAAACGCACATTTCTCACAGGACAGAACTGTTCCCTTGAATTACACTTAACCATTCGATACCGTAGGTTCAGACGATTCCAACGTTATGCTTAAGTTCTGGAAAGACCGTTTCACTCAATGCAGCACAGAAAGTAAGATTGAGCTTCACATATGTCGTGCATTGCTTCTTGATAAGGTGTGGTGTCTATTGCGCAATAACGCAAGATCGATAGACCATGCAGGCACGATTCACATGTGGAGTGCAATTCTCTTCATTAGATTTAGAACTTTTCTTCGTTAAAAAAAAAAACTCCAGATAAAACGTATGGCTCTGATACTTAAAGATTTCCTCTAAAAGGCTCATATGTTTTCGTGATTTCAGCGAATTATAAGCGTGATAAAAATGAAGTCGCGCGACGGGTGTGAAACATAATTTAATACTAAGTGCTACAGAGCTGTTAGACGGCCTTTTCAAAAAAGAACTACGTAGCGCAGTAACACGAGATTTAAGCTTTCGAACGATTACTAGCTTTCTTATCAAAGTTCTTGTCCAGCGGAAGGAATCCTCTTGATTTCCTCCTACCTATTGGTAAAGTACCAAGTGCTTTATTTTACTGCCTTTCCAGCAGTGCGTTTTCATGTTGTGATCGACCCTAGGCAGGAGTTGAACTGCATTCCACCGTTATCGAGTGCGCCTGCTCTACTACATCACCAGGTCACCGCTTTGCTAACATTGTCTATTATAAACAGTTAATGGTTAAGAGTGTATGGTCAATAGTTTATAACTATTTCTGCGGTCTATATCAAAGAAAATGTGGTAGAAAAGCGGTGGCCTCGATGGTGAAGTAGCAGCCCAATATGAGTGAAACGCAGGTTCAATTCCTGTTTAGAGTCGAAAGCTTTGTATACTATTCCATATTCTTACATATCTCATAGAAATGTCCGTAACGAGAATTTTGGAACAAAAGACTGAGCGTACGTGAAAAGCGAGAATCTGCCGGTTTTCTCGTTGTAATTCCTCCAATAGTACGGTTCTTCTCGATCCGTTTACGGTATAAACATTGACTGCATTGATGCTTTGTTGATATTCACGAATACATGCCATTTTCTCAGTGACAGTATTCACACGACGAATCATCTCATCAATACGTCGTTCCCCTGAAGAAAAGACATCGAAGAAAAAAGAGGGTCTCTGCCTCCACAGGAGAGCCCTAAACGACTCGAGTTTCCTGTGTGTCTGTCCATCAAATGACCAGCGTACAGAACTAATTAGATGAGGTATCACTCTTACCATTGCTTATTTGAAGCATCAGATCTTTGGTATCGCGGATAACACATTCGATTTCAGCATTAGCCATTGTACCTGAAAATTGGGAAACTAAACTTTTTTCGGCTGGTATTTTTATCATATTATATCTTTATTTCGAGTTCTTTATTAAGACCACGTCAAATTTCAATAGATCCTTTCATTATTATTTGAGCCAACTCGTCATGTGGTCTGGTAAGGGCTCTTGTACAGCCCGATACACGTGTTTCGTCCTTACAGACTAGTCAGTCGGGCAGAACCCGTCGTCTTTCGATATTTTTATAGTCAGTCCTCTCGGAAGCTTTACTCCCTTACAGAGAGTCATCGAAGACGAACGACACTCTATGTCAAGTAAAATTTTCACCTAGCACAGCTGTTGCGCACTCGATTGCTCTTTGGCTGGTACTTTTATCACAATTATACCTTTATTTCGAGTGTCTGACGAGTCCGTAAGGACGAAATACGTGTATCGGGCTGTACAAGAGCCCTTACCAGACCACATGACAAGTTGGCTCAAATAATAATGAAAGAATCTATTGAACAATCTTCGGTAAAGAGTAAAGTATTCTGCGGAAGATTTATGACAGCTTGCTCAAACAGCAATAAGAACAAAATATAGAATAACGTATGGAAAGAGACCTGACGGAGGCTCCGAAAACGGGACCACGAGCAATATATGCCGGTACTTTGAGACTACACCCAGTGCGAGGAATTAATCTTCTATAACTACAGATTTTTTTAGTAGTTTTCCGTCATCCTCAGCCTATTTCAGCTATAATGTTTCAGCAGTCATTCGATATCTTAGCTCTCGAAAATTTGAATCCTGTGGTTTACTTTCCAGAAGGTCCTCTTGCTGTGCTACTGACAGTAAAATTAGGATTATTTTTCACTTTAGTGATTTTTCGCCAGATGGCGCTTTTCCTTCAGACATTCGATAACCATTCGATAGGTCGAATCTCGACAATTTCAGTGGTATAGTAGGTTCATTGAAAAAAACATCAATGTGTAATGTAGCAACCAAAAAGAAGATGGGTTTCGCACTCGACGCTTATTCTTCTCACCACTGTGGGAATGAGATTTCGCAACAATGGCACCACGCTATGGCGCTTCTGTAACATAATCGTGATTTTGTGCCATAAATTCAGACAATTCTGGAGCTAACTGCACGGCAACTTTGTTATGTCGTTCTGCGGGGCTTAATTTTCATTCATTTGCCTTGCAATACCAGCTATACGTAGGGCTTAAACCTAAGCAACCTAAATCTATACACGAAAAGCATGTGAATGTGTAGAAGATATCTTATAGTTTCAGAGACATATGTTTTCTCTGAAGTTTCTCTCGAAGCGGAGAAAAAACCCTAAATTCAGAAAGAAAAATCGCACACCACATGTGAATCGCGCTACGCGATGATTGCGCGCCGAGTGCGAAACCCAATCTTCTTTTGGCTCTACCAGCTCAATAAGAGATCCTTTTTCAAAACCAAAAATTTCATTGAAATCTGCAAGATTTGCGCTATCGATTGGTTACTTAATGTCTAGAAGAGAAGCTTTGTTGAGTGAGAAATCATTCCCAGTGTTAAACATGATTTTTATTGTCACAACGAGATAAACAGGTCATTTTAAAAATAAAGAACACTATTGGAATTCGACGAGATTTGAACTGCCGAATGATTCCTAGAAAGTCAAAAGAAGAAACGAAAAAAAAACGTGTATCTCCCAAGGGGCTGAAATACGCTGAGGCTGATGGAAAGGATCCTTTTTTAACCGCACGAATGCCAATACTCTTAGCATTTTATGCGCTTCCTCGCTTGCTCACGAGTTCCATCTTCCCCAAGAACGTCTTAGAATAGCGGTTGAGCACGTATTCCCACAATCACGAGGATAGCCAGGCTGTGGCGCTCGTCGATGATCGCCGCAGAGTGATGGGGGTGGAGCGTCAGCCACATTTCGAGCCGCGCCGAGCATCACTAACCACTCGGCCTCGTTTGACTAACTCTTTCGTCGTCGAAAGTCTCCCCTCAACGTCCAATGCGCTATCAGAGCGATTACGAAGACGCATCATCTCTTTGATATTGACAGAGTGGTCTTTACGAGAAAAATACCGAATCTGTGGCAATGAAGAGGACTTTGAAGAAGAAAAAATGAAAAAGGAAGGGTCGAGGATCAACCCCGGAAAGGATAAAACGCGGGTTCAACTCCCACCGAGATCGAGATTTTTGCACATCACTCAACATTCCCTGAATAGGGATCGGATTTTGTTAAGTGGCATTACATATATCCCAGCAGTAAACGGAGTGGTCATGATCATAAATGCTTTTTCATTTTATCACAAAATCCTTATGTCCTCAACCGGTTAACTTCCGTGGAAGCAGGGGCTTGTCCAACGACTCCACCTCCTCTGCCCCGAGCGTGGGATCCTCGGGAACGCCCCTGGGTCCACGGAAGTCAACCGGATAAAAGAGAATCCCTTTGATTTTACAGATCCAGTAGCACTTCTATGATGTTATAACCACATGGCCAGTGATATTGGGTGATATGCGAAACTCTGAACCTCGGACGGGTCGAACCCGTGTCACAAGTTTTACACAGGGGGCCGTGACAGAAGGCATCATCATCCTCAGAAGATGGTCCTCTACACCGATAGTCCGCAATTTTTCGTCCTCCAGGAGAAATCTCCAAATTTTACGACTTTGTTCGTAACTGAGATCTTGTAAGGCGTGTAAGGCGTGTGTAGCGAAGTGGTTAGAGATGCTCTGCGACACACACGTGGTCGATGGTTTGATCTCGTCTCAAGGGCTCACCAAGCTTTTTCAGTCCTCTGAGGTTGGCGAATTGGTTTCAGACTTGTCTGGGAAGATAGCAGCACTGACTTGATACATCGCTCGACCACCGCGAGTTATTGTTAAGGCCAAATATCCACTGAACCACCTCGAACGACGCCTGATAAAGTCAAATGCATGTTTGATTACTCAGAGATTGATCAACGTTGGGAGCTTTCAAAGCTGTACGTACTGTCTTGAATACGAGTGTCCTGTGCGAAGAAATCCACAGAACTAGCACAACGCTCCCAGCGTTGATTAATCCCTGAGGGATACGCCACGCATTCGATTCCATTCGTAGCATCGCAGAGGTGACTGAACGCATATATGGCCTCTACAATGGCTCGCGGTGGCCTGCCGGCTTATCAAGCCATCGATGCTATCTCCCACGCAGGTCTGGTGTAGCAATTCGCCAACCATAGAGAGATGGAAGGCTTGCTAAGTGGAGCGCGAGATCGAACTTTTAACCACAAAGGTGTCGCAGATTCCCTCTAACCACTGCATCATGCCCCACGAAGGAATACATGTGCCTGGTGATGGCACATATCAACTCATGTATTCTCTGAAAGGGTGGATAACAACGATTTCTAAGATTCAGACATTTTCAAATCCCAGTACGAAAATAAAAGGATAAAGGATAAAGCTCTCGGCATTGATCAATCCCTGAGGGATGCGCCATGCATTCGACTTCAATTTTTGACTTCGTTTGAGGTGATTGAATGTATATTTGGCCTTTACAATGACTCGCGGTGGCCTGCCGCTGAACCGAGTCAGTGCTGCCTATCCTCCCAGACAAGTCTGAGACCTGCCTGGTACCAATTTACCGACCCCGGAGGGATGGATGGCTTGGTGAACCATGAGCGCGAGATCGAACCATTGACCTCGTGTGCAATGCAGAGCACCTCTAACCACTGCGCCACATGCGCTCTTAGTAGTGGAGCCGAGCTCCACCCTCCCTCCCCCAACTCTGTCCGGCAGTCAACAAAAACGCCCTATGGATTGCCACAGCAAGGCTATCCTCGAGATTGCAAGAAGAATCACTCAACCAGTACGAAAATATGTTCTAAAAATTCACGATCCTCCCAGATGGTTCACCGTCTCATCACGGCTGAGGGAAATTCCTGGGTGTCGGACTGCGATACTGCGATGTACGGCGGGATATCAACCCCCTCCCCCCCGGGGCAGGGCCACCCAGGCTGAGGAGCACGATGTTTCCGCCTGGAAATCTCAGCTAAGAGTAAACCCTACCAGGAATGACTACCGTCATGGTAGCTACTAGTTGCAAGTGGTAATCTCTTCCTCTGATCCACAGTGGCCGGCGGCTTCTCTAATGTGGTGACGATCTGAGTGAACCCCGGCTAGGCTAACCTGGGGCTCCACGGAACAAAGCAGCTAAACTATCATAGTTTCCCCCTGCAGAGACCTCAGTGAAGGGAAGCCGTTCAAATATCCTAGTCCAATTTCCCGGTGACCACGAGCTCGTAGAAAAAACGTCCCAGTAAGTTCAATGATTTAAAATTCTTCGAAATTGCAGCCTTTGAACAACAAAAAGTTAAAAATTCTTAGAGAATTTAAAGAAACCAGTGAAGTATGTCGCATATTTGTGGCTGATGACTGGCGAATGTGTAGATTTGAAGGAGAGGTATGGGCTCGACACTGAGCGGAAACTGTCCTGCACACTGTCAACTCCATTTGTAAACATTTAACAACCATAAGAACAAATAACAACAATAACAATCTCATCAACAACCGATCCTATGGGTGTTTAGGACAAAAGAATAAACGATAATCCCTGTGGGGCGTAGATCAGAACGATATGAAAGCAGAACTGATCACTTCTTCTTCTTCTTCTTCTTCCCACTTTCCCACAACTCTTTATTCCATTCGCCTTGTTGTGACTGCAATTCGCCCATGATACGTTTGGTCTTTTCTCGCCGGTCTCGATCCTTGGCTGCGGTCTCCTTTCTCTTCTTCCTAAGACAGTCATAATTTAGGGAAATTAAGAGCATTAGCATAATCTATCTCTATAAGAATCAGCTATACCTGCTCAAGAAAGAGGCGTCCTTACGAAGTTCCTTGATTGCTCCACGTGTCTCCTTCTTCACTAGATACTGCAGCTTTTCCTTCTCAGCACGAGCTCCTTTCCGCTTTTGATCGCGATTCATACGTGGTCTTTCCGGGTCAAAATGAGCCTCGAATCTCGGCTCCAGCATTTTTAGCATACTGAAAGAAATCTGATTAGCAACTTCGAGTTGACCTCTAATGACACTGACATGATTTGAAGTCATTTCAGTCAACACCCACACATCTTATGCTTGATTAATGTACCTCTTTTCAGTGACAACTTGACTCATCTGGGTTAGTCGGGACCCGCACTTTGCATTCGGCCTCCATGGACTGAATCAGGACTTCTACTTCCTCTGCTAGTATTGAAGGTAATCGATCACAGGTACGCGTTTCAGAGACCCAAGAATGGTCTGAAAGTACACTATTTCATTACCCGTCATCTAGAAGAAGGACATATGACAGAAACGCAAAAACTGTTCAAAAACCTATTGTTATAATCAGGAAACCTACGTAAAGGTTATAGAAAACGTGTGTTCATGAGCCGAATATAGAATATGATATTTCTGGATAACAGCAATAAGAGCTCTTAGTATTTGACACCGCCTCATATCGCACTCTTCCATAGGGCTGAAACACAGTATTGAGAGGGAATTATAACACTTTACCTTACATTCAAAATATTATTTCCAAGCAGTATATGCCGGGTTCCTCAACAAAAGTGGAAAGCGATCTTCAAGTCGCAAAGTTTACAAAGCATTACTAACATCCCTGAACACCAAAACTGAGATGAAACTGAGAACTTACGTGGTTACATCAGCGAAAACCTCCGAAATCTTCAACGGCTCGACATTAGCATCCTTAGCCTGACTCTGTACGAAATCGTAAAAGTTAACAAGAACAATGTGATTAATGTACATTTAAGAGTACTGAGTGATATGCAAACATCCGACCCTAGACGGGAGTTGAACCCGCGTATCACCCATTGCGAGGGCACGTGCTAGCACTTTTTCTTTGAGAGATCGCATCGTAGGTGTCAGCAACCAACTTTCATCGGGTCTAGTCGGATAAGCACATATATGGATTAAACCCCGTTAGGCTAACAACCTCGGTGGTTCAAGCGACAAGAGTTCAACTTCCGCCAAAATTCAAATGGTTTTGATATATACTCTTAGATGTATATTTGTAACATCATAAAACTACTTGATAGCAATAAGATTAAGAAATTCAAATGCATTAGATTTTTCTCATTCTTGATAGAACACTTGGAAACAAGCAATGACGCTCCAACAAGCGTGGTCTGCCACTCATGTTATCAAGCTCCTTCAATTTATGTATTTATTTATTGCGCCACTCTCCATCTCGAATTCTTCGCCTTCTCGGAATTTCTCTCGAAAAAACCACAAAGCAAAAGATACTAACCTCCTTCACATAAAGCATGCGTTTATGAGGCAAAGAGATGGGAAAAACGACTGATGGAGCACGTTCATGTTCTTCATTCTCTACAGCCGTAAGCAACGCACCTTGACAGAATGCAATTGCTTCTGGTACAAAGCTGAAAGCGTTATAGTATTGTAATAATTGTAATAACACTTACGCAGTACACACTACCGTTTGCTATCCTCGATGAAGTCGCTCATAACCGTGACAAGAAGTATCTGTCTCGCTAGGACCGTCAAGTTCGTCACATGAGACCTTGCAAGTGTCAGAGCGGCTAAGGTCAATGATGGAGAGCAAACAGGATGCCAACTGTCGCTGACGGGATACAATGATGCCACAAGCCTGCAAAGAAATTTGGGAGAAAAACGTCAGCATATGAGAGATAGATTTGGTAATACGGATGACTATATGCCTAATAGGGGTGCGGTTCGGCGCGGGGTTGATCTTCCTTCCCTAGCACTTTCCGGCAATCAATAACAAACACTGCGGAACACTAAAGCCTGGCTATCCTTGAGATTGTAGAAAGACGCGCTTGACCAGTATCCTACGGCGTTCAAGAAAACGTTTTGAGAAGTTGCAACTCTCAAGCAAGCGAGAAGACTAATTAAATAATAAAAGTACTGGGACCAGAAGAGTGAAAAAACGGTGATACGGATCAAATAAAGTGGTAAAGTGACATGATTAACAATGAAGAATGAACAATATTCAGTTTCTAAAAAAGGGAAAAAAAACTGTAGAAAAGACAATGCCCTTGCTTTTCAGAGCAAGAGGCATTTGAAGAATTTTGGCGAATTTTCTTACCTCAACAAAGCTATCACAGAAAAAGGAGTTGGTGCTTTCAAGCTGCTCAGTCGCTTCTTCCAATGCTGACGAATTAACGCACGAACACATCGCACAGTAAACTCCACGTCGAACTAAAAAATCACCTTTTGAAAAGAATCTATTTGTTTAAGGATGTTGCGTAACTTGCAAAACATTCGACCTCAAGCAAAAGTTAACCCTCGTTTCAGCCATACCGGGGCACGTGCTACCCACTAGACGCCGAAGCCACCTGCTTTACTTGTTTACTAGCAATCTCATTCACTGTCACTTTCAATGCCGATATGTCCTTACAAGCCCAAATCTGTTAAGAGGTGACTACTGATAGCCTCGACACTTCATATTAAAGAAAGAGGGGTAGCAAGGCCATAGCCTCGGTGGTATAGCGACAGCACGCGCCTGGTATGAGTGAAACACGAGTTCTATTTCCACCTCTGGTTGAATTTTTTGCTTGACTCAACATTCTTGGACGTACAATTAACAACATCATGAAACTGCTGGAAAGCACCAAAAATATAGGACTCATATAAATTACCAATATATATTTATGAACAAATGACAATAATCGACCAACCTTCATCAGTACGTACATTGCTTTGATCAGTGACCCAAGCATATTGATTGTATCGCTAGTGAGCAAGCCACTCGAACAGGCATCGAAGAAACGCAATATATGCAGAAACAATTTAGAAAGGAGTTTCTTATTGCCTTCGGCTAAGCTCGGGTGGTAGCACTTGATAAGCCTAAAGAAACATGTGAGGATACGAAGAATTAGATACGATTTAGGTCAATCTTACCTCAGCAGAACGACTTCTAGTTTCTCACTAGGATAGCCAGATAGCAAATCAACAAGTTTTTCGTAAGTCCTAGGCATTTCGATGACGAAAGGCACCTCTAGATCCTCAATTTCTAAACAAAGCTGATTTTTTGGTCTGCAATCCGAACATTTCACTACACTGATTGTTTACGCTAATCTTGGAAAACTGACATACCTAATGAGATTTTATCATCAGATTTATATTTCTTCATGTCTCCCTTACTGATAGATAAACCAGAACATCCCGTTCCATCCGTATCTCTGTGTTCTCGCTCTTCCTCGTCGTGACCCTCCTCTTCTTCATCCTCATTACTATTATTGTCTTCTGCACCTTTATCTACCTGCTCTTCACCTTTTCCATTCTGTTTCTCTTCCAGACAACCACTTGTTTTTGAGACAGTATTAGATTCGCTGTCTTCTGAAATTGCAGAGGTTTTACAACATTTCAGAAAGAATGCTGAATGCTATATTCCGGTTTTTTTGGGAGATGTAATCAGAGATAGGAATTCTCCTGTGATAACAACGCATTCAGTATCGAGCTCGCATTTGCGTTACGTAAAGGCAACAATTTTATT
Organism: Parelaphostrongylus tenuis; assembly: GCA_019055375.1. Classification (NCBI taxonomy): domain Eukaryota; kingdom Metazoa; phylum Nematoda; class Chromadorea; order Rhabditida; family Metastrongylidae; genus Parelaphostrongylus; species Parelaphostrongylus tenuis. The sequence goes on from JAHQIW010007363.1 coordinate 776,978, forward strand.
CGGTATGGTTGAGTGGTTTGCAAACCCTGGAACGTTGGACGAGAATCGAACCCACATGTCACACTTTACGAGAGCATGCACTAATTTACTGCATTACCGGGAATCCTATTCTGCTACCACTACTTTGCAAAAAGGGTTAAATTCATATATGACTCTCGTCCGACGTTCAAAGTCGCGCATATCATTCAACATTATCGGATATATAATTGTAACATCATAGCAATGTTAAGAAGCAGCTAAATAAAACTACTTCTAGTTGATAACAATACCACAAGGGCGCATGCAGCGCAGTGGTTAAAGGTGCTCTGCATCGTACACAAGGTTGATGGCTCCATCTCGCGCTCATAGCTCACCAAACCATCCATCCCTCCGGGGTCGGTAAATTGGTACCAGACTGGTCGCATACCTGTCTGAGAGGATAAGCAGCACTGACTCGATACGGTGGGAGGCTACCGCGAGTCATTGTAAAGGCCTGATATGCTTTTACTTACATCAAACGAAGTTGAAAATTGAAGACGAATGTATGCTGCATTCCTCAAGTATTGACCAACGTCGAGACCTCTATCCTTTATCTTTTAGCGATATCATTGCAAATAAAGACTGAAGCAGAAAAACTCACTATCAATCTCTTGGATCAAATCAACAAACTCTTCTTCGTCTCCATGCCCAAGTTCCTCATCCGACAACTCTTCATCAGAGTCGAGCAGAATTTTTCGTTTCGATACTCGTTCCACCTCAATCACGCAAATATTATGGAAGAAGAGAGGGTCAAATCAATGTAAGCTTGAAGCTCACCTTGTCTGCGTTCATCAATTTCCCACGAGAGTCAAAACGTACTTCAAATCCACCCTTCTCTTTCTTATTCTTAGATGTTCCATCAACTTCGTCTGCGTCAGCAGAAATGTGACTGCGCTTGTTCATCTGTAAAAAAAAGCAAATGACAGAACACGTACTTGATTATAATTCGACAATCTACACCTCTGAGTTCATTCTAGCAATTCTGAGAGATTCCAATTCCTCTAACTGCCGACGCTCCTCCATAGCCAACTCTTCTGCTGTTTTCGTACGTTCAGCTGGAGTAGCACGTGCGTCCGCATCTAATTTGAGGCGAAGCGCCTTGAAAAGCAAATAACTGTATTAGTGAAGCAATTTTTCCTGCGAAATTGGTGGAGTAAATATCGTTATCGGTTTGCAACAGTATATTTCATAATTTAGCTAACACGCAAGATGGATAAGTGACATTCACTCGGCTGAGGATTCCGACACCCTTGTCTCCTTCAAAGCTGATGATTTGAGCTCAAGTGGGAAATCGTTCATTTCCGTAATGAGTTTTTTGCCCTCGTTAGGGTTCGAGTCGAAGCATGAGTCATTGGCTTTGAAGGAGACAAAAACGTCGAAGTGTTAGTCGAATGAATTTTATTCAACGATCTTAAAATACCCAAGAAGGTAGGTTGGTGTGCAGAAACGTTTGCGTCAGCAGGGATTTGAACCCACATCTCACTCTTTCCGGGAGCGTATGCTAAACCGTTACACCACCGACGCTCGTTTTGCACAGCACTCTTTCTACGCTACAACGCGTTATCTGTCACCACTGCATCGCGTTGCACACCACCCTACATTATTGGGTATACTGAACCATCATAACACCGCAAGTGGCGGTCAAATAAGAATGATCTCTGATTGATTATCGACGATTTGGTTTATAGTTAATCATGGAAAAAGCTACTATCGTAAAAAAGTACATGATCTAAAGAACTGTGAAAAATATAACGAGAAGAACTCTTAGAACAACGAATAGATACGAACCAATTCATCGTAGTCATCTCTGTCGACTTTTGAAGTTTTCGTTGCTCCTACTGGGCGAAAAGAATTCTTAACCTTATGTAAAACTTCGAGATATTTCGCGTCCAGTTCCTCGGTGACGGCCTCCTAAATAACTCTTTTAAATAGTCTGAATCAAAATATAAATCAAAATTCAAATCTCAAAATCTCTGAAGGAGAGATAAATAAAAACTTCAAAAATAACTTGCCATCTCGTCTCTGACGTTGTGCTTATTCTCACGGGCTTGTCTCGTCTTCGCAATCAGATCGGCAATTATTTCCTTACGACTAATAGGCCTGGCACCACTGGTAGATGGTGTATTCAACTCACCGCCACCAAAGTGTGCGACTTTTACCTGCAAAAAATTGCTCTAAGACAAAACTCATCAATAGAAAAACTCACTGAATCGTACCACATCAGCGCCAATGTTTCCCATTTCGTCGTCATCATCATCAGAAGCCACAATTTTATCGTATTTTTGTATATCAGTCAATTCTTCACCTCCGTGAGTGAGCAAGTCTGAAAGAGCGTTCTAATAAATTTGAACGGACTTCCCTCTCACTTCGGCAATACCAAGCGATCAAGTATTCTTTATTGACCCACAAGCACGAAATTGATGGAAATGAATTTTTCGGCTCGTATTCATTAACGCTCGCGTGCGGCACAGTGGTTAGAGGTGTTTTTCGACAAACACATGGTCAATCAATTGATAGTAGATGGTTCGACACTCCGTTCAAGGCTCACTAAGCATTTCTTTCATTCCTTCGGATCCGACGAATCATAGCAGAGTTGTCTAGGAGGATAGCAGACTAATTTGATGCATCGAAAGGTCGTCACAAGCCATTGTAAAGGCGAGATATGCATTTATACACCTCAGTCGGCAATTGATGAAGTCGACGAGTACATCGTTCATGTCCTGAAAGATTGACTAACGTCGAGAGCTTCATCTTTTTAGCTTTAACGTTGAATACCAACTTTTATCAACTTTGTGGCCTGATCAACAAGAAATAAAAAGGATAAAGCTCTCGGCGTTGATCAATCCTGAGGGATGCGCCATGCATTCGACTTCAATTTTTGACTTCGTTTGAGGTGATTGAATGCACATCTGGCCTTTATAATGACTCGCGGTGGCCTCCCGCTAAACCGAGTCAGTGCTGCTTATCCTCCTAGACAAGTCTGAGACCTGTCTGGTACCAATTTACCGACCCCGGAGGGATGGATGGCTTGGTGAGCCATGAGCGCGAGATCGAACCAGTGACCTCGTGCGCGACGCAGGGCACCTCTAACCAATGCGCCACATGCGTTCTTAACAAGAAATCTACCTCCAAAAATGTCATACCGCTCGCTTAGAGTGTTTTCTTTAGATCACGCTCAAATTTCAATATATCTGATATTTACTACTTGAGCCAACAAGTCATGTGGTCTGTTATGGCTGACGAAGCTGCTGAGGCCGAAACACGTGTATCGGGCTGTATAAGTACCCATAACAGACCACATGACATGTTGGCTCAAATAATAATTACCAATTACACTACCAGATACACCTCTACAAGATCTTAGTGAAGGAAATCCAATGAGAGCTGTGACGTTCTACATAGGAAAAACGAACCAGATTCCTTTGTTTCGTCCGTAAGGTTGAACTTACTGCTCTTTTTCAAGTGTCTCATACGTTCAGCCGAAAATCTGTAACTTTTTGCTCAATAGGGAATACCTGAACAAAGCTGAGAACTGTTTCAATGGTAACAAAAGTTACTTCACTCACCTTAAAGAGGCTTTTTCATCCGCGGAAATCTCCTTATTTTTTTCGCCGATACGTTTGTCAACAATCTACAAAACAAACTAATTAAATTCTTTATTTCTCCTGTTCTTTAGCAGTGCCACGATGCTACAAATATGCCCGTTACAGTATGAAGTAGTATGCAAAACACTGAATCCCAGGCGAGAGTTGAACCCGTGTTCCATTCACACCGGGGCGCGTGCTACCACTACACCGCAGAGGCCACCGCTTCGCTACCACTCTTTCTTCGATATATCCTATCTCGGCTGTCCGCGACATCATAAGACTACCAAAGAGCAGTAGAAAAGATTTGAAGTAGATTACACTTTTGAACAGCCGTCAGTGGGCACTTGGTTTAATGCTATGCCTAGGCGACCGAACCCGTCACAGCTGATTGCCGTCAGCTTCGAAAGGATGTCGAAGAAAGAGTGGTAGCAAAGCGATGGCCTCTATGGCCTAGTGGTAAGATGCGTCTCCGCAATGGGTGAAGCGCAGGTCCGACCACCGCCTGGGGTCGAATGCTTTGCATACCATTCGATACTAGATGTTAATCCATGAACCAACAGAGATGCGAGGAGGACAAGACAAGCGTAGTTGATCGCTTACAGGCCATGTAGTAGCAAATTCCTCTTACCTTGTTCACTTTACCTCGTCGGTCGTACTCAACCCCGAGGCTTTTCTCTCGTTGCTCGTAGGCTCGTTTACGGGACAGTCCAGGATGGCCGACACCTAGCGAAGCCTTCTTCTTGCCCAACACCTAAAACAACACAACTTCACGTTCTTTTCATTTAGTGCTCCAAGTTTTGCGGATCCCATGACTTCTAGAAAGGGAGCCGTGGCCAAGTGGTTAAAAACATTCTCGCGGCGCACGTGGAACCGAGTTCCACCCCCCCCCCCCCCTCCGCTCTCTCCGGCAGTCAATAGCAACGCCTTATGGAACGCCACAGCCAGGCTATCCTCGAGATTGAAAGGAGGCTCGCTCAACCAATATTCCACGACGCTCAAGAAGAAGGCGAAAAAACAAGTTAAATGTTAGCAGCACAGGACTGGGATCTCCAGAGTAAAAAAAACTGTTAAGACGGATCAATAAAGTTTCGAAAGTACTTCGAGCATTCAATTCGTTTATTTGTCATCTTCTTGAACCATAAAATCGACTGTTTTGAAAAAACCTCGTAATAAACATTCAAAATAATTCCAAAAAAAAGATTGTTTTTTCTTTTCTTTTTCTTTTCTTTCTTCTTTTCTCTTTCTTTTTTTCAACCTTTTTTTTTGGAATCTTCTTGAACGTCGTTGAATAGTGGATGCGCGAGTACCCTTGCAGTCTCGAAGACAGCCTAGTTGTGACGTTCCATAAGGCGTTGCTGTTGACTGCCGGAGAGACTCGGTGAGAGGGGGGTGGAACTCGCTTCCACGCGAGCCGTGACCAACATCACAACCACTCGGCCACAGCGCCCCCGCGATTCTCAAATTTAACTTGAAACCACAGAGAGAACGAAATAAAACGACTTACATCATGTTTGAGACGGTTGAATTTCAGTTCGAACGGATTGACTTTAGGCAACGAGCGGTGGGATTTCTTGGCACCGGATGCTCCCTGTCGCTTCTTCTTCACCATATGTATCTATGATAGACGGCGTCAAGACTTAATAAAGAAAATGTCCGAAGATTAATAAATAATGCCCAGCTCCTGCAATTCCAGACGTAAAATAAACGCCTCGTGGCGTAGCTGCACATAAAGCATTTGATTTTACGCGTCTGACAATCACACGGTACGAACCTTGCAGAGATTGGCTGGGACGAGGCCTCTGGACGTCTGTGCGGGACCGTTAGCTTTTCTTTGCAGGAGCCATACACATCTTGGCAGTGATCAATGCAGATCAAGCGTTTTCTAGTGTAGTCCACCCGTCCCATTCCAAGGTGGCGTTCGATTGGAGCGCGATATTTATGTGCATCCTTTCGAGTACATAATTTCCGTTTCAGCTCAACAGAGTGTTTGATTGGAGCGCGATATTAATGTGCATCCTTTTGGGTACATAATTTGCGTTCCATCCCGTTTGAAGAGTGTTCGATTGGAGCGCGATATCAATGTGCGTCCATTTGAGTACATAACGTTCCACCCCGTCTCAAGAAAGTGTTCGATTGGAGAGCGACATCAGTGTGAATCTTTTTGAGTACGTAATTTCCGTCACGCCCCGTTTAAAGAGAGTGTTCGACTGGAGCGCGATATCAATGTGCATCCATTTGAGTGCATAATTATCGTTCCACCCCGTTTGGAGGCGGCATTTGATTGGAGCGCGTTCTTTATGTAAACTTCATGAGATTCATATTTTCGTAGAGAACCGGAAACTTCTGTGGGCTAATTTATTGTGGTTATCGTTCATTGTTCAACTTTCCATAATGGAAAGAGAAGACGAGACAGAAATTCCGCACTAGTGGATTGTCGCGTGAGCCTATACGGTCCCATTGGGGCCGAATCTTCAGTAAAGTCTGTCATGATATTCTTCTAGCGAATTGTCTTATATTTGGCTAAGAACGAATATTTGGGATTTCTGCAAATTTATGACAATTCATGCACCTATTTTCGTTTCCAAATCTTGCAGACAAGTATGGCCTTTGTTCACGTCTCCTTCAGCACATCTCTCTCTCTCTTCTCTGTCTCTCTCGCTCTCTTTCTTTCTCTCACTCTCTCTCCCTCTCCTTTTTTCTCTTCCACTCTTGCTCCCGATTTTTGAAACTAACTATCCTCCTGGGAATTTTTCAGAAAGTTAAGTCAATTTCGTCTATGTCGCAATTTAAGTAGTCCTTGAAAGTCTTAAACTCGAATATCATTTCCGGTGCACATAATAAATCGCGTTAACCCTTTGAGGAACAGCGTTGATAGGTAGGCGGCGTCGCGCCGTCGCGCGTCGCTCTCCCACGAGACGCGACTTTCTCCATGCATGCTTACCTGGCTGCCTGCCTGCGTTGCCACGAGAGGCTATGCCGCCATTGCACTATTTGATTGAGATTTGACGTCGCGTGGTGGGAAGTGAAGTGCTTCTCATAGTTCTTGAAGGGTTGAGGGCGGAATTGGTTGGAATTCTCAGGAGACTTCTAGAGGCGATAAAGTAACTCATCGAAGGCAGTTCCAACCTCGGCTTTGTTTCTAGTGATTTCTCGCACACGAAATTGTCCCCACAATGAGAAAAAAACACTGTAAAAACGGATTAATAAAGCGCCTATATATAAGGTTCAGTTTACCCGCGGCGAAGTCCAAACAAGGTATTGCGGATTTTGGAACTTGATGGTTCTTATATACTTAGAGAATTGAGTGGTGAGCAAAAAACACGGCCTCAGGCGGGAATCGAACCCGCGTTTCGTCCTATCATGGAACGCGTAGAAGAATGAGTGGTCAAGCAAATGTGCCTCGGTGATGTAGTGGTTAAAGCGCGCGTCCCCGGATAGGATGAACCGCGGGTTCGATTCCCGCCTGAGGCCGTGTTTTTTGCTACACTCAATTCTCTAAGTTATATAAGTAACATGATAACACTGCGAAATAAGCAGTAGAATACTATAATTTCGAAGTATTATATATAACAATAACTTCATGGTTCATTGTTACAACCTTCCTACTTTTGACTAGACTTCTCTAAGTCATTAGGAATCAGTACCATTCAATCTTACATTGTTACAATTTTCAAAAATTCCTAAACTGCCTTGGAACCCAACGATCGTTCTTCGATCTTTATAACCTATACGAGAGTCTGCTCTCTTGTGATATGAGATGTACACATGCGATTGTTCCATTATTTCAGGATGAAGTTGAAGCAGCTCGAATGGATGTTATCTGACATGCGCGGATTTGAGAATCCAGACATTAGACTCGAACAGTACGCTACTTCGGCAGAACTAGCGAGTACGATGATTCATGCAAATCCCATATCTGTTCATTGAGAAATACAGCTCGATTAATTTGAATGTAATTTTTCAGTAGCTATCGTCGATAACATCGACAGACTCGTTGGATTCGAAGGAAAATCTGTTGCTGATCTCGGTTGCGGATGTGGAATGCTCATGTCCACAGTAGCCTTAGCATACCAGCCAACCATCATCGTAGGTACATCTTTCCATCTCTAAGCTAATTTCATAGCTTATAGGCTAGCTTCCATCTTAACCGGTTGACTTCCGCCGTGCCATGCTGGCGATTGGAGCCATTACCAGTTAGACACTCCCAGTTTGGGTCCACGGAAGTAAAGCGCTTGAACGAAAAGTGTCGAATCTTATGAATCCAAAAGAATTCTCTGTTACTCTGAGGTATACATGTAAGACTGTTGAAAGCACACACTGACGACATTCATTTGTCAGACCAAACCCGTGAAGGTTGGTTGCTGACAGCTACGCTAGTTTTTATTACAGATAAAGTGGTATGAAAGCGATGACCTCGGTGGTGTAGTGGTAGCATGCGCCTCTTATATAGGTGAAACGAGGGTTCAATTCCGACTATGTGTTCCTTATAGCTCAACAGTCTATGAATCTTTCGTTGAGTTTACACAGGGCAAACGAGTTTTGGTTCAACAGATAAGATCTCGGCGCTTTCGCCTTCTCAAGTCCTGGATATATCATTATGTCTTGTAAATATTTTACAGTGAATATTCCTCATTTACTTAAGTCTTGGGAAAACTCTTCCTTACAAGCCAAGCTGAAGTGTGGTAGGAAGTGTAGAAAAAATTCTAGCACCTAATCTTAGCTCCTTTAGGGACCGCAGTTCAAATCGCTACCCGCGATTCCGCAATTCAAGTAAAGTTATTTCCTTGCTGGAAAAAACATCTAGGTTTCTCGTATCACTTCGATGCTCTATGTTCATACGTACGAAAAGTATTCTCTTCCCCTCGTCGCTTATGAAGGTTTCCGGAAAGAGGAAGTTTAGTACTAGAATTGTCGTTCTACAAGCTGTTGAAAACCTACTAGAAGTCCAGTGAAAAGCCAAACACAATCAAGAGCCGAGCATGGAACGCAAATCGAAGATGTAACATAATTTTTTTTTTGCTGCTACAGCGCACTAAGGACTTTTCAACTGAGCATAATGTTAAAATCGCGGCTTTTCAGGATATCAGTGGCCTACTAAATTTCAGGAAAAAATGCACTTTCCGACGGAGGAGACCTCTAAATAGGCGTGGATCTAAATCTATAAACACCGTTTTCGAAGGATTGAGGCCTTAATTTAAGAGATAAGTGCCATTTGATTGGTTTTCGGATGCGCACTAGTTGTCGTAGGTCGTCCTAACGGCCGAACACGCGTGCATCAGTGATATATCATTGTGTTTTCACCAAGGATCCGCAGTACCGGTGCGTCCTACGTAGCTCGCTTCGCGGACTATCTCGAGTCAGTTTCAAAAATTGGCCAGGAGGCGGAGCAGTGGTTTTCGCTACGTGTCCATTAATAAGGTCACTGAAACGATTCAGCGCCCAGCACAACCCATTCCTGGCGGTATCAGAGGAGACGGCGGCAATTCGTCACCATCATAGTTGGGCTACCGCAAGCACTATTAAACCTGGATCAACATCACGCCTGCCCGCAAGAAATGGTGTTCCGTATTGCAAGCTAGCTTAGATCGCGCTTCTCACTGATTGAAGAGTGAAGAAAAACTTCGTCTGGGGAAATTTTCAAAGTCACATATGTGACTCATCCTAATCAAAAGAAGACAGTCTAATGAGCTTGGAAACATGTTCTTTTTTGAAGAAATGAAGTTTGAAGAAAAGCTTTGCCCGTTGAATATGCGTAACTGTATCCTCAAGGGATACCAAACCGGCAGAGTACTTCAGCTGCACACAAGGCACCGAAGTACAACGGTGATGGTTTTGATATTGCCAGTATTCTGGAGCAAGAATTAAACCCTCAAGGAGCTGAACTCCCGCAGCATCTTGGACTAATTTAGAAAATCCAAGGGAAAAAAATGAGAATGTAAGTCAGATAGACGAACTCCTCTTTATTACACGTAAGCTAGCTGTGTGTCTCACGTTAGTTTTTTGTCTGGGTGAGTTTTCTCCCATTATTTTAGGTAATAAGGACATGATGGTATCACTATATGGAAAACCAAGACAGTGAGTGCTTTCTAACAGAAATGCTCCGAACATCGAAATCACCTGTTTCACCAGTCGTCCCGTTGATCTTCGAGTGACTCGAGCGAATACACCTACACTCCCATTTTTCCCTATCGCGTGCAGGAGTAGCCTAGTGGGGTTATCCTCGATCTGGGGACTCGCTGAGTGGTCTCCCCTGTAGAGTGCTTGATATCCCGAGCAATCCATGCGGTAACGGCTCTCGTCCTTCGGTTGCGTTGAAGCGCATCACGCGCCCGTCCCACTTTATTTTCGATATCTTGACGTGTAGAATGGCGTGTCTGTTTTTTCGATCGTCGACGTAGGGCGGAATTTCGGATCATTTCTCTCATTTACGAGATACGGGATACTCCTAGCATTGACCTTTCGAATGCGTGTTCAATCACGCCAAGTGATCTTTCATCCTGCTTACGTAGCGACCACGTTTCTGCTGCATACGTTAGGGCAGGGATAATGGTCAAGTCGAAAAGGTGGCACGGAGTTGGACGTTCGTTGTCCTCTTCATTACTCCTCGATGCTCTTAAACGTTCCCTAAGCCGCTTGTTTTCTCCTGCTCAATTCTGGAGCTAGGTTTCATTATGTTGATTTCACGACCTTGTTAGACGTACTGGCGCATTCGGAGATGTTCGTTTCGTTGAGCGTGAATGAGCGTTCAAAACCCGTCCGTTCATCATGAACATTCGTTTTCGTTAGGTTTAGTTGAAAGCCAATCTTTCCACAGGCGTTGTCGAAATCGGTCAACGTTCGTTCTGCTTGGCTGATGCTTAGTAACATGAGGATGATATCATTAGTGAAGCGAATATGGTTAAATTGTCGACCGTCGATTTTCACTCCAATATCGTGCCATTCTAATGCTCGCATGACATTTTGGAGGGTCGCATTGAATAATTTTGGCGAAGTATCGTCTTGTCCCACGGACCTCCCTCTTTGAGGGATCCCGCCCGGTTAGTCGCGAGGGCATGTGGCGCGTCCCCAGGTGGTGGATAGGGGAATAAAACGCGAACCAAAAGCGACCGTGTGCTTCCCAGAGACGCAGGTGGATTCAGGGGACGAGCTCCCTGCTTCTGCAGCGCCGACTTGACAAAAACTCTATCTCTACGAGTCAAGTCGGCCAGAAGCCTGCAATCAAGCGGCTGGGAAGTACATGGGAGGCGGTTAGGAGTCGCCTCCAACAAATGAGCTCCTCCCGCTCCAAACCATCCATGGTAACTCGCAATTCCAAAAGCCTCTTTTTCAGCGATGGACGTGGGAGTCTCCCAATGGAGAGTACCATAACGAAATAGATCACATCATAGTAAATCGAAGGTTTTGCCTGACCCACGTCGCTGTTGTTCCCAAGTTCTACACGGGATCAGACCATCGCCTCCTTCGCGCAACGTTCCGATTTTGGAGGAGAGGAGAGAAAGCCGCTAAATTCAAATAACGAAGTCCCAGAACTACCATAAACTGAGATGTATTCAAATCATTAGTCGGCTCTTGGGAAGATACCGTTGTCGACAACATCGACGAAGAATACGATCTACTCGTTGAATATCTTCGCGTTAGCGCTATGAAAGCCGAGAGTCCTAAGGTCACGAAGAGACGCTTGTCTCCGCAGACACTCGAGCTGATACGTCAGCGTGGAATCGCACGAGCTACAGGCAACCGAATCTTAACGTCCGAACTTGCGAAACGCTGCAGAGAAGCGATAAAAGAAGACCTTAAAGAGAGAAGAGCAGCAGTTATGGCAGAAGCTGCAGAAGCTGCAGAAGCTGGGAAGAGCATTCGCAAAGCCCAGCGAGGCTTCGCCAACTATAAGACCAAGATGATTGCACTCCGATACCCTGACGGGACACTTACAGCTTCGAGAAGGGCTATGGAGAAAATCATCCACCAATACTACTTGGATATCTTCGCTAGCCATGTTCTCTTACCGTCATATAAATTGAAAGAGGACGAATATGTCGTCCCACCGGTCCTCCCTTCCGAAATCCGACATGCTATATCGTCGATGAAGAACAGAACAACACCCGGTCCAGACAGGATTAGACCAGAACATTTGAAGAATCTGCCGCCAGTTCTCATCAACACCGTGGCTCGGCTCTTCACTCGCTACCTGTCAGAATGTAAGGTCCCTATTCAATGGAAAACCAGCAAGACCGTATCGTTGTTCAAAAAGGAGACCTTCACGACATAGGCAATTATCGCCCAATCTGCTTGCTGTCCGTTGTCTATAAACTCTTTACTCGAGTCATCCTAAACAGGATCGACAGCACACTGGACGAAGGACAGCCATGCGACAAGCAGGTTCGAAAGGATTTAGTACCATGGACCACATCCACACGATTACAAGACTCATCGAAGTTTCACGAGAGTACAAACAACCACTCTGTCTCACTTTTATCGATCTGAAGAAAGCCTTTGATCAGTGGAAACAGAAGCGATTATAGAGGCTCTGGATAACCAGAGCGTCCCTACTCGGTACATATGATCCTTCGTGAGCTTTATAAAGATTTCACGACCAAAATGTCTCCATTATACAACAATATCACCATTGACGTAAGAGAGGGGTTCAACAAGGCGATACAATTTCGCCAAAACTATTCACTGCCACGCTACAAAACGTCATGCGAACATTAGAATGGGACGATATGAGAGTGAAAATTGACGATCGACAATTAAACCATCTTCGCTTTGCTGACGATATCGTTCTCATAACACCAAACATCAGCCAAGCGGAACGAATGTTGACCGATTTCGATAACGCCTGTGGAAGATTGGTCTTCATCTGAATCTAACATAAACAATGTTCATGAGGAACGGATGTGTTTCTAATGCCCCATTCACGCTCAACGGAACGACAATTTCCGAATGCTCCAGTTACGTCTGTCTAGGTCGTGAAATCAACATGATGAACGACCTAGCTCCAGAGTTGAGCAGGAGGAAACGAGCGGCTTGGGGAACGTTTAAGAGCATCGAAGATGTAGTGAAGAGGACAAAGAACATCCGACTCCGTGCCCACCTTTTCGACTCGACAATTATGCCTGCCCTGACGTATGCAGCAGAAACCTGGTCGCTACGTAAGCAGGTTGAAAGATCACTTGCCGTTATCGAACGCGCAGTCGAAAGGTCGATGCTAGGAGTATCTCGTATCTCGCAAATGAGAGAAAGGATCCGAAGTTCCGACCTACGTCAACGATCGAAAATCAGAGACGCCGTTCTACACGCCAAGATATCGAAAATAAGGTGGGCCAGACACGTGATGCGCTTCAACGACAAACGATGGACGCGGCTCCTAACGAGAAGACCACCGACCCGCTTGTCCGATTCTTCACGAAAGCGATAGAAGAAAGATATGATGCTCAGCGAATCCCTAGAGCGAGGAGGACCCACTGGGCTACTCTTGCACGCGATAGGGAAAAATGGAAAAGTTGCTGGTGCCCGCTCGTGTCACTCGACGGTCAACGGGACGACAGGTGTGATACAGATGTGATCGTCTTGTCGAACCCCCATCTTACGTCGATGGTAAGATTATTGTAGATCGGCGATATTTCGGTCGTGAAATCTTTATATGGTTCACGAAGGGCCGTTGTATACCGAGTAGGGACGTCCTGGTTATCCAGAGCCTCTGAATCGCTTCTGTTTCCACTGACTTAAAAGACATTCTGCAATTTGATGAAAGTGGGACATAGGGATAGTTCATACTTTTTGTGAAACTTCAATGAGTCGAACATCGAAATGCACGTCGACGATTCATTCTAAGCTCATTAGGGAGAACTCATAAAGAAATGTAAGCTGATTACGAAAACGAAATATTGGTCGAGGCTCGGTCTCTGGGATATAGTACCACGTTTATCGCACCAGTCCTATGATAAGCCCTTATTGAAGTTAGTTTGAAGACTATAGGGTAGAAAACGACTACACGTTTTAATCTGATCTTATCTTCTCATTTTTCTCTGTCAAAACCTATCACTATCTCTTTAATGGGTTGAGGCTGGACAGTTTCAATACTGTTGACTGTAGATCAAGAAATGAATGCTCTTGAGCACAACTTTTAGAGCACCAGTTAAATGTTGTGGAACTAAGATTTCGCAAATGTTTCCAGGAAAACCCTTGGTAGGCATACCACTTATTTCTTCAAGATTCCATCGTTTTGATTAAGTACGTTAGGATTACAGCGCCTACCATGGCTATATCATAGGTCTACATTGGACTGTTTTTACTGACCTCGTTCGGAACAATGTATAACCTGATAACATATCTTGAGCATTTCATGAGGTCTGTTATGGCACTTATATAGTGCTAGACATGTGTTTCAGCCATACAGCCTCATCACTAGTACGGTGCCTCCCGATTCAGCCAATTCCTTACAGGGGATATACCCCTCATATACAAAGGAATCGACGCCGAACTACTTACAAAATCACCGCATATCAGGTGATAAAAGCGGTCGTGGGCGGATGTCATGAGCGGTCGACTTTCGGTCACTGCATGGTCGGGAGATTTATCACCTGACATACGCTGAATTTGTAAATAATTCGGCGTCAATTCTTCTACTTGTAAGGGGTGTATTCCGTGCAATGGATTAGCTTATCCGAAAGGCACCGTGCTATTGATGGGGCGGAAAGGCCGAAACACGTGTCTGGCATTGTTTAGAGGCCATAACGGACCTCATGAAAGGCTAAGGATATGTTCTCAGATCATATACATAGCTTTGCACGGTAATGAACCAAAGCTTCACTTGATTTTGCTGGTTCAGCAAACCCAGCTAATATTCTGCGTACTCAGTCCACCTATTTTGAATCTAAGATTTTATAGAATCACATAGCATTATATGATTCTTATCTCAGGATTTGAAATCGATGACGATGCGATTGCAATCTGCAAGGAAAACCTAGAAAACCTCGAGATTGAACATTGGTAGACCTTTTTGTTTTGTTTTCCTACGAATAAGTCTGTTTTTACAATGTAGCTTTTTTTGTAGTTGCGACTTAGTTAAGAGCGATATTCTCCAAATATCAAGTAGCCTACACAGCCAGTTCGACGTAATGGTCATGAATCCACCATTTGGAACAAAAAATAACGCAGGTACATTTCTATTCAACGATTTATATTCGATGTTTCAGGATTCAGGACTATTATCATTCAGGAATTGATGTTCAATTTGTACGGGCTGGTCTTATGATGTTATCTCCCGATGGCAGCCTTTTTTCGTTGCATAAATCTTCGACACGTGATTATATTCTCAAGACTGCAAGTAAATGGAAAGACGTAGATGTAAGCAATTACTCTCTTTCAGTTCACTTCCATATCGTCTTTGAAAACGATCTAAGATATCATGATTTTAGGCTCGGTGTGTGGCGAGGTTAAGGTGGAATCTACCTACTACTTATAAATTCCACAAGAAGAACTCGGTAGACATTGATGTAGATCTAATACATTACAAGAAAGTTTCCATAAGTTTATTTGAAAAATTGAAAAAAAAAGGAATGCGATGGTCAAACAATGCCGTATTACATACACAGATGATTGTCAGCTAATCCTCTTCTCCAGCAGGTAGGTTATCCCGTAAAATATGATCGAATTTAATCTTAATCTCAGTATTCGTGGGATTCTCAATCACACTTGAATATACCTGAACAGAAACTGGTCACTTTAGCGGACTTTGTCCTTAAGATCACTTCAAAACAAAATAAAAAATAAGGGATTCATGGAAATTTCAAAGAATTCCAAACAGATTTGAATTACAGTTAATCCTGTGGGACCGCCCATGAGGTAAAGGACCAGCACGTTTTTTTAAAAAATGAAGTAAAGGGCCAGTAGTGTTCATTTAGAACTCCGGGGTAAGAAAGTGTACATTTAGGTGCCTTCAAGTCCTTAAAATGCCCTTAAGATTCAGTTGTTGGGTGATACTAAACTTGTGAAAAGAAGGGAAAATAATAAGCGAGTTAAGATCTACGCACATGAGAAGAGTGGAAGGAAACAAATGCTCTCTTATATGTTTTTGGGGATTCTTTCCTCGATTCTTCAAGTTCAATAGATTTTCGAAGTTACTTCTAGAAAGTGATAAAAATCTGAGTCATTAGAAAAGATTATCTATTGTAACTATACTAAAAGAGACCTTGAAATGTAGAGCTTCTAGACCACCGCGAATGGCACCGGCTAGAACTTGGGAGTAGTTGAGAGCTGAAAGTGATGCCGGAACTTCCACCAGTTCTGTCAATGGGTTGTTCTCAATGATGAGAGAAAATTCACGATCACCATTGGACCAATTCGATACTGTAGCTGGCACACCTGAACGCCTTCATGCTGTAAAAGACTCACCACAAAGCTCAAAAATCACCACTAACCCAGATAGGTAGGAATGGCATTCTTTGATAAGACATCGGCGATTTGTCGGCAGTCGGTGCACTTAGGAACATGGGCGTTTTTTGGCGAGAAAGTCGTCAGCTAGTCTGGTACCCATATTAAATCCAATCTAAAACTAAGAGTCCAGAAAAAGGCTAGATTGTTCTCACATGCTAACATCGTCAGACCTTGTCAAGACGTAAGTTAACTTGCTTTGGATCCTCGTAATCTTGCAGCATCTCGGTTACAAGTGCACCGTATGTCAATGAGAACAGCTCGGCGCTCATCTGCCATACAACAATAATATTATGTTTACAAAGTTCTCAAGTCTCCCAAATTGTTTACCACCTCATCATCGCTGGGAGGTGTTCCTGGATGTCGGACTGCAAACTACAGCAAGCAGTCTAACTTCCGCAGGGCCACTAAAGCTGAGAAGGGATCCGACGTTTTCACTTGGAAGGCTCACCTAAGAGTATACCGTAGCAGGAATGACCGCCGTCATGATATTCACTAATCGCAAAGTGCCAATCTCCTTCTGATCCACAAGGGCCAGCGAATGCCATGATATGGTTACGACTTGGAGAAGCCCGGGCCGGCTAGGCTCACCTTGGAGCCTGAGGAAACAAAAAAGGCTAAACTACCACATTTTCATGTGATAGGGTCCGCACAATTCGTGAGAATGGACCGTCCAAGCGTCCAAGTATCCAACATCTTACTAGATTTGAGATTACCCAATGTTCAGAACCCCTCATATCAGTAAGTGCACTACGATAAACCTAGTGCTAGATAGCCCTAGCTCACAGTTTTTATAATGGAAACAAATATCTTATGTCGCAAGCAAACTTATTGAGAACGTATTAATCCACCTTTTTTGGTTCCACTAAACCAGTTTTTGATGTTTTGGACATCTGCAAATATACAATGCATTATTTGGTATAACCTACAAGTTATATGGTACCATAATACGGCATAACAAATCCTACTTATTCAATGTATTCAAAAGGTTGAGTTGCTTTTGATCCATATGATACACCATCAAAAGTTTCGAACTGCACATTTTATTATCAGAACGATACATGAGATCTAATATTCACAATACCACATAAAATTATTAGTTTAATGCCGTGAAGAGAGATTTGACGTCACAGCCATATGCTAATCAGAGTCGGAAATTTCCTGAAAAAAAGAAAATACTATCTGTAGTTAAAGCTAAAAAGTTAAAGATGAATGAATGTTCGCCAAACGAATGACAACACTGATTAGATAGAATTTCGACGGTACCCTTCTCCTTTTTTCGTCATCACTTCGTGAACTAGAACGAGAACGCGATCGTTTGCGAGACTTTCGGGCTGCTTTGCGGGGTCTTTCTAAAAGCTGTCAGATCATTATGACAACTGACTTGGTGGCGAACTTCAAGAAAATCACTGGTGAGGAAGGTAACGGACCTTTTTCATCATCACTATCCTTTTCCTCTTTCATACGTTTTCTTCCGTTTCTTCTTCTCTCTCGTTTCACTTTCGCTGTCCGACTCCTTCTAAATTTCGATAAATTTGGCTTAGATAGTTCTTTCGTAGATAACAAGAAAAATCATACATCACTTCTTTTCCCCTTCTTCTTCTTATCTTTCTTCTTCTTCTTAGAGACTGAGTGGTGATGAGAACACGCTTCACTCAGCGAACGTTTGTAGTCTTCAAAATATTTCAAGCGAATCTCCTCAGAGTCTATCTGCAACACTTTCATATACTAAGTCGCTTGTTTCTTTTATCTCATGAATGTGACAAAAAGTGATTCTCAAGATTCTCAAAATATGAAGAAAAATCAGAAATGGTAGAAATACTGTGAATCGTTTGCTACGAAGTTACAATCGAATAGATTACTACATGCTAAAAAATTGTTCAACTCAGTAAAATTGAAGTGGAACAAAAATACAGTTCCAAAAAGATTCAGCAACAAACTGCCTCGCGTTTAAATCTACGCTATTTAGCGGTTTGTGGCTAAACCACTTGGGACAGAGCCGTATTTTTAGCATTTGTGCCTAATTTTTTGACAACAAATGGTAATTTTTTGTATAACTAGTATACCTGAAGAGTTGTGAAAATGGTAGGATTGTAGGAGGTACCTTGTTTTATCGTTCTACGGGTATGAATGGTATGTACGCTAACGTTTACTACGTCTTAGAGCTCCATCATGCATTACAATGCTTCCAACAGTAAGAGTTATCTCTTATTGTACACTTATTGAAAGAAGTGCAGAAGGGTCTTGTGTGCCGCATATGGACGCATAGGTCCATTTCGCTTCCGACAAAAACAAATAAAATTATGGAACTTTTTCATATGATCGGGAAGAGTGCAGAAACTGCTGACCAATCCATGAGTCGTAACAGTATTCGTAAATCACAATGATTTGTGCCATCAGATTACAGCACAAATAAGATAGAGGGCGCGGGACACACAGCATTTAGAGACGCCAAGCAATACACTCAAAGTAGCCGGGCGAATATCACTTCCTAACTCGTGGGGTGGGGTGGATTGCTCCCAAAGTTGCCTTGCCTCAAAAAAAAACTCTAACACAAAGACCGGCGAAAACTTATGGTGAGGAGTTGGATATGGCTTAACAAGAATATCTCAAGATTTCAGATAGAATCGAATGGGTTCGACCAGATGTCAATCATATTCACATGAGTGATCTACTAAAGTGGCACCTGAACCTATAAGCAGATCTGAAGCAGGTGATGAAGGATGCGAAACAATGAACAGATCAAAATGGGTGCTAAAACTTGAGCATTGTGTTTCGAGTCATATAGGCATGAGTCAATACAAGCATACAACGCACGTTTCCCCTCTCTTACAATGCACCACAAGACACAAAATGCAAGGTACGGATACCTTGGACTTATACATGCCTTCGCACCCTAGAAATGGCAGAATGCATGACTTGCCCACACAATGTCATATGAAAGGGTTAACGACAAAGTCTGTGTGTAAACATGCCTGGTTTGTCTTTGCTGACTTTGAAAAGAGTCGAAAGCTGAATTATAGAGAAGAAACGCACCACCAGAAAAGCCTTTTCCTTCTCGATTTTACCACGAATATTGGCCCATTCCGTGTTCACGTCCACCACAGGTTGTTGTGCTCGCAAGAGGTGACGGAATTCACTCTCCTGGCGTCGCTTCTTTCGTGCCTCCTCTCGCTCCGCCTCGCGTTCTTTAGATTCAGCCTATAATAGTATTAGAACATGATCATTTACTTCGGCGGTGAAGACGTGTGAAAATGAGTACCTTTTCGACCAACGAATTGTAGCAAAGTTTCATATTTCCGTAATCTACAACCAAACCCTTTTCAGCCGAGGTAA
Source organism: Parelaphostrongylus tenuis (assembly GCA_019055375.1). Lineage (NCBI taxonomy): Eukaryota > Metazoa > Nematoda > Chromadorea > Rhabditida > Metastrongylidae > Parelaphostrongylus > Parelaphostrongylus tenuis. Next base: position 796,354 of record JAHQIW010007363.1, read on the forward strand.
CCCACTTGGAGAACTCTTCAAAGGTTGTGTCCACCTGCAAAGAAGAAACATGATATCGACATTGTTACTTATAACACAACACACGAAGCTGAAAGACTTCGCTCATGCTTGGTTGACAATTAATCACATACATCGGCCCTGGCTTGCACAGATCCCAGTTGCATGTCGCAAACTATCTCATGACAAGGAGTGACGAGCTTTATCGTAGAGAGTTAAGAAGATCGTTATCTCACTTTTATCGGTATTGCAGGGAAAACGTCGACTGAGCAATAATTAGCAGCTCACTGAGCACGTAAAGAACGGATACTGATGGGATGTACATTTACAGTAACCACATAATTTGAATATATTGTACGTTTATAACAACTGAACTAATGGAAGAATTGTGGAGGAATAGTCTTTCGAATACTGACTTACTGTGTACTAGAATCTAAGATACCTGAACAACTTTCTTCTGGTCACTAAGAATGTCCTTAATCACTCGCCGATCCTGTCCATATTGTTCTTTCAAGTCCTCTACATAGAATTTGAACAAATCAAGTGGAGTGGAACCTAGAAAAGTGAAAAATGGAATGAATTCTACCAGAAATTGAAACATAAAAACTTTGTGAGAACTCCTTACCATCCTGAGTAAGCATAGCATCAAAACGTGGATCCGAGGAAATCACTGGATAAAGAGATGACCACAGAGACATTGATGTTAATTCTCCTGGAAACATCTCTGTCACTCCAATCCCAACAAACAGATAGAAAATCGTAATAGAAAGAAACTACTCACCCTTTTTGTGTAATTGTTGCAGGAATTTTTGAAAGTCTTCTCGAACTTTACGCTCCTGCCTCTTGATACGGCGCTCCTAAGAAAATTCCGATGATTAATACAGGGCAAACATACAATGAACTAAGTTAAACAACCTCGGCCTCCTTTATCTCTGCATGTTCCTTTTCAGCCTGACGAATATGTTCTTCAAAAACAATAAGCGCATCTTCTTTATCCATACCTTGAAAGAATTGGTTTCAATTTTTCAAATACCTCCCTAAAGAAAAGGAAGGAATAATGTTGAAGCAATAATAGGAAAAGCACACATACTTTGTAGTGTGGTGTCATCGGCAAATTGCGGATTTTCTATTAAAAGTCGTTGGGCTTGAGCCCATGTGGTTTTGTATGTGATCTGATCCATACTTTCCAATATTTCTGCTAATGCTTTGATGTTGCGCTTTCTCGTCTCACGGTTCAGATCCGCGTCTCTTTTTGTAACATAGGACTGAAAATATGATATGTAAGTCGTATTGAGCCAAAAAAGTCTAAATTTGTTAACAAAATTTGGCGGGTTCTGACTACGAAAGTAAAAGGATTTGACGTTTTGTAAGAAAAGTGTGTCATAACTGAAGAAAGGATTCCAAAAGTATGTCTGCAAAAGTAAAGATGGGAAATTTGTTAATAAAAACATTATACGGAACGAAGTCACTTACCAAGGCTTCTCGAAAAATGTCTTGACGGTCATCCTCGTGGACAGCTTGCCATACTGCCTCCTTGCCAAATATCTCACGCGCCCTCATATATTTCAAACCGGGCTTCATTTTCGGATGATCTTGTAGCCATTTTTCAAGATCCTCTTTTGCCTTCTTTATTGCCAATCGTTTTTCGTCCTCAAAATATAAGATAAGCGAAAATAAACCTCAAAATAAAGCATATTTTCACACCCTTTCTTCCTTCTGTCGTTGTACCTTCCAGGCGTTGAACAGCTGCTTCTTCTCAGAGACCTTAACAATTTGTCATTGGAGTGATTCATAGGAATACACATTAATAACGGAAGTGATCAGTACTTTAGTAAGGATGCGGAAACGTGGATCACTTTGAATGTGCTTGACAGCATGTTCCCAGTTGCACGTTGATGAAATTTTACCTAAGTGAAATGAATGTAAATCTATAGACATTTAACTCAACACAAAATGAACGTTCGTTCATATCCACAAAACTTAGAGAAAATACCAACCAAGACGAAAATTCATACCAGCCATATCCTGAACCAGTGCTTTTTTCTTTGTTGAGAAAATCATAAATACAACGAAACAACTGACCTTCATTGTATTTATCCCTAAGAAGATCTCGAAAACGTTCAGCTTGACGTTTCTTGAGGTCTTGTTCATTGTCATCTGCTTGTACTTCTACCTACAACCATAACAAAGAGACATATAAAAAGTCATGACATAGGCGATATGCAAAATAAAAGAATATGGTAATGATGCATGTTGACTCAATATGATATTGTAAGACACACCGTCTGTTCAGCTATTTCCACTTTAGGTTCAGCCGGTAGAGGCACCGTCATCGATGCTAGCGTTGCTTTCATCGCTTTATCCATCTCGCTTTCCTCTTTAACTTCTTCAGTGGGTGCTGTTTTCTCTTTCTTTACTTCTTTGACGGGTGTAGTATTAGTTGTAGTAGCAGCAGCAGTAGTAGTAGTAGCTGTAAAGAAAAGTATGGAAACTCAACAAACTACCGAACAACGAGCTACATCATAGCTTGATAAACAGACTCCTTGACACTTCCAAAACTATATATGTTAACATGATGACGCCTTAATTCAGCACCTCAATTGGTCTATTGCCTCCATCGAAGATGGCTGTGCATAAAAAGTCATGCAAATACTACCACATCTGGCAGTGGTTTCATTCTCGCCATAGATAGTGGTGGTCTCTTTCAAAGTAAGGTCTTCGACGAGAAGAAAAACAGCAAAGCGAAGTTTCTGAGCAGCACAAAAAAGTTACTTCGTCGTCCGCCTCATTCTCAAAAATCTCCAAAATCCAACAGTTTTTACTTCAAATCACCCAAATCACCAAGCGTGGGTATGTGGCGCAGTGGCTAGAGGTGGCTCTGCAACACACAGACGTGGTCTATCTGGTCTATCAAACGGTCTTTGGTCCGATTTCGTACTCAAAACTCACCAAGCCTGTCATCCCTCAGGGATAGGTGAAATGGTAAAAGAATTGTCTAGAAGGATAGCAGCACTGACTTGATATATCGATAGGTCCCTACGAGTCACTGTAAAGGCCGGAACGCATTCGGTCACCTCAAACGATGCTAAATGACGATGTATGCATGGTGCATTCCTCAGGAACTGACCAACTAGCGTGGAAATTCTTTATCTTGACTACTATAAGTTGGAATTCAATGACTTCATGCGAAAAATGCCCGTTATGTTCGCGCCATACAAATGGAAATCAATTCAGGAACGAGACCAACTGTCTAAAGGACCATCGATTTCGATTTGCTATCCATCATTCCAAGCCATTTCCATGAACTTCCATTTTCATCACATTTATGCGTTGTTTAAATTTCACCCTCACTCGATTCTTCTAACCGCCTTTGCTTCATCAGTATGCGTAAAAAACTGGGATCGGTAAAAAGCGTGCCTCCCGAAATTCGAATGATCAATCCGTCATCTCAGTCGAAGATATATGAAAAAAAAAGTTACAAAAGATCTCAAACCTTCCGCTGCTGCCGCCGTAGTTGTGGGTGTGTTGAGAGCTTCGGGCTTTGTCCAAGTCGTTTCCTTTGTCACAGAGTTATAGTAATAGGCTCTTCCTTCCGGCGTTTTGTATTCTTTCCATATTACATTTGCATTAGATGTAGCCGGAGTCGAACGCTGAAAGATATCACTGAACATCTGACCGACATAGAGAAAGAATAACCTAAACATACTTCTTGACGCTCTTGCGGTGCTTTCAACTCGTCAGGCTTGTTCCACGAAGACTCCTTCGTGATTTTATTGTAATAATATACACGACCTTCAGCTGTTTCATGCCTTGTCCAAGGGCAATCCTTAATCTATAGTAATTAGAGCGATAGACCTTACAAAACTTGTCACGTACAGTTGCTGCCGGCTGTGCCTGAGGACTTTCGCTGCTTCCTTCTTCACCCGCCATACCGGGTGGCACTAGCATAGGCGTTGGACGACTACCGACTGAAGTTGCAGTGGGAAGCGGGACGCTCACAAGAGTGTTTGGTGTCGACACCATTACTGTCAAAAAAAAAAAAAGTTTTGAAAATTGATACAATGAAAATTAAGCACTAAAAGATCTATAAGTTTGCACTGCTAATCTATATTCAGAACAATACCCCTCTGCAAAGCATTGGCATTCAGCAAGAGCTGCTGACCAGCTACCAAGCCTGGATTCATGTTCAAAAGCGGAAAACCGAAGCCAGGTAACATCCTGAAGACGATCAAGAGGATTATTAGACACCTGTGAGACAAAAGAACAATGTTAGAGGTCGTTTATCTTAGAAAAAAAGTAAAAAATCTAAGTAAAGAGTAAACAAACGATGGTATAAAAATTATAAGATACACTGGCAATGTTACCATCCGTACACAACACATGATAAACTTTATTTTATATATATATATATTTGTAGTATGTAGATAATAACAATAGTGAAACAAAGTGCTATAATCCAAACACGTAAAACACTATTTACACGAATGCGAACCCGAATTTGAGAGAGAACTCGGTATGATCTTTTGAATTGAAACTATTTCTAGAAACATTCAAAACGACGTCTAACACATTGGCCCGACTTGACATGATCTCTATAGCGGTCGCGGATAGCACCAGTCACAACGTCCCACGTCCTGGAAGCTGCGCTCGATCTTCACGATACCGTGAGGTTTTCTTTACAAATTGAAAAGATTCCCGGACTTCTCTTATCCTAAGTACACCCCACCTTACTCTCGCATGCTTCTGGTGCATATACAACTCGTTCAACTGATGAGAAAAATCTATAAACTCGTTAATTATAAAATCATTTCAAATCATTTTGAACCCTGTACGGGACATCAAAGCGTTAACCTTCTAGTTTCAATATCTTCTCAGTCAAAACAACTTACAAAGATTATAAAGATTGGATATCAGAAAACATCGAAAGTTCACCAAAAACGAGTTGCACTTTGCGCCCCATGCTACTTTTACTTCAAGGAAGTTTTTCTATAAAGCACGCACTGCTCAACAGCGATAGTTTTTGGCAAAGGATAAGAAATCAACATGAACACACTTCTGACTGGACGGACTGAAATTTCACACCTGTACTATTTGGTATGGATTGGTTACAAGAACGTCAGGAAAAATAAATCCCTGCCACAAATCAAGCGACGCAATAAGAACGCTCTCCATGGAGGTCACACTGCCCTCTGAGTTCCCTTATAAATGACACCCATAGAGGTCATGTCGTTGTGAATGTGTTAGAACGCGAGAGATGGAAGAATGAGATTGATTAACTTGCAAAAAACTTCTCTGCAGAGATAATGTATATACACTATGCATATGTGCAATGTACAAATATGCATACAAATGCGTAAAAATCCTTCTGAAAACAATCAACGGTATGACAATATAACAGTATTTGATAAGATAGAGGCTTTACAGATAACAAGATTCAATAGCTCCAAGGGGAAAACAATAAACCAGCGCTGATCAAACATGCAGAAACGAAGCGGTATCTCTCCTTACGATACTCTGAAAATGAAAACATCTCCATGATCAAAAAATTTCCCAGCGTTCAGCACGGCCTGATAGATAGTAAAGGCGCTCAGCTTCGTCACTGCTGATTGTTTTTCTTTACAATTTTCTCGCTACGCCATCGTGAATCAATCTTAGTAGTTCCCATAGAGAGTTTATGAAAAGTTGCTTATTAATTATTAACTTTGACTTTGAGTTAACTTTGAATAACGATTTGAATTAAAACTGCACTACAACATAGCGCTCTTGAATCACGTGATACAGGAAGAACTGAAGTTTTACGATGTCAGATTTTCGAAACTCGGTGCAGAATTCTTTTTCTTACAATTCTAAGCGTTACAAATGCTCACTGAACGACCACCTCAACACTAATTGAGGCTGGTCCAAAATCGTGATTTGTAAGGTCGTCAAATAAGTATGAGCAGACTAGCAGCTTTCGGCTATCGACATCAAACTTGACAGTCGAAAAACTCGAGGAAAAACTATAGTCTTATCTAGAAATAACTCGTTTAAACCGTAAAACTACATGAACTAAGCGAGAAAAAGCAAAAATATCTTGAAATAACTTCTGAACTGCGACTAGAAATCGGGTTCAAAAAATGACAACCCTTGAAGTGCTTCACAAGCTGAACAAAAGGTATTGGAATAGCTATTTGAGGGACTGCACACACTCAGAAATCAACCATAAATAGTTTCTAAAAATACAACACATTTCTGTAAAAACGATGAATAAGTACAAATCTTTATCAAAGTTGATAGTAATAAACAAACCTTACTTTGGCATCAGTAGGCAGCTAGTTTCCGGCTTTGTATCCTCGCCAGCTTTAATCGTTAGCTGAGTGCTTTGTTTACACGACTCATTTTCCACACTTTTTGTTGCCTTGGCCAAGATATTACTGTTGCAAGCCTTCAAATTTCAGGATAAAATATGGCCTAGGGCTTTCAAAGGGAAAAGACTCACGGTTTGCAGAGCGTCCGCTCGATTAGCTACAACAAATCGTGTCCCTCCAGAGAAAGAAATGATTCGTGGTGACGATACGGACTGTTTCTTCAAAGATGCGCTGGGGGACATTAGTACGGAACGTACGACCTTTGCATTGCTAGATAACTGAGGACCACTTCCTTGTGCTGCTTTATAAGTTCTAGATTCCGACGGTTTATCAGCCTTTACAGCAACGGGAAGACGATAAGGCGGCGCGTTTTCTGATCCATTAGGAGGATTGGTAGCTGAATTTCTAAGTTTTTCAAAACATAAACAAGTTTGTAGAAAAACGAATATTAGACGCACGACATGATGCTGTGCCTGCTGATTTAGACGAAGATGTAGATGTAGATGTTCCGTTCGTGATGTTTCCCACTGAGAAAACATTATTACTGATCATACTTGCTACTTCAAGCGTTCTTCTGTCATTCTAAAGCAGGTGTTATTATAGTACAAAGAACGCTCACTATATAAATATGTTCATAACTAAGAGAAGGAAAAAATCACTGGATTTAAGTAGATAAGCAGATTCTGTACATTCTCCACCAGAGCACCAAGCCGCGCCTCCAAAGATAGCAAGTTTCTGAAAGAAGTTTCTCAATGGGAACAAGAAATTCAGCGTTAATGAACATATGGTAAGACAAACAAGAGCACAAAACACCTACTACGCGGTGAATTTAGCTTCGTTAAAACTTCCGGGCAGTGCATCATTTGCATTCAATGAGCTAACTATGTCACTTACTAACTGCAGTAGCTCAGTTACATCTTTCTTACTAAAAGAAGACCGTACTTCTCCATAATTTATTAGTTGTGCAAAATGACTCGCTGCTCCTTCTTTTTCGCTGTAATAAGAGCAAAAATGAAGATATGAAATTTATCCCTCTTGTTTGAAAGTGCGTTAATAAAGTCGTTTATTTATATGTTGTCTGTATGCAAAACATTTTAGGAGGTGGTTTTTATACGACTTTGAAGATGACGACATTTGCACCCAAAAAACGCCATTTGCGAAAACTTCACTTAGCAAAAAAAGTAATTGAGAACGCTTCACTTCGCTACCTTACAATTGCGCATTTTCTTGCAAACATTTCGGTATACAAATTGCCTATACTTGCTTTGAGATAGACCTGTCGTGAGAACAAATTAACTCGCTGCTCATGCACGAATGGCGCTTAGGCGAAATGCAATTGAAGTTACGCACAAGATTAATGGAGCTTGAGGATTCCTCCATCTTAGAGCAAGTACAGGTATATCGTATACCTTAATACTGGCATTGAACACTATGAAGGCCATAAAATTTCTGCAAAAATCATGTAAAAAAAGGCACAAACTTTGCAATTTTGCTGCATGATAACGCTCGACTTCATGTTGTAAAACCGATAGAGAATGTCACAAAAGAGCTGAGGTAGGACCTATCAAGGAGTTTCACTTTACGCGTTCTACTCACCCAACATTGCACAACCAGACTACCACCTGAAATCACCAAATTCAAGTTTCAAATTAGGAAATTAAAAAATGGCGTTTTTTCGGGTACAAAAGTCGTTAACTGCAAAGTCCTATAGTAACCATCATATAAAATATTTTGTATATAGAAAAACTATGAATAAGTCTTTCAATGCACTTTCAAACAAAAAAAATTTGCATGCTCTAATTTTTATCATTACTACAGCAATAGAAGAAAACGGCGGAGGCATACTTGTACAACCAATACTATGAAAGGCGAACAATCCCCACGGTATTTCAGTAGCTCCATACGGGTACCCATTACAAGCAAAAAAGAATTCTAAAAAAATGATAAAGGCTAGAACACATCTTCTATATTTCAGGGTGTATAACTTATTCTCAACACAGGAAAAAAAACGAACGCTTTCATGGCTGGAATAATTGTTCGGCAAACACTACAGTTCAATTCAGAAACATTGGAACGAGTCTCGTCATTGAATAACGGCCGATCAGCTTGCTTAAGAAGATCGCCCTGTAATGAATGATAGAACAGCAGATCAAACTAGACGATTAAATAACCCGTCACCTGAGGAAGAGTAGTTACACCGTTAAGCAATCGGCAATCGAGGTCTGAGGCAATCGAAAGTCTCTGTGATAGCTGACTGTCGTTATTAGACCGAGCGTGCTGCGACTGAGCCTGTTTAACCGCTTCGTCCACTTCCATAGGCTCTGTTTTTACATCGTTAGCACTCTGCTTGCTATGAGCATTTTTCATCAATGCATAGATATTGATGGGCTCTGAAAAAGTGAAGTATTGAACATCTTGGCCAAACCCAATAGTTAGGCCACATAGTGAAATCAGCTCATTCCCTCAAAAAGAAGTGTACACAAAAACAGAAACACGAACTCTACAGAAGTAACCTGAGCTGGCCGTAACTCTTGCTGTAGCAGTTGGTGCGCTGATGTTTCCGTTCCTTACCACTGAATGAGCAGCATTATGACCCGAGAGACCAGATGCCTGCGACACAGGTCTCAGAATTCTCTGTAAAAAGGTCAACAATAAAAAGAAAACTCATTAGATTTCAATTAGAGACAGTAATGCCAACAGTACTTCGACAAAGGTAACGCTACGATTTAAACTTCCGCCATCACGAAACACGTCATATACAAAACGTCACTCATTTACTAAACACTTCGATGATCATCGTATACTGTCACATAAGTAAAATTCCAAAAAGGACATACATAAGTAGGTATATGCACATGCTTATATACATATGCACACGTGTATATGTATGCATGTGAAGGCTACGTATATGAGTACGCATATGCGCACATATATGTATATATATATATATATATATATATATATATATACATGTATGTATCCGCACATTATATATATATATGCATATATGAGAAGAAAATGAAGAAGGATGAAGCACTTGGTGTTGATGGTTCCATGAGCAATGCTCCATGCATTCGTTTCTAACTCTTTTGTTTGCGGTGACCGAATGCATATCTGACCTTTACAATGACTGGCAGTGATCTAGCGCTGCACCGAATCAGTGCCAGTTATCCTCTCAGACAAGTCTGGGACCAGTCTGGTACCAATTCGTCGACCTAGAGGGATGGATGATTTCGTAGCCGTAGGCGCGAGATCGAACCATCGACCTAGTGCGCGACACAGAGCACCTCTAACCGCTGCGACACATGTGCTCCTCATCTGTATATATGTATGCTTGTGCATCAAACATATACACATATACGTATACCTGAATTCAAGGCAGAAAGATAAAGCGGTCGGCAAATCACAAACTATAATCACGGCCCTAAACGTGGCCTCTCTACACACATTGAGCCATGAGTGTTAATAGCTATAAAGTTACACATAAATACACATGTAAGTATATAAATGTACATATGTACATACACATACATTCGTATGCATGTATGTGTACGTATGTATATATGCTTACGTATTATATACATATATATGTATATATGGGATAAAAGACAAGGTTGTCGTAGCTGATCAAATTCTGAGGGATGCGCACCGCTAGAGGTGGCTGAACGTAAGCCTAGCCATTACTATGACTCGCGGTGGCTTACTGATGTATCAAGACATTGCTGCTATCCTCCCAGACGAGTATGATACCAATTCACCTGCCCCGTAGAGATAGAAGACTAGGTGAACCTTGAACGCAAGAATGATTCTTCGACCGTGTGTGCATCGCAGGGCACCTCTGACCACTGCGCTACACCTACATGTATACAGATGTATATGAGTATGTATACATATATGTACATATACATGATGTACATGTGCATAGGTATATATGTATGCATATGTATGTATATATACACATGTGTACGCACACATACATGTGCATGCACCTATACACACGTAAACGCACATAAGCATATGTAAATATTTATATGTGTATGGTTCCTACTGATCAGGAGGGGAGAAATGAAAAACCGACCACAGCCGCGGGAGAAGAACTTTTCATAGGAGTGTATAGTGAACATCAGAAAGCTGAGACATAAGTCTGCAGCCCCACGTCGCCGGTTTGTCAAGAAACTCTTCGTAAAGCTGTGTTTTCCACATAAAACTATGACTCAGACAAGGATATTTCTCGCGCGACAGAGCTCTTTCTTTGGACTATTAGTAATCATTCGATAGCGTAATCGAATTTGTTCCCAACACTGTGCTTATACCCACACAGCAGGTAAAATAAGTTGAATTCCCATCTGCGATCAATGGCCGCGTCGGCGAACTCACGTTCTGATGCGTAAGGCGACCAGGTGAACAGCTGACGCGATACTTCTATACGGTTCATATGCCCCAAAAATTGACAGTCATCGCGTCATCGAACAGCTGGACGCACTTGAGTTGGCTGACGCGGCCCACTGATCGCAGATGGGAATTCGACTTATTCTACCTGCAGCGTTTCAGAGAAGCGGCCTTTTCAGGATATAAGTACAGTGTGGGAATCAAATTCGATTGCGCTATCGAAAGATTACCAATAGTTTGAAGAAAAAGCTTTGTCCGGCGAGAAACATGCGCGTCCGCAACAACGTCAAAAAGTCTTTTTCGAAAATAGGCTAAGTGGTACTGTAGCCTCAAGTCTCAGCTTTCGAATGGTTACTAACACTCCTATGGAAAGTTCCTCTCCAAGAAATAAGATCGCTAGTTTCTTGTCCCCTCTTAACCAAAGAGAACCATGTATATATGTATATATATACATATATATATATATATACATACATATATATGCATATATACATACATATAAGTTATCATGGTGTTCATGACGCATATGAATGAGAAAAGTCACCTTCTTAGTGATTTTAGCCAGTTTCCCATTTGATAATCTGATAAATTTCGGTTGAGATGAGACAAGTCCGTGAACTGGAGCATGTGATCGATCAACTGGTAGTTTACTGCACAGTCGCACCAGCTTTCCAGAAGGAGTTCGCCATAACTTCACCGAACTTCCCGTAAGATCTGTAATCAATAGATATTCAAATTCGTTGATATCCAAAGTACAAAAGAAGTTCCAGCGAGTGGCAAAGTTTGGAGCAGAAGCGACTCAAGAGAGACTTAATCTATGAACTTTTCATTGGAGTGTTAGTAACCATTCGAAAGCTGAAACTTCAAGCTACAGGCCCCATATTGCCGATTTTCGATAAAACTGTAATTAGCTACGATTACGCTATCGAATGACTACTAGTAGTCCAAAGAAAGAGCTCTGTTCGGCGAGAAATATGCGCTTATGGGGCTAATTATATTTTGGATTTCACAGAGACGTAACGGTGTTTTGAAAAATCGCCAGCGTGGGGCTGTGGCCTGAAGTCTCAGCTTTCGAATGGTCACTAACACCCCCATGAAAAGTTCCTCTCCAGCGAATGGGATCCGTTTTTCATTTGCCTCCTCATAACCTCAAAGTACCCAATCATTCTACGACAAAAAAAAAACGCTTTTCCAAGAATGCCGCGTTATTTCCAAAATTTCTAAAGGACTATCGCAGAAAAATAAGCGAATTCAAAAATTTTCTGTAAATTTTAGCGCTGAAATCGACATAAACGAGTGTCGTGTCGCTGGACGAAATCCTCTGTCTCAAAAGTAAAAAATACTTCAAAATGAAATAAAATAAATAAATAAATAAATAAATAATATATATAACCACCTATATAATGAAAGGGATTCACCTTTAATTGTCAGGGAAGTTTTCTTTGGCGCATGCTGATTGATCGCTTGCTGACCTAATTTTCCAATCTCTTTACCCAGCTCTGTGCGCGTTTCACATTTCGAATCGAGACTGGCTACAAACTGAGGTTAGAATTGACTGGAGGTTTGACAGAATACAAAATTTACGTGGAAATGAAAGGGTAAACAGGGAATTTTCTTTCAAAATAAGTATAAATAGAGGTGAATAAGCAACAGAGCTGAAAAGAATCGCAATAGCAACTCATCGAGAAACCTACGTCGCCCAATAATGATCTTCTTCGGGGCTGCTGGGGTTGTTAGGGTGGAAGTAGTGGAATCGTTCGGCTCCCGCACATCGTACCTGAGACGAATCCCCTTGGACAAATCACCGCCGCCACCACCATCACCATTACCAAGACGGATGACCTCAAACAAGAAGGTAAGCAAATTTTGAAAAAAAAACAAACATACCCTGTAACGTATAGTGATGTGCAAAACTTCCGCGTCAGTCGGGACTCGAACCCGATTCATAAATCTATCCGGGAGCGCGTGCTCTAACCAATTGCACTACTGACGCCCGTTTTACTCATCACTACTTCTACGTTACAGCGCATCTATATGTAGAAACAAACAGATGAACAAACAAACATGTAACAAAGAAAAAAAGGATAAAGCTGTCGGCTTTGATCAATCCCTGTAGGATGTGCCGTGCATTGCATACTATTCGTAGCACCATAGAAATGACAGGATACCTATCTGGCCTTCTCAAGGACTCGCGATGGCTTCCCGCTGTGTCGAGTCACTACTGCTGATCCCCAAGACAAGTCTGGGATCAGTCTGATACCAACTGACCGACCCGGGAAGGATGGATGGCTTAGTGAGCCAAGCGCGAGATCGAACCATCGACCTGGTGTGCGACGCAGAGCACCTCTAACCACTGCACCACGTGCGTTCATGTGAAACATGTAAAAGAACGGAAAATAGACAAATAAACAAATAAGCAAGACAAATCGCTCGCCGACGCCACGCATTGCTGCTGGTACGAACAGCACCATCGAACACAAAGAACTTCTAATTTGACGAATAAATACAGATCCAAAAAAATCGAGATACCGCTAGTCCGGAATTGAGCGCGATCCGCTGAGTCCAGCGATGTCCGCGTGTCCCGTCGGGCTCCGCCTCGTCAACTCTCAAAATTCTATTTTAATTTGGAAAATAATCTCTTTTTGATTAAAAGGAGATTCTGAATCCACACGACGAAGGCAACTTACTCGACCTTAACAGTAGCGAAATTCGGGCTGTTGGTGGACGAAGTCATGACTGTCTGTCGAGGAGCAAGTAAATCGACAATGGCCGCTCGGGGAAGTCCTTTGTTGTTTCAACAACATTTCACCTCAATGAACTACGGTACATCATCTCAGGACCCACGTAATCGCACTTGCGGATTACGGTAGCCGGTGGTCCTGGCACGATACGTGGTGCGTAGTCACGTAAAATCATCTGCGTGGTGATGGCGATCATTAATTGGACGTGGAGGGGAACCCACGGGGTTAAGGCTGGTCCCAGTTGAGTTAGCCAGTGTCCACTCGGGACTCTTAGTCCACTATTTTGTGAAAGTAGATTTGCAAGAGTTACGGTAATCTGCAAAAGTCCTTGCAAAAATAAGGCGAGATTCGATCGGGAACATCGGCCACCTGATTCTGGGGTCCGGGGAGGGAGTCCGACTTTTCTGGTCCAGCACTATATGGCACGAGTAGGCGTTCTCATATAACCTTGGATTAGACGACCTGTTTAATCTCCACTCATTTGTAATTTGTATTGGAGTAACGTACACCTGTGGCGCAATGCTTAGAGACGCTCTATGACACATAGATGGTTGATCAGTCAATGCTCAATGGTTCGATCCCTCGCTCAAGGTTCACCAAACCTTCCATCCGGGGTCGGTGAGTTGCTACCCGGCTTGTCTGGAAGGATAGCAGCATTGACTCAATACGTCAGTAGGCAACCACGAGTCACTTCAAAGGCCAGCTATGTATTCAGCAATTTTTATGATGCTACGAATGGAATCCAATGCATGGCGCATCGCTCAAGGATTAATCAACGCCAGGAGCTTTATCCTTAAATCTGAAATCTATCGGACTGACCACAAAGAGATCTTTTTGGCTTTCCACGGGCGGCGGGCTACATAAACCGGTGGAGCTCTAGATGAGAGGAGGTGTTTCTGAGAGGGATTTCATCAAGGCGTTTGTTCCTTTCTTCAAAACTTAGGAAATTCGGTAAATAAGGGGATTACGAGTCAGAATCGATGACGTCACACAGGATCCATCACAGCGTGGGAAGTCGCTTTTTCTCTGCTTCTTTTCGAAGATCCTCCGTACACATCTCGAACCCAAAGTCGTTCGATCTTCAGCCTTCTGCTGAGAGGTCCGGGCTAATGACGTTCCTGCATCATGCCCATTACTGAAAACACTTGGTAAGATGTCCCCAGAAATCCACATAAATCACATATCCGAAAATTCTAAATGATATGAAAAGCCACAAATCTCGGGCGGGACTTGAACCCGTGTTTACCCTATCCGTTGGCGCGTGCTAACCACTGCATCACCGGGAGTCCTGTTCTGCTACCTATCACTCCTTCTGCGATTCTCGTATATTCTCCATATAGCATCATGGAATTATTTTATGGAATATCGGATGGTGTTGAGTGATAAAGAGTGCAAGCGGAACAGGAATCCCAGTAGTGCAGTGGTTAAGACGTGACCATGTCAAGGGTGTGACCCTGGTTTGGAGTTTCCCGTATCACTCAACGTTACTGGATATATGATTACTACCTCGTACCATCGCTGCAAAGGAGGTTAAATGGGGTTTTTTATTCGATTTTGTTGAATACTTGGCCATTTCGATATGGAGAAATCTTAATCAAGAGGCAAAGCCCTCTTTCTGTGGTGTTGGACTCAGTCCAGCTTGGGTTCCCTAATATTATGGAGGATTCCCTTCCCCCGAACAAACTGAGGAGTCCAACGTAGGCCCCGTTAAGAGCAAACCGTACCAGGAATGACCGTTGTTTTGGTAGCTGCTAGTCGCAAGCTGGTAACCTTCCTCTGATCCACAAACGCAGGCGACTGCTTGGTGTGATGACGACCCGTGAGAGGCCCTACATAGGCTAACCTCGAAACTCCACGGACTAAGGGTGACTACGCGAGAAAACGCCAGCTAGGCTTACCTTGGAACTCCAGGGCTCCCCGCACTATCAGTGAAGAAGGACCGTTCAAGCGTCCGAGTATTATTGAAGAAAAATTGCGATAGTATGAGGACTACCAGTGAAATTCCAAGACCTCGGCGACCATCTATCAACCTCGATCGGTAGTTTTTTTCCACTCAGAGCCCAAAGAACTCTGAAATGGACGAAATCCATCGTGACGTCATCTGTCCAAATAAATCTTTATACCCAGTGATGTAAAACTATGTGCAGAACTTCCGCGCCATACGGGGCTCGAACCCGCATTTCACCCTACCCGGTGACGCGTACGCTAACCCGTTGCGCTACCAACGCTTGTTTCACCACCACTCTTTCTACGCTACGACGCATCTTTAAGTTTTTATTTATTAAAACAACCCCGTGTCTCTGAGCTGACCCAAGAAAAAACTGTGTACTCTCTAATCCTTAATCATCTGCTCTTTCCTAACAGTGGTATTGTATAACCAATGAATCCATAGTGTATAATGAGATATGTAGAACCTTGAGCGTCGAGCGGGATTCGAACTCGGGTCTCACTCTTTCCATGAGCGCGCGCTAACCACTGCACTAGCGAGGCGACTCGTGTTCTGCCATCACTCCTTCTGCGATACGGCGAACTTTGAAAAAAAGCGAAAGCCGTCGTGAAGTCATTTGTCCGAACAACTTATTGTCTCTAAATTCATCAAGATAAAGGTGTGAACTCTCCAAGTAGTCCTTATTTCTGCTTTTTCTCAGCAATGGTACTCTATAACTACATATTCCTAGTGTAGAGTGATATGTAGTACTTTGAGCCTCGAGCGGGAGTCGAACTCGCGTTTCAATCTTTCCGGAGCGCGTTTTAACCACTGCACCACCCAAGCTCCGGCTGTGCTATCGCTCCGTCTGCGATACAATGTGTCGATCTGTCAGCAGCCAAACCCTTCAACTCTTTGGCCTAATAAGCCCGTACCGGGGTCAAACCCAGTTGAGCTCACAGTTACTGAATATATGGCGAAATCTTGAGAAATTCTTTATTTAACTGCTTTTTTTTATGAAAAGGCAGCAGGGTAGAAAGCTGCGAACAATTTTTTATATTCATACTTACAAAAAAAGTCTCATGACGTCCTCGGATGACGTCATCCAGCAGAGATCCCACCCACGAAAAGTACATCGGCCCGCGCCGCGACGGCTATCAGGTTTTATTTTTGAGCGGGGGGTCGGGCTGGGGTACGGTGGGTGGTAATCACGTCTGTTAGTTAACTGACTGACGTGAACAACTGTCGTCGGCCGGCCGGCTCTTGTTGGGGACGCTCTGCCCTCGCCATCAACCCCGACGCCTCCTCGTCTCTCTCTCTGTGTTTTTCCTAGTTTTTTTCCTTCCTATTGATTCGATAGGTATTGATTTTTTTTCCTGTGATATCAGACATGTGACTTTCAGGTTCTCCTTAGGCTCGGATAAGTCATTTTTTGAAATTTCCCTCTCTAAAGTTCTCGGAACTTTTGGAAAGGTGGTTTTATGAAGTTCTCGGAATTCTGAGATTCCTTCGAGATTTTCCCTTAAGCAAACGACGAGCAAAAGACGGAGTTAGCCGGAGAAGGCCGAGAGGTTTTTTTATCGATCAAGTTCTGCTTGGAAATTTTCCCGTAAGCTTCCAGAATTTCTCAGCTTGTCCTCTATCGTTGAAGTTTCCTACCACTCTTCAAGCCCTATCTATATAGACACTTTTTTTCCTAGATCTAGGCCTGACTGTCTTTTTTTCCAGAGTTTTTAGATTGTTTTAGGGTTCAGGTGCTTTAAAATTAGAGTCGGTTTTTAGCAGAAGCTCTGTTTTATCAGAAAAATCCTGGAATTTCTTTCACTTCTTGTCTCAAGCTTTTGTGAAGGGATTTTCTAAGCTTAGACTTAGATAGAAATTGTGATATATTTGAAGTCATCTAGAAATTGAAAATGTCTACTTAAATCTCTGTGAAACTCGAAAGCAAAGCAACTGCTTGGACGGTAGACCAAGAACTTGTACTTCTGGCCAATTAGCAGCTCGTCTGGTCGGGCTGATTCCCGTGGAATTCACGGAGCTTGATGGTAGATCATCTAAGTTCCTCATTAGAACAGCGCTGAGGTCGCTTATACAGTAGATAATCTTGAATTGAGCCAAAAATCAATACTATCGATCGATTTATTCGCGGCATTTTTCCGGAATAAACTTGAAAATTATAGGAAATTACTTGCTGCAGATATGACATCAGCTGAGGTGGACTCGACCGTTGTGACGACAAGCCCAAAGGAGCCGATCATTGACGCGCAGCTACCCGATTCGGGAAATGTATCCGTCAGTGGTTCACCGGATTGTCTCCATACAAGTGGTAAGGTCTATGAGAAGAACTCCAAGCTTGTTATCTCCTATTCAGATGCCGAAACTATCTGTTTGATCTTTGTGTGGATACCGGAATATTTGCTTAACCCTTGGTAATTATACTGTGCGCACCTCAGTATAAGTCTGGTTGACTAGCCCTTCAGGACCGTGGACCCAACCCTCTGCGTCTCTCAGCCTCGGCGTGACGCCGGGGGTTAGAGAAGCAGAGGATTGGGTCCATGTTCCCGAAAGGGTTATTCTCTAAGGAAATGTTTTCCCCACTAAATGATGTTTATGATGATGACATTTTTTTGTTATTTTATTGACGTTTTTGTAGTGAGTCGACAGTCAGAAAAATGCTCATTTTGATCCTAGGTTTAATTTTTGGACTAAAATCTTGTATGAAATTCTACCAATGAAAATAATAATACGTTTCGCTTGTGAAGTCCGTCAGTGGATTGTTTGACATTATATTGGTGGAAATTTGATCTTAAGAAAGTTCAAACGCTACAGAAAGATAGATTATCAATAAAGGAACATTAATGAGCGTATTTTCAGGCGAGATCACCGAAGCCGATCCATCAGTACTTAAGGCAGGACCACAGGAAGCCATTCTAACTCTGACCATCCATCCCGGAATCGGCGAATCATTTGACCTTCAGGTTGACGAGAACACTGCTTAGTTTGCAATCCATGAACTTCTTAGGAATTGTTTCATTTAAATGGTTCTGATGAGTTTTCGTGTATCTAAAGTCTCAAGCCTATTCTCTTAGTTATACGCCAGTATATCCCGTCGAGTACCTTAGGCCTAGCCTAAATTGAGAGTGAGGGAATACGGGACGGGGGGAGGGGGGAGGGGGCTGGAGGCGTGCTATTGGAGCACGTGATCTACTTTGAGGTAGTTGTTCTATTGTTAAATTCTAGAAAATGGAGTAGAAAAAGCAAACTACAGCTCACAAAAAGCGCTAATTGGATGGTGCAATCAAGGACTGTATAACCATTTGAGGACCGTGAGAGTCACTGTGCTTCTCCACGACGTCCAATCTCACTCATATACTGTAATGGCGGCGTTGTGTCTTGTGGGAAAGCAGGCAGATAGCCAGACATGCCTGCACAGATAACGGCGGCTTCGCGTCGTCGCTTTCCCACGGGACGCAACGCCGCCTGCCTGCCTACCAACGCTGGTTCTCAAAAGCTTGATCGCGCTTGACCAGCATAGTGTCCATACCGGGCGGAATGTGTTGAAACTCCTCTAATCTGGGTTGCTTTGATAGCGTGGTCAATTAAGTAGCTCAACCAGACATCACTCTTTCAGGTGAACAGTGCCGAAATGGTACAAGAGCTACACCAGGTGCTGCTAGAGCGGGAATCAACATGCCATAGGACTTGCTTCAGTCTTCAGTTCAACGGTGTTAGCCTAGATAATTTCACAGAAATTCGAGCTGTGGCGGGTATCGTCGACGGGAGTGTTCTTCATGTTGTAGAAGGTATGTTGGAGGATCAAAGAGTTGAAGATCTTTTGAAATACATAGGAAATTTGGGAAGGCAATTGGCGAGACTTGTTTCAACCACTTCATTAGCAGTGATATGATGTTATGATTGCATCCAACCTCAGGCAGGAGTTGAACCCGCGCTTCATCTTCTTCACGGGAGCGTGCCAACTATCACCTTAAGGGGGCCTGTTCCGCTATCACTCTTTCTGCGATGCAAACCCTTCCTTGAAAAAGGGTGAAAGGGAGTTCAACCTACGCCCGAGGTTCAAAATCATGCATATCGCTCATCCTAGGTATTTTTCAGAGCCATATACAATAAGGGAAGCTCGTATTCATATTCGTCATGTTCGTGATTTGATACGCCAAAGTGACCCCGCTGAATCGGCGTCGGCGGTCGATATGAGTTCACTGTCCTTCTTACCTTCCATTAATCTCCAGGAAAGAGGAGACAGGGAAAAGCCGTTTGATGCCCTTCCGCCCGACTATATCTTACCTGGAACGAAGGTTGGTGGTGATCTGTGCTTTCATTTTTGCATATAGTGTCCTTTATGTTTCTGAAACGTCTTCATCAGTGGGTGGAACATTTCAGCCTGATCGAAATGACATATACAGAGTATTTCAGGAACGTTCTTTTGCTCCGATGCTCATGCAGATGCCCAAAATAAGACCTGCTCTGCGAAATATGGGAATTTCATCATTCAATCCTCCAACTGGGCATAGAAAATTGAAGGGCGATATCCTATACCTCTTCGTAGATAGCCTTGAAAAGCGTCGTCTACACATTACCTGTTGTACGAAAGTGAGTTCTGTATAAGGAGTAGAATCTCCGTTCTACTCCATCTAAGCTTCTCGTTTACTAAAAGAAGATTTTCAGGGTTTCTTCGTCAACTCATCAAGTGATGAAGTTTTCAATCCACAACCGAGCATTCAAAATCGAGGTATATGCCACAATCTTGTCGACCTTCTGAACACCGTTAGTCCAGCTTTCAAAAAGGTAACTTTATCACTTATTTACTCTCTCAAATATCAAGAATTTAGAGCTCCAAAGCTTTCTATCGCTTTTTATGTAGGCATATCCTGCATTGATAAAGAGACGGAATGAACGTCATATGCTGGATAGAATGCCTACCCCGTATCCCGTATATTCATGGTTAGCGCCAGTTCCGGAGATTACAGAGGATTCCATTCGCGCTGACGATGCTCTGCAACCTCATCGCGTTGGTTTTGAAGGTGGTTCTTTTATTTTTTTTTTCTTCCTCCAGGAGGATTTTCTCCAATATGACTTGCTATCGATTACTGCTATTAATAAAGTATTCTCTAGAACATCTACCGGGTCAAATTCGTGACTGGAATGAGGAGCTTCAGACTACGCATGAAATGCCTCGTACAAGTCTTTCTGAACGGCTGACCAGAGATAGGAGTGTTTTCAAAATTCATGGCGATTTCATCAACGCGGCTATCAAGGTGGGTTCTTAGTGCAGATAATTTATTGATAATATTTTTCCACAGAATTAACTTAATGGCGAGAGGTGGAGATATGTTGTTTCAGGGTGCAATAGCTGTTATTGAAGGCAATGTAATGGCCATCAATCCGGCTGATGAACCAAGAACGCATATGTTCATATGGAATAATATTTTCTTCAGTCTTGGTTTTGATGTGAAAGATCATTACAAAGTAAGATTTCATGCTTATCCGTAACTGATCCGCGACATAGTGCTTGATTTCGATGCATACCATACGAAGTACCGTCTATTTACAGTCCTATTTTAGCATGTCTTTGCAGATCAGTATGTACTTTCTCAAGCAATTATTGAAGGGCTATAAAAGTCGTTGCTAAAAAGGCAAGAAGCTTATTCCCCCGAGCAAAATTCTGATTTTGTGGAGCTAGCGAGGCTTTTTTAGCCTCTTTTTGCCAAGACTTATGTGTCGAAAAAATAGCTAGCTAGTTTCGCTCTGCGGAGTATTGTGTTTTCCGGTGTATTATTGGTGTTTTTGACGAAGCGGTTTTGTTGGAACTTTTCGAAATTTGAATTTCGTCTTCTCTTTTTTGAGATATTGTTTCCAGACAAATTTAGATCTGAAATAAATCTAGTAAAGGTTATTTATAGGTTAAAAACGATAGAGCAACTGCTTTAATTTGGGGAAACTTGGGGGAACTTTTGAGTAGCTCATTGGCTTTAATGGCTGGGAAATTATCATAACTTTTTCTTGAACCACAGCAAGACTCAAGTGGACAGGAAATCATTTAGGAGCTTGGAGGTGATGCAGCTGCATTGGCAGCGACTTCGGCTGACTTACAAGGTGTTCGGGCGTATGCAGCAATCGACAACTGTAAGCTCTGTACCTTGGGAATGGCAGTTATTGACTACAGGGGATACCGAATCACGGCACAAAGTATCATACCCGGAATTTTGGACAAAGAACAAGTACGTTTTCTAGAAATACTTCTCGATTTTCGAAAACTTCAAGCATTTTTTCGAACAATTTAAGGAGCAGTCTGTTGTTTATGGCTCTGTTGATTTCGGCAGAACAGTGGTATCGTCTGAGAAGTATCATGAACTCTTGGAATCATCTGCTAAAGAGCTCAAACTATTACCTCATGAAGTCGTCGTTGACAGCAAAGGCAATACTGCCAAACTTTTCACTAGTTATGAGACAAAGGTAACTATAATCGATTTGGAGTGTATATTTTTAGTGCTTTTTAAATAATAGTTTGGTATTGTAAATATAAATTTGAGAATATTTAGTGGTACGCAAAAACCCGACCTCAGACGGGAGTTGAACCCCCGTTTCGCCCTTGCTAAGGGTGAACTCCCACCCGAGGTCAGATCTTTGCGTGCCGCTCAATATTCTCAAAGTGTTGCTGTACCTTTGTACGTGAATTATTTGGAAAAAACTTAGGGATTGCCATGTGGTTCACAAATTTATTTGTAATTCTATAGAAATCTTTTAGGGAATCATTGGAAATGATGGTCGCTACTATGTGCTTGATCTGCTGCGAACAATGCCTCCTGATGTGCATTACCTACAGGATGCTGAGGTTCTCCTAGACTATCACTTTTTCGTTCCTTGTTCAATATTCGGTGTTTCTGACTTGCCCTGTTTATCTGAAACATTATCTGAATAGGCTCCTGGCTTTGCATAAAATTAGTTGTCAACTAACGTTTTATATCTTTCCAAACAAACAAAGCACTTGACTTCGATCCTGACTGCAGTACTTTAGGTCTCGGAGAAAGCTAAGGCACTTGGATTTCCACGTCCATTCCCGCATAAATTGGCTACACTGCGCCAAGAGCTTGTTGAAATTTTCCATGAGTTCGTTTTTCTTTTCTTTGAACTGTTCACCATTCTGCCATTTTATCTCGCCCAACTAGGGTGTTGCCTGAATCCCAGCAGTTTTTGACTACCCCTGAAAAAAATTCTGAAATCGAAACATTTGCAAATATTTTGAAGGGCTCGTTGTGTGCAATTTATCAGAATTGCGGCAAATCACGTTAGACAGCAGCTCGCCGAAAACAAGGACAGCCAGGAAGCAAGTCAGTTCTCAATATGCCGTTTCTCTCCCTTCCTCTCTCCTCCTTTCTCTCTCTCTCTCTCTCTTTCCCTCTCTCTTTCTCTCCCTTTCTCTCTCTCTCATCTGTTGTCGTTGTTAACTGCTCATTAATGGTTTTTTATCTTTTTTTTTTGAGATGTTGTTGAGAATGAAGTGACGCAAAGGCTACTTGATGTGAGCGAAGGACGAGAGCCAGTGACTAAGTGTAGCATAACAAAGGAGGCTTTGACTAAAGTGAGTTTGTTGAAGACGCCCTCTGATATCGGAATAATCCTCACTATGAGTTCACTATTTTAGGCTGCAGAGGCAGTACACTCTTTGAGACCCGACACATTTGACATACGCTTCAATCCGGACTGTTTTTCCACCACTGTAAAGCACGCCCCTGGCGAGGATATCGAAAAGCAGAAAAAACTTCTTGTTGAGGTAGTCGTATTCAATTAATTATCAGCTGCAGTGGCGCAATGGCCGGAAGTGCTCTGCGCTTATACGTCGATTAATCTATGGTCGATGGTTCGATCGCGGGCGCAAGGCTTACCAAGCTTTTCAACCGTCTAGAGTAGGTGGATTGCTACCAGACTTGTCTGTAAGGGCAGCAGCATTGAAGTGGCCCATCGATAAGCCACCGAAAGTCATTGAGAAGGCCACGTTCCATTTGATTACCTCTAACCTCTAACGATAGTTGTCGGAGACGAATGCATGGCGCATACGTGAGGGACTGATCAACACTGAGAGCTCATCCTTTATTTTATTCGCAAGAATAGTTTCATTGTCCTTATGTGTGATCCGTAGATTATGAACCATGTTTCATTGTTTTCTAGGCTGCTGAATTCATACTGACCACTCAGTTACCCGAGTTTGTGTCAAGTTGTGTCGATGGTACGGTCGCTCCCATCGACGGTGCGAGCCTCTGCGATCTGATGCACGGGCGCGGAATCAACATCAGATACCTTGGCGACGTCGTTCGAGGAGTAATTTTTGATTTCTAATCTCGATTTTCTAATTTATATCTGTTTAAGTGTAGTTATTCAGAGTTTATCTGAGCACACGAGCATTTTGGTCGAAATCTGCTTCAAATTTGACCTTTTAGGTGCTGGAAAATGGTCCTTCATCTTATATAGTATCCCTGACAGTTACTGAACTGGTGTCACGCTGTGCAAAGCACATTCTTAGGCAGTATATAAACTCCATTCCACAGGTTGGTTTTATGTTTATGGATGAGCAAATTTAGTACTGCATCCAGTAAAGTTTTCTTGTTTTCTTCGTCTCAGTTTTTTTTTGTAAATTAAAAATTTTAAGTTTTTTAGGAGCAACTAGGTTGTGCTGTTTCCCATCTTCTTAATGCAGTGTTTGGGAATCTGACATTTGATCATGGTACTGGAGCATACGCAGACAAAAACACGAAGCGAGTAAGGCTTTACTGGAGTAAAAATGAAGCTCTGTCATAACAATTTGAATTATGACAACCAACTTGCCGGAATACGAGTAAGGTTGGGAACCTCATGTGCGCTACATACACGCTGTTTCCTTTTCTGGATTCTCACATGTTATCCTCTACACCACTAGAAATCTTTGCCTTTTTGTCAGTAATGTTTTAGCTCTACCGGTGCTATCAACAATCTAGTCGTCATCACCGGGAATGTTCTGGAGAACATAAATCGTCATTGAGCTCAGTTAAAAAAGAAAAGAGGATAGAAGCTGCGGCATTGATCAATCCTTGAGGGATGTGCCATGTATACCTCTTCATTCAGCATCCTTTAAGGTGACTGGATCCATATTTGGCCTTTGGAATCACTCGAGGTGGCCTGCCGATGTATCAAGTCAGTGCTGCAATACTCCCAGATATGTGTGGTACCAATTTATCAACTGCGAAGGAACAAAAGGCTTGGTAACGAGATCGAACCATCGACCATCGATTGGTCGATCGTGTATGTGTCAGAGCCTCTAATCAGTGCGCCCACACGCTCTCACTTGTCATGTTGTGATATAACGTAATGATAGATATAGATGTCGTTCCAGTTGACGGATGGTTGCTGATAGTACCGATAGAGTTTTGAGAAAGGCTAGAAAGAAAACAACGGAAGAGCCTCAGTTGTTGTGGTGGATAGCTCTTAAATTCTCAAAAAGCGTAACTGCGGGTTCGAAATTCGAGGTTTCAGGCTTTATCCATATTTCGGCATCCTTGTTGTCGTATTTCATATTGTACACTGCTATTGTAAAAATAAGTAGCAAATATAAGGTGGAACTTTGGCTAATATTTCTGTGACCACCTAGAACGGTAGAAAATCCAAGAAAACGTCAACAACCGCCGAGTGGGCTGCTTTCAACACACGGGATTTCTGGGTAGCTGTCTGCCATGAAGCCAAGAATTATTATGCCTTCGATCTCAAGGTAACTGTCTCGTATGGTAGAAGTTTTTTTTAAACTATACACTCACGCTGAAAGTATTTGTAGGCCGATTCTATTGAGTCAGTCGTCGATCAGTATGGTGTGCAAAAGGTTTCACTTCTTCGTCGTATGTGTGGGATGCTTGGAATTCAACTTCTTAGCAAAGTAAGCTCATTTAGACCGTATTTAGTTTTCCGTAGGTATATGTACTTATGTTTGCTCAAAACGGATAAGTTTTAGGACTATCAACTTGAATCTAATTCGACTAGGAATCGTCTACCTTTTACAGCTGATGATATTCAAAACTTGTTCCCTGTTACAAAGCATAGACAGGTAGTCTGCATTATAATTCTCCATGAGTTATAATGTTTTGCGATTTCCATTTAGAGCCTCAGCTAAACATAGATTTATGTTACAGAAGAGCTAACTAGGCTAACCAACCCGTAGCTACCTTCCCATAAACTCAGTGAGTATGAAATCCCGCTCCCTCACCGTAAAGCTTAATTATCGCGTATCTCTAGCCTACTGAGTAGCTTTCACATATGAGAGATATGAATGCGTATTTTATTAGTACCTGCTAGAGATTACAGGAAGCGGCGACCTCGGTAATGTAATGGTAGAACGCGCCCCCGGTGTGGGTGAACCGCAGGTTCGACTCCCCTCTAGATGTTTTTCATATCACTCAACATTAATAGATGTATAATTACTAGAGTATCATGTTGTATACCTGTATCATAATGATGTCTTTCTAGCCATGCGCTAGCGATGCGAAGAAGTTGTTCAATCGCGGTCAGAAAGCGATGGAACACGGACATCTTCGCGAGGCATACGAGTATATTGCGGAATCAGTATGTTTTTTGCTACGTTTACTTTGTTCATTATGTTTCCTATCTCTTCTTTCTAGACGTTTATCTGTGAAATACAAAGGATTTTACATCTCTGAAGCGATTCTTTGCAACATTCTTTTTGGATTAACATAGAAATCTTATGTATTATAGATTGCAATAATTTTACTGCATCTTTGATATAGATTTAAAAGACATGGGTTTTGACATTGTTTAATTGTTCTTACAAGCCTTATTTGCATGCGTTTTACAACAGCAAAATGATAAGTTACCCATTTTTTGATTGTTTTCTCAATATTATTTTGGATGGGCGCTTGTGGCACCATGATTAGAAGTGTTCTGAGACACACACGTACTCAATCTATCGATGATCGATGCTTCGATCTCGTGCTCAATGCTCACTAAGCATTCTGTCTCTCCGGGATTGGTGAAGTGGATTTAGACTTGTTTGGGAGGATAGCAGAACTAATGTAATACGTCACTAGGCCACACGAGTCATTGCAAAGGCGAGATATACTGTGTAGACGAATGCATGGCTCACCCGCCAGGGACTGATCAACGTCGAGAGCTTGATATTTTTTTTTCTATTATTAGACATGTTTAGGTGAATTTGATGTCGTCCGTTTATGGTTCGATGCATGGTGAACTTGCTCAAGCTCTGCGTTTATTAGCTCGCTTGGCTTATATACTCGGAGATCTCGCTGAAGCTGTTGCGCAACAGTACCGAGCGACACTGATGAGTGAACGATGTAATGGAATCGACCATGCGTACACTATTATTGAATATGTGAGCTTCAGTGATGAAATCAAGTTCACCTAGAATTTAAGAGCAAGAACTTATTCTCCAGGTAAATCTGGCCCACTTTGCTTTCTCAAACCTCTACATTCCTGCTTCACTGAGACTCCTGTACCGCGCTCGTTATTTATTACTCATGGTTCATGGAGAAAATCATCCATTAATGGCGCAAATTGATGTAGGTTTCCGTTTATCTGCTGTTTTTCATTTCTTTGAATTAGAAGGTTTCTATCTTCAGGGAAATATTGGTGTTATTCTATTCGCCGTTCATGAATTTGACGCCGCATTGCGCTTTTTGACATCTTCTGAGGCGGTCATGATAGCCAATGGAACGCCTAAACGTCTCAAGGTTTGAGTTTAATATTTAAGTCTGCGATAGAGCTTTTGTGCCCAATTTCTTATAGTTAAAATTGTTGATAGATGTGCTGTGACGGTATTTATCAGCATGGAAAGACCTTATTTCCTCTTTTACGCTACAACTAGATTGGAGAAATTGGCGACTGATTGTGCTACCCATATGTGGCAGAAGGGTATCCTAACCCTTCGAGAACCAGCGTTGTCAGGCAGGCGGCGTCGTGTCGCCACTTGCGCGGCAGTGAGACAGGTGACTACGCCTGTGCATGCGTGTCTGGCTGTCTGCCTGCTTTCCCACCAGACGTGATGCCACCATCGCAGCAGCTGAGTGGGGTTTGACGTCGCGCGGTGAGCATCGAAATGACTGTCCTGGTTTCTAAGGGGTTATGACCCAGGGGTAGTCAAGTTGAATAGTAAAGATATATTCCCAATCAACAGCCGTACTCACTCGTGGAAAGTCTGAAGATGAGGTAACGGATCGATTGCATTAAGCACGTGGATGTGCCAAATAGACGTAAAAGACAGGTCGTGTAAAATAATGATAAAAGATCAATTGTCAAAAGTCTTTTCCATTTTAGCTTAATTTCTTTCTTTAGTCCGCCATGATACAACACATTTCCGCTCGTGCTCATGCATCTCGTGGAGATTTCCGTGCGGCCCTTGCTGCTGAGAAGGAAACATACTTTATCTACAATGGTTTGTTCGGACCTGAGCACGAAAAAACAAAGGTATCATTTCTACGAGAGCTTGTGTCGTTTTCTAATATTTTTTTTCTTTTTTACTGACATATCTAACCAATAGGAATCAAGCGAATACCTCAGTCAACTAACGATGCAAGCGGTTGCCTTCCAGAGAAAGGTCATGGATGCCACGAAAGGCAATTGTGTTGGTCCACTACTACCTACCCAGGTATTTATGTTATAGTCTAGTTCACTAGAATGTGGTACAGATTCGTTGACACATTCCGAGCCGCGTGAAGGCTGTAGTGTCCACGCGCGATAAAATGTCCTCTTTGTTTCGGTTTCCAAAAAACGTGCTTTTTGACCTCTACTTCCTTCTCCTTTGCTCTTTTCTTTTTAGGAACTGAGTTTATAACAACTTTTATCAAATGCACTGCGCCTATTTTCTCGGTTCCACGGGAAATATAGACCAATTTTGGCCACAGATATCCGCTCCATTGGTACACTCCTGTAAGATGGTCGGGAATGTGTTAACGTCTTATTTACGTGATATCATGCTAGATCTTCTGATTATTTATTCCAACTTTAAGTGGTTTATTAAGTACAAGTGATTGAGTTCAGTGATTCAAAAATTTTACTGAGCGGTAGGAATCGATTTTTTCGGTATGATGTACATGAAATTTGTGTCGCCGAGGTTTTTTTCGAGTGTTTAGTTTCCCAGAACACTTCATAGTATACCACTCAACTCCTTTCTTGATCTACACCTGATATTAAGTCTTTGCGGTAATTTAACTGACAATGATGTAGATTGTGCTAAACGTGCATTCGCAACATATGGATACTTCTGGAAGAATTATTCTAACGGGGGCCGGTGACAGAGTGGCTTGTGATGCTTGGCGCGATGTTGATTCCCCCTCCTACCTCCTCATCCTCCTCCTCCTCCTCCTCCTCTTCTCTCTCTCCGTCAATTTATAATGAACGCCCTACGAAGCGCTCCAACCGGGCTATGCAAGGAGGCCTGGTTTGCCCGTACTCGGCGAGTGCGGGGAAACGGATTGAAAAGATGAATTCAATGCTAGAAATAACGGAACTCACGTAGATAAAAAAAGTCTGTAATGCGTTATAAATAAAGTGGAGTGAAAGCGATTATTTTGGATATCAGTGTAGTGTTTGCCAGCATATAATACTGAGTGTGGATTTTGTAGTAGAAATTCGACTAGGGTGGAAACTGTGGTGATTGGATGGGCTAGAAAACTGTGATGTTGAACTATCAGGAATTATGAACTGAGTTCAACAAATATACATTTGAGAATGATAAGTGGTATATGCAGAACATTCGACTTCAGTCGGGAGTTGAACTCCCCTTGCGCGTGCCATCTTTGCAGCAACGGGGTCATCGCTTTGATACCACTCTTTCTTAGATATAAATTTTCGCAGTTATCAGCAGCTAACACTTAGCGGGTTTGGTCTGGTAAGCACCAAGTGCCTTTAACCTCCATCGAGCTAGCAGCGTTTAGCTATAGATGAACAACCATAGAGCGAGTTTAGAACGTCAATGAAATTGCATATTTGAGTGAAGAAGTAGGTCCAAATTCTGATCGAGAGCCATAGGGGAAATTGACCTCTGATCATGCAGGAGGCATAGTTCTTCCAATTATACTATCTGTCACGTTCTGTTTCTTCAGCTTCCTCAACCATCCCTTTCGTCAAT
Source organism: Parelaphostrongylus tenuis (assembly GCA_019055375.1). Lineage (NCBI taxonomy): Eukaryota > Metazoa > Nematoda > Chromadorea > Rhabditida > Metastrongylidae > Parelaphostrongylus > Parelaphostrongylus tenuis. Next base: position 825,892 of record JAHQIW010007363.1, read on the forward strand.
TCTTGAGGTCCTAAACGTCCTGAATGGAATTATCATTTTTTCCGTCACTAACATTCCCAATGCTATCGACTATACGGAAGTGATGGAATGTAAACCAAATGCGAAATCACTTCGAATGACCGATGAGGCGCTCGACTAATTCCTAAGCTGTTGATTGTCATAATCTTCACCCTTGATTGTCAAAATTTTCACTAGGTTTTTGTAACCCTGTGTATTTTTTCTCATCCTTTCGGTAACATTTTAACCTCGATTTTGAAAGCCGATTTGTGTTCTCCAGTCCACATCTGCTTTGATGATGTGAATTTGACTGACCGAGAACTGTTCGAGTTTTTTTTGCTGTACGGCTTCAATTGTTGCGTGAATGTAGTTTTAGGAATGTAGTTTGTTAGATGAAATTGTTGAATTCTATTTGTTGCGCGTTCATTCTGTTTTATTTTTCTTTGTTGTTACATCATATAAGATGGATGTTACGGTTTAGTATTCAAACAACCTCCAAGCTTTCCCTAAAAAATCGCCGTTCAGTCCTAGAGTGACTGGGAATTCTGTATCATGTGAACAAGTACTTGTTTGATACCAACGTGTAGTCATCATGTAATAGTTTGCTATAGAGTTCTATAAGTCATACTTCATGTGTATCATGACCAATTATGTTTTATTTCTTACATAAAGACCGTATTTAGTGGCCATCGTAGGCAATATCAGGAATTATTGATATTTAATTCATTAGAAGAGATAGGATTTATAGTATCATTTAGTGCCTGCCATAACTATACAGTTTAGAATAAGGCCTTGTTGGTTATTTGTTATAAATATCCGAGAGTGTTTAGTTTTGTTTGTTTTGCTCATATTGAGAATTCTTTCGCATACCATCTCTCGTTGTTGTAAGCCCATATCGTTCAAACCCTATTTAGCATCCTATTTATTACATCATTTGTTTCTGTGAGCATTTTACGTAACATTTTATATAAGCATTTCGTCCACAATATGATGGAAGTCAAGAAATAAATATAGTTTGCTCAATGCTTTTTTTATGCAGAATTAAAAGCGGAAAAACCTTTAGAAACAATTACCAAGCTAAGGTCGTTCTATCACAGGAGCAAAATCTTTAGAACTCTTGGAGCACTGGTCATTATGGGATTGTGTTTCTGATTTTGGTAGTAGCAAATTAAAAACCCGGGCTACATCCTCCTTTTGGAAACATTTTGGTGAAATGTAAGCAGTAATAAGTCCAGGATAGTGTGTGCTCGTTTGGAGTACTTCTTGAAACCAGACTCAAATTTCAACATGCCTGGAAATAAATTTTGAGACATGCACGTCCTCTGTTATGTGCACCTATACGCTGCAATGCGGGTGTTTCGGCATTCCAGTCTCGTCAGTTGCACAGTGCTTCCTCGTTCAGTCAGTTCCTCGAGGACTGAACGAAAAGGCACCGAGCAAGTGACAAGGCTAGAAGGCTGATACACGTGTATGACATTGTATAAGTGCCCACAACAGACCACATACATGGCTCAAAAGTATTTGTCACTGTGTGTCATGGGCCGAGACGCAAATCTTTACCAAAGGAGTAAATCTCTACTCTCGAAACAACTTAAATTTCAGTGCGGAAACAAAGTAGATAAATTACATCATTTCTGAAAAAGAGTTATGTGAGATTTACCAGCGTGCTTAGTAACCGACGGGCGTAATCGTCTTGATGGCTTAGTTGGAGATTTCCTAACTACCATTGGTACTTAGCAACCCACATTGATTTGCCAGTATCGTCATTTTGATGTAGGGTTGCTTCTAACAGTTCTTTAATAATCTTCCAGAGAAACTGCAGTCTATTTTAATGGTCTTTTCTAGTGTAGTCGCCTTTCGACGGTTCCATGAAGTGGTTTTTTTACTCATGTATTTATGCTCTTGGAGAATCTGCTAGCGAGGCAGAAATCTTAAACCCCCTTCCAGTGTTGAGAAGCACGATAACGAAACTAGCTTACGCCGTTTGTAGGTGTCGACTTCTTAGAAGTCCATGACGTCGGAGATATCAGAACTTTGCTCTTGTAAACATAAAGTTAATCAAGGAATTCAGAGCAGTAGGTGGAAAGTTGTCCAACAGTTCTGTGAAGTTGGCCATGTGGCCATAGGAACTATATTGTTTCACAGCTCTAAGAATGACCATGTTAATCCCTGTCAATGCCACCCCAAGGCTGACTTCAGAAATTTTGCACGTTAGGATATTTCTAAGCTTAGATTTTATCTTTTGAGAGAAAGCTTCCATTTTTGCTATATCTTCAACGAGGTGCTCTATCACTTTTACATTATGCAAAGGTGTTACCGCCAACCATAGTCTTCTTAAAATATCCTAGACCTCAGCAAAAAATGGTTTTGTTTCACTTAACTGATAATACCTTGTTACACTGATGGTGGCAGAATTATGCTGATATTCAGTAAACCGAAAGGCAACATAATTCATCCTATAGATTACATCTCAATAATAGATTTATTTCTTCTGTTTTTTCTCACAATGCTTTTATCACTGCATGCTCTGTGTCTGTTATGTGATCTGGATTCAGAATGGGCTCTGGAAAAGGTGGTGGCGACAATGTGGTGGTTGCGGTACGAGTTCGACCGTTTAACGATCGTGAGAAAAGTCGGAAAGCTCGACTGATCATTGAGATGCCGGACGGGCAGCGAACGTGCATACGGTATGTATTGTAGTCCCCTATAACATTCTTCGCGAAAAACTACTGCTCAAATAGAAACGAATGCCTTACTTCATTTGGCTCAATTCCAAATTGAAAGTCTATCTGACAAATCTGGTATTCATATGGTCTCATAATTCCACTGGAATAGCTCATTACGTCGGGGTGCGCGAAAGGGCAGATTTAGAAAAAACAACTGATTTTGAATGCGAAGTGTCTGATAGGATATCGAAAGTACCGAACGACAAAAGGAATATGTTTCCTCGTTTCAAAATTGAAATGTCCCTAATGTTATTTTATAAGGCGGGCTGATTTTGATTGATGTACAACGTTCAGGAAAGCTTTCTATCAGGCAAAAGTGCTCTTAGCAATTATCTTTACTCGTTAGGCAACATTCCAAGTTCTACCTACCTTATGGCTGCAAAACGCATTAGCTTCTAAAGAAAAGTAGGAAAAAATGGGGTATGAATATACCTTGTGTTGGTTCTGCTGCTGTGCCTATGCACGACTTCGCCTTCTTCTTATGTGTCGCGCTGCTCCGAGCTGAAGAGAGCTTTGAAACTCACAAGGATGTAATTTCTGTCGCAATAGGCCCGAATTCTGATAAAGACACACGTATGTAACGCTTCTCCTCTCCATGGAAAGCACGCTCAAGGGGTTCGTTGTTGAGCCTCTACTGAAAGTGTGAGAGCTGAGCATCTTACTATATGATACTCACCTCGCAATTTCAAGCACTGAAGTCACACAGCTACTAAAGTCTTGCCGACTATTAGTGAAAGTACGCGTGGCAATACACACTGCAGTTGAGCGAGGCATGTAAGATTCGGCAGCTGATGTAAATGGATAAACAGAGGGGTGCTTGTCCAATTCTTGAAGTGCTTGACCACACATGACTCCGATTACTTGCTAACCCTTTGGGTACAACAGGGAGACGCCGTGTTCACCGCCTTACCGCGCGTGACATCACTAGCCACATAGAACCCTACAAACCAATCGCCGCGCACGGCAAGGTGGGGCTGGCGGCGTGCTCCTGTCGTACGCAAAGGGTTAATAGATTGATCTCGATATCTTCAGCTCGAAAATGTTTCGCTTTTCGGCGTGAAGCTATATCGCTTTGCCTGATTTTCGTCTTTTACGAGAACTCTCTCCTCGATAAGCACTTGACCAACTTCGTGTACTTGAAATCGGACTCGAACGATCTTCGTTTGTTGACTAACGTCGTACCAAAGAAAAAGCGTTCAGTCTCTCTTTCTGAGCGTTGGATTTATACGTTTATGATGACTGCATCGTGATCAACCATCATTGAATAATTTTAAGGAAAAATGGAAGATTGTGGCATTAATTTCACAGTACTCTTGAAAAATTGTCTGAGAGACTTTATACAATTTTATGCGAGTATTCTGTTTTTTTTCTGAAGATAATCATTTTCCTAGGGATCCAAATAATCCGTCGAATGAGAAGTGGTTCACATTTGATCATTCATATTGGTCCCATGATGGTTTCAAACAAGAAAGAGATGGATACTTAGCACCGGCAAGCGAGAGATATGCGGACCAGGTAAGTTTTCAAGAAAGTAGAAATAGTAATGATGACCTTCAAATGTTTTTATCCTGAAAAGGTTAGAGATCTGTAAATCAAAATGGGTGTTTTTCATTGATTTCTGTTTCAATCGAGCTATTTTTGATTTGATAAGGGCACAGCTTGACAAAGGTAAATACTCAATTCTCTCCCACCTGACCTTCTCAAGATTGCATCAATCCTATAAAGAACATTCTAGATCATCACTAAAGATGCTTGTCCTGAAAAGATCTGAAATACAGTATTCATGGATACTTATAGGAAGTTCTCCCTCCATCTTAATCACAAAACAATGAGTATTGACGAAACTCAAAATGAGCTATCTAGTCATTCAAAGTTATATGTTTCTTCTGCGGTCTCCTTGATTATGTAGTCAATAGAATGTGGCTTTTGAAGAGATTGGAGTATCATACATGGATTCTCTCCTCCATTTTTCGGAAGCCGCTTGGGAGTCGGAGTAGTATAATAGCTAGCAAAGTTGTCGTAGGCATCACGAAAGCCCTGCTCAACCTCTGTAGCTCCATTCAAAATACTGTTCTCTTCATGTAGCCTTCTTCTATCTCCTTTCTGCAGTGTTTTGCAAAATTGGACGTGTACTGATAATTCGTTGCAAATCGTGTGTTTTCACGTCAGCTCACTGCTCCAGTGTTTTCGGAGATAATCATTTCTTGGTGACTTTCAAATTACCAGCAATCATAGCGCTACGGTGATGATGTTGGCTGAGCCAGTCTAGATCCTCCCAGTGTTATTGATAACGGCATCGTCCCAACAGTTTACCAGTAACTTGAAGAAATCTTATTTCATAAGTTACAAGTTCCATAAGACGTGATTTGAGTTTTCCAGTGGCGACATTAGAATGTGAAATTGCGACGGAACATGATTTGTCGATGATTTCGATGACACCTTTATCCAAGAGTAAACCTGATTTTTCAATGAAGCACATTCATTTCTTCACATCACTTCTTCTTTTCTATATACTTCCCTTTCGGTGAAAAGTGTTACCATATTCTGTGTGCTGGACCAGATGCAGTGACCACGTTTCGTTATCATACATGAATTACCTTCAACATTTAATACCCCCACAAAACCAAAACCAAAATTTCGACGAAGGCAGAACTGCGTGAGGGAGGTATATGGGCATTTTATGTTAATCAGGTATATTCTCTTGAGGTGGAGAGATAGTATTAAAATAACATGATCTGTGAAAATTTTCAAGCCTTTTCGAAGTTGATACGTCGATGACTTACATACGTTTCGGCAGTTTTCTTCTAAACGTCCTCGCAGACTGTATTGAATTTTTATAGCGAGTTTAAAGAGCAGTCGATTGGAAGGTTATGTCCATATGCTCAATGATAGTGGTAAGCCACGACTGAAAAATGGTGAAAACCGCATTCTCACACGGGTTTCGCCAAAATACGTGGCTCTGATGAGGCGGACGATACTGCCGAAACGTACGTACACCACTTGCGTAAACGAGGTTAAAAAAAAAGAAGTCGACTGAAAAGCTATGGCAAAATATTTTCCCATCTTTTACTAGGAAAAACTGCTCTCATGACCCTATAATAGATTGATTGGTTCAGCTGCACGACACGCAGCAAAAATTCAGACATTCATGAGCCTTTTTTACTGAGAGCTGAAACGCATTGCAATCTCATAGTCAGCGAAGTTTATACTTAGAAATAGTCAAGGTCGTTGTTGTTCTGCTTATGTTTTGAAATGTCGCGGCGAGACTACGAAAAAAGTCGAAAGTATCTGTCAAAGCAGCTTCAGGGAGTGCCTCGTTTAATCGGGAACTTGTGAATGTAACTAAATTTTAGGAAACAGTCAAAGGATTCCAGACCAAAGTTCGCTTCATAGTATAATAACTGCACGAATTTCGTTCAGTACATAAAAGAGAAAAGATTTTAAGTGTTTGATTCCCTTTGAATGAAAATTCTTGAGAACAAATAAAATGAATGAATAAATATGAAAGTAATATTTAGTAATTATTGTGCAGAATCGTGTATATGCCGATTTGGGCAAAGGTGTACTGGAGAACGCCTGGGCCGGATACAACTGCTCGTTGTTCGCTTACGGACAGACTGGAAGTGGAAAGAGCTATTCGATCGTCGGTTTCAAAGGAAACAAAGGCTAGAGTTTTTCATAACTCTCTAAAAACTGTTGGATATTCGCTGATTAATGACTACTGAATAATTACTAAATTTAACTCATCGCTATGACTTAACGGTAGTGAATGTGCTAACGAGTCCTTAAAGATACCATAACCCATTGTAGTACTCTTGCATGCCACACAGATGATGCAAATTTTGTACTAGATGTTGTTTATTGTTCTTTCGCTGTCATTTATTATCAATATTGTTGTTAAACCTATCAAATATCTTAGCGCCTAGCGGCGCAATCAAGGTTACCTCGGACGCATGGAAATTTCCTATTTTAGTATCATTTCTCTACAGTTAAATAATTTCTTCCAGGCAAAGTTTTTGGCCCAAAATCTTCCTCGTTATCACTAAACCACAGAATTGGTACCTTAATCTACTACTGTAATTTTTACATGTAGTGAAGGGAAGTTAGTGGAGAGTTTGTGTATTCTCATTTGATTTGGCCACGCGGGACTTTGATTAGCTGCTTGTGTATCGAAATCCTCGTATTGGATTATTGTTTGTCTTTTTGATAGCAGTAAAATACCAGTCATACAGGGATATATAGGAAGAATCCAGAGAATATACAAGAAGAACAGTAGTCAATATTATTAGCAAGCGGAAGGGAGCGAGAGAGAGCTTAGCAAAGACTGCGATCGTTAATGATGTTCACTTCATTAAGGAGGGGGGGGGGGGTTGAGGTTAGAGTAGAACAAAGTTGAAGCTAAGGTGGGAGTTTCCAGTATAAGATCACAGAACACACTCACAAATAGTTCGCGTGAAAAGGTCAAAGGATTTCGGCTTCTACATCATCTGCGAGTGGTCGCTTGATTTTCTTTCCCACTTCTGCTTTTGATTCCGGCCTAACATCATCTCCGAATCAACTAGTGAGAAGCCCGGCCGAGGATCCATTGCCAAAACTATTCTTTGGAAACGACATCGAGAAGAACTGAAGACGCCCTTGCAAGGTTACGTGAGGAATCCAAGGAATATTACATGTACGACCAGCAATATACCATTTAGAATATGTGCTGGGGTCCGCACGATTAGTGAAGACGGGCCATCAAAGTATATTAGTAAGTAAGTAGGTAATTAAGTAAGAAAAGATCAAATACCAAAGTAACTAGGTTACGTGACTAATCCAAAAGTATGAAGAAGGGGTCATTCTTGTTACAGTAGTCAAGAAAGTGTTCAAGCACTTACTGTAAACATAATCCAAAGTGCATCGAATGTTCAACCGTCTTCGATGCATAGACATAGACTTACGAAAATGGAATATACGTATTGAGTGTAACAAAATAAATCAGCGATTTCCCCTTTGACAAAAGGTCGACAGAATTTGCTCTATTATGGAGAATGTTGTTCTATATTACATGTCGAAACGCTGGCGTGCAGCAGCACTTTTGAATTGGTAACTGGATAATAAACTGCATTCAACTGCAGCTTTCGATACATGGCATTGGTATTAGCGGGACCTTCTTCTTTTCCTTTCTTATGTTCGATTTGCTTTCGACCGTGCCAATAACGGAGCGAAGAATTGGATGGGCAAGATTTGAACTTAGTTCATACGAGAATAAACACAAACTTGTTTATTTCCTCTGTTCAAAAAGATCATTTACAGTGGTAGGTTGTACTAAGAATGATGAGCGTCCGCAAATTCAGTAAAATTCAGTGCAATTGTAAAACATCTCAAGAGATTATTAGTTGACAGCCTCCGAAACGTAGGCGACGCTCAAAGTCAAAAACGTATCAATGCAAACGATTATTCATCTTATTCCTCTATAGTCCTTTTACTTACTGTCTCTTGTATGAAGCTTCTTTTTCGTAGACGAAGTTTGACATCAGACATCAATATCAATCACTGACTATCGGTCTCTTTTGCGTCGATACAATTTACAGTGTGAGAACCTCTGAAAGTTAGCTGGTAATTACCATATCTCGCATACAAATTGCAAATTAATATTTATAATGATCAATTTTCAAAAATAAGACTTTGCGGTTCCAGAAAACTGCGTTTCAAGTTTATGTTTCCTACAGGTATTGTGCCAACTTTTTGTGAGGAATTATTCAAAAGCATTGAGGAAAAGAAGCGAACCAACAAAAAGAGCTGCAATTACGAAGTGTTCATCTCTATGCTCGAAATTTACTGCGAAAAGGTGTGCATCAAAGCGACTATGTTGGAAGTCTAGAGTTATTGAGATAGAATTATTGAAACACTTTTTGAAGATACGCGATCTACTGTCATCGAAAGAACCACCAAAAGGAGGGCTTAAGTTACGTGAACATGCTACGACTGGATTCTATGGTACGTGTGTGTGCTCTTTCAGTTCATCGGCTCTGTACATCTTTAGCTTCTTTGCACTTTGTTTGATCCGAAAGCTGGCACATCAGTGATATCAAATTTTGTTCCCGCAATTCAGTTTTCATTTTGAAAGTGAAAACTGTTCAACACTATACACTTGGAAAGTTTCCTTGTAAAAGAAAATGTTTTACCTATGCCTTTTTTGGTTTTACTTATGTATATTTTTCGCTCTTTATTCTACTATAGTGGAGAACCTTTCGAGTGCGCCCGTGAGTTCCTACAAAGAGATCGAGGCAAAGATCGACGAAGGAACGAAGAATCGCACGATAGCCGCCACCAACATGAACGCGACGAGTAGCCGGTAAGTGACAGTTTACATGCATTCTGACAAAGATGAGCAGATTTTATCGAACTCAAGTGGTAATTGTGAATTTTGAAGTTTTCATATCATTGGCTCATAAAAATAAGAGGTTTCTATTCCAGTGCTCACACCATCGTAAAGCTGCTATTCGTCCAGAAATTTTCAAAAAACAGTGTTGGAACTACAACGAAAAAATCCGAAATCAATCTTGTCGATCTGGCTGGAAGGTAAGTTGGCGTGATCTGAATTTACGTAAGTTGCATGCCACTAAATGCGTTCACTGTTGACTGCTACCTTATAGCTGTCACAAAATTGTTCTTCTTCACAAAAAGCTTATAATCATTCACTACATATCGCAGTATCTCTTTCCACGGTAGTAGTCACATTATTCGCTTAAACAAAAGGAGCCGGTTCTTTCTGATTAGCAGGAAACAAATGGAAAGCCAGCCTCATTTGCTAGAGAGGAAATTTTTATAGGAGTATCAGTAACCATTGTAAAGCTCTGACTCGTAGCTATAGCCGCACGTCACCGGTTTTTCAAAACATCCCTATATAACGCTGTTGCATCCAGATCAGAAATTATGTGACACATTCGTCTTTCGCCCTCATTTTATCGCATGTATAACTCGCTGGAAGCCGAAAAGCATATCAATGTGTAGAACAATTCTCGTAGTATCTTCGTCAAGCGTTTTACTCGGAGTTCCTTCCGAAATAGAGGAAAAATTCCCAATTGAATAACAATATATCGGTCGTCTCTCCTCGTTTCGCCATCTCCCACGCCCCTGCTAAGGCGTCGCTTTGTCGAATGGCCAGTAAACAACCTGCCAAAAATGTATAACTCGATCTGATTTTCCCTGCAAAGTCGTATTCCCAGAAAATAAGCACATCGCTAGAATCAGGAAACATTACATTATCAGAGAATTACTGATAGCTTAAAGAAAAAGCTTTGTTCGGCGAGGTTTAAAGCACAAATCAAAGGATCAAAGGAGATCAAGAGATCAAATGAGCGTTCCAAAAAGGAGACACAATTTTGACTTCTTTGAAGCTTGTGCTATAGTTTGAGTACTAGCACTTAACGGAAGGAGCTTTGTTTAGCGAAATATAGTGAAACAAGAGAAAAAAAACGAGTGGTATAATGTTACATGATGTTGTTCTGAATGTTACAGCGTTATAAAGGTTATTTGGAAAAATCGGCGACGTGGAGCTGTTGCCTCAGGTCTCAGCTTTGGAATGGTTACTAACTTTCCTAAGGAATAATCCTCTTCAAAGAATAAGACCTTTTTCATTTGCTCCGTATAATTAAAAGAACGCAGAAGCCTCTTTTTACTACATTGCTTGCATCAATCGCCTACCTTCTTTATTGATATAGTAACTTTCCGTCTGCAGTTAACGAGCTCTGCTCAAACCAGGTTCCAGTTCACTTTTCTCCTGCTACATTACTGAGAACAAAAGTTTTCGATGTTAACGCATTTCTATTCCGCAAAGCACTCGCTTCTTGAAAAATGATGACGAACTATTCTAGCATAACATTTTACTAGTTTCAGGAATGAGAATTATTTATGTACGTTGATGGAACTAAATGAGGCTTCTGCAGAATTTTTTTATTTGCGACTCGCAACTGATGTATTGGCGACAAACGCTTTTTCAAAAACCCTGGAGAAGCTGATGAAGCTAGTAGCACATAGAATAGAAGCTTTTATTCAGCATTATAATGATGTTTTCAGCGAAATTCATACACGTAGTAAGCAGACTGACTCAATTCGTAGGTGACTATAGTTTACAAGAGCATAAAATGTGAACCGGTTCCTTAGCTGAAACTATTCAGAAAAAACGGTAACCGTCTAATCGTCTAGCATACGATTTGAAGTTTTCTCGCAACGATGTAGGCTTGTTTCATTACTGGCAAATTTTCAGTGAACGCACAAGAGACGCTGGTACAGAAGGTGATCGAATGAAGGAAGGAATTGTAATAAATCAGTCGCTTTCAACCCTCGGTCGAGTGATTAAGGCACTTCACGATAAGCAAAATTGTAAAAGAAATAAGATTCAGGTGATTTAGTGTCGAAATAATCAACAAATTCTATAGGTCACGAGGCATAAAATCTCCCTTGCAACCTTTTCAGTCGTGACTTTGTCAGGCTCCGCTAATCCAACTAAACAGCGTCATTTGAACCCTTTTCGCAGAACAGAGCTTTTCTTCTAGAAAATTAAAAGGCATTCAGTACCTTGAAAAGCAGTGATTGTAACACTGTACTTGATTTTGTAGAGACTTAGAGTAGAAGCTCGAACTTTTAGTAGTCGTGTGACAGGACAAATTTTGTCAATTTATAATCTGAATTTGGATGTTGAAAAGATCTCCGAAGGGTGCTGTAAGAGCGAAATTGTTAGATTTCGACCCCTAGTAGTTGATCAGTCGCTTACACTTCGTAATGGAGTTATCGTGCTCTAACCAGCAATATGAACTAAAAATAAGACTTATAGAACGATAGAATAATCTGTTTTACAGCTCTGATATGAAGACTTTTTTCGATACGAAAAAATAAATCTCTAGATAAATAGCGAAAATTGTGCGCCTTTCGAATCGTGCTGGGCGCGGCGAATCCAACTATCGTCCCGAAAGGTAGCGACTTTCGGTATTTAGATAGAACTTTTTTCCCCGCTTAGACAAAAGTTCTTGGATACGTTCAAATACGTGAGACACTACAATTTTCTCTACAAGTCCATATGTCTTTCGTGCATCCAGCTCCGAGTGGGCAACGTAATTTTCTTGCCGTTGGTGGAGGTTCAAACTGCTGATCTTAGCTCTCGTGATACGGAAAACTCCTAGCATCGACCTTTGGACTCCACGTTCAAATACGCGAATTGGTCTTTCATCCTGCTTACATAGCGACCAGGTTTCTGATACGCATATTCAGGCAGGGATATTTGTTGAGTCGAAAAGATGGGCACAAAGTTGAGTACTCTCTGTTCTCTTCACAATGTTCTTGATAGTTTGATGGTTCAAAGCACCTCTCTTTATCGTGCTCAACTCTAGAGCTAAGCCTTTCGTCATATTGACTTACTCGTCACAGAGAGACCTAACGGGAGCTTTCACAGGTGACCATTCCGTTGAGCGTGATTTGGGCATAAGACACCAACCCATTCCTCATGAACATTGTAAGCGTCATCGATTCGCTCAACAACTGCTCCGCTTAGCTAAAAAGTTGATGTTTCAAGAATGATATCAATAGCAAAGTGAAGGTGGTGTAATTGGCGATCATATAACATCGATGGGCACATGAACATATCTACGTAGATATAAAAGTCTATATCAAATCAGCGAAACAGAAACGAGGGGTCTATTCTTCGAGTTCGCTTACGTCTAAGGAAGCATAAGACCGCCATTGCTTCGTGCTTATACCCCTAAGCACCAAATACCTCCGAAACCAATCGGGATGCTTCAGTAAAGGAAATGAAGTTGTTTAACTCAATCGTCATTGCTTTTCCAAAACCGGATAAGAGTCTTTTGACTTCTGAGGACGAGCGTTAATGGGCAGGCGGCGTCGCGCCGTCGCTTTCCCACAAGACGAGGCTTTCCCACGAAACTCAACGGCGCTTTTGCAGTACTTGAGTGAGGTTGGACGTCGCGCAGTGAGAAGCAAAATAACTCTCATGGTCATCAAAGGGCTAGGCCCCAACCAAATTTTCAGTTTCTACTGTGTAGCGCTGAAGATTCGATAAAGTTTTACCAGGGACAAAAGGAAATTGTACACCAACGTATGTAATACTGAATCAAATTTTGGCTATCACGTCGTATATGGCTTAAATTTCAAGTTATTGCACGCACATGAGGCATATATGGCTCCTGTCGTCAGGAGCGCCTAGTCTCCATTAACAAAAACTCCCTACAGTGTTCCTTTGACTTTCTGTTTATTTAAAATAAAAGAACAAAGTAGTAAAAAGAACAGGCTTAATGGTTCAGATTCCATACCGCGACTCTGTGCTTACATGTCTTTTGAAAAATGCACTCGGAGGAAACAGCAAGACAATCATGGTGAATTTATTTCCTTATAATAACGATATACCATTCTTACCTCTTTTTGTTTTCATGATAAAAAATAAGAGTGAACAAATTCTCTGATAATTATCGATGAGCAGTCCATGAGAAGCCAACTCATAACTGTTCTCTGGAAGAGATAATTCGTGAAAAGAATAGCAAGTGTAATAAAATAAACAGCATATAGGTGGATTTTGATAGATCAATTTGAATAAAAAATTAATTGCTAGTTAAGATCGCTGCCATATCACCTGCTGATATCAATTATGAGGAGACACTGTCGACGCTTAGGTACTGTTTTTTGCTTTGTTCACGTATTTATTATTTTAGCACTTCATTTGATCCGTTTTCACAGTATATTTTTTGCTTACTGTGCGGATCCCAGTACTTCTACCGTTCAATTCGTTTTTTTTTGTCTTCGTTTTGAACGCCGAAGAATACTAGTTGAGCGCGTATCCTTGTAATCTTGGAAAAAGCCTGGCTGTGACGATCTAAGGGCGTTCGTTTCTGACTGTCGCAGAGTGTTGGGGAGGGGAGTAAGGATCGGAGCCGGCGTGCTGGTACGAGCATCACAACCAATCGATCACGGAGTCCCTGTATATTATATTTTCAGAAAAAAAAGAAGTTGAAGGAAACAGGGAGAAATACTTGTTTTGTAAAAGTACTACGAATTTTTTCACTTAAAATCATTAATGAAAGTGGTTTCGATTGTTTTGGAGAAGAAAAGCAACGTTTGTGACCTGTCTTTCATAGTATTACATAGTTGTGTCACATAGAAATCTTGGAACACTTCAGTACGGAATTCCATTTATCTTAATTCAGAATGGAACATGAACATTATTTACGAACTAGTCCTATGAACACTTTATCCTAGATTCGCTGACCGTACAAAGTCAATCAAGACAAACGCGGTAGTAAACGAGAATCAGACTGAACGTATTATGAGGGAGCTTCGAGAAGAGAATGAACAACTTCAAAGACAGCTGAAGGGAGGAGGAGACAATGTCGGTCAAAAAAAATCACTAGTTACCCGAAGATACGTAAGTTAGGAGCACCGCCAATAAACGTTCGCTGCTTAGGAGCTAATAGAGTCACTGCGTCGTCAATTAGAGCAGAATCAAAAGGAAATGGCGGAGATGGAAAAAACCTGGCAAGAAAAAGTTGCCGAAGAAGCCGCCAAGGTGAGTAATAGTTCTTAGAGACTTTGCTGATGAAAAGAAATTCGCAAATATGATAAACATAAGGTGTAGTGCACATGGCAGCACCTCATTAGAGATAATAAATTACTGGAAACATCTAATTTTTAAAAAAATACTAGAGAATTTGTTTTTGATCAATGTCCTGATATCTTCAAGTTGAGAAGCTTGATTGGAACGATGTAGAGTCTATCAGGTTCTTACATATATTGGCCGTAATCTCATCTTTTGTATTACCGAAGCCTCCTTTTTCATTACCTACGCTATTGTTTTTTATTTTATGCAATTTTATCCTATGTCAGCAAGTTTAGTATTTTTTGAATTACCGTCTTTGAAGAATAACGCAGCCGCTGAACGCCTCACAGTTATGAAACAAAGGCAGGAAATTCCGCATCTATGGAATTTGAACGAGGATCCAGCTCTAACTGACGTCATCGTTCACTTTTTACCGCCAGGAGAAGTCACTATTGGTATGGATGTTCACGTGCTGTAATTAGCATATAAGATGAAGTACACATTAACATATATAGGTATAATTGAAGAGAAATCGAGGGAACGAGGGTTCGTTGGTGGTGAATGAGAATTCTTTGGTGAATGGCAGAATATGTCTAACTGATGATTTGCACGTTTTGAAGGAAAGTTTAAGTAAAGTTTGACTCTCAGCAAGCCAAAGTAATCTATTCGAATTTTCATACATAGTGATTAGTTTTGATCCAAATTGTACTTCAACAATGAATTGACAGATTTCAATGCAAAATTTGTGGATTCAAATTTTTTGGGAGAGTAGCATGAGAATTTTTCAGATCGGTGTATTATCAGAGTTAATTCAAATGGGACGTCCTATTTCATAGTGTTCTATCTCGTTCTTCATCTTACAAAGTTCTCCGCATTTTCAATATTCTTCTCATCTCTCAACGAAGCGTATGAGTCGTATCCGTTACTCAAGTGAACAAAACAAAGAGCGAATGCAATTTTTGATTGATATTCTACCTTTTCTTTACTCCTTTCAATCTTCAAGAGCATCGCATACGAGTTCGATGGTTCGATCTCACGCTCTTGGCTCACCAAGCCATCCATCCCTCCGAAGTCGGTAAATTGGTGGCAAACTGGTCTTAGACTTGTGTGCGAAGATAAGGAGCACTGAATCGGTGCAGCGAGAGGCCACCGCTAATTATTGTGAAGGCCAGATATGCATTCAATCACCTCACACGAAGTTAAAAATTGAAGACGAATGCGTGGCGCATCCATCAGGGACTGATCAACGCCAAGAGCTCTATCCTTTTTTTTATTCTACCTTTTTTGTGTTGAAAAATTTCATTTTCTACTGAGTGAGAAGAATATTATTCTAGTTTAACTACATAAAGTATATGAGTAATGAAGCAAGCAAAAAACAGTCCGCTTGAAGGAAATAAAACAGCTGTTCCAACACCAATGGTACAACTAAACGGTCTCTCAATACTTCCAAAACATGCGATTGTCCAGAACATAAAGAACAAGAAAATCACAATCACAGCATGTCAGGTAAGGTGAAAACTAAATAGAGCTTTCCTACGTTATCTGATTCAATCACAAGGGTGCTAGGAAAACATCGAAACCCGAAAACGATTACCTTTTCCACGGGACTCATGTGTTATCCGTTACACCAACTAAGCTCACTGCCTCGTCGTTCTACCAGTTATGTATTTCACATAGCACTATACAATGAAAAGGAATAAGCCTTTAATAACTCTTATAACAATGTGATTTTAACCTGATATGGTCATCTTTAATCATCCATCACCTCCTCTCCCTCCTCTCCTCGTCCACTATGCATTCAAATCTGTAGCTCTGCAATTAACTCCGCCACAATCATTAATTCTTAATTGATTTTAGGACGCCGAAATTCTAATAAATGGGAAGAAGATTACGAAAACGACTGAGTTGTCGCAGAATGATCGGTGGCTTTGTTTTTTCCGTTTTCCAGTGTCGAAATCTTCATGAACGCACACCGCTTAAGTGATTTGAGAGTTTCCTATTTCCGAAAACGTGATAAGACTTGTCTTTTCATGATACTACTTGGCGGAAACCACCTGTATGTTTTCAATAATCCAATGAAAAGTGGCGCTCGCAAGGATATCACATATGAGGAAGCTCAGAAGGAGATCGCACAAGGAGCAGGCATCGCAATATCCAATGGAGGAAATAAGAGCAAAGGTCAGTCCTCACTCATCATTTTCCCATAAGCTAAATTCTACTATGCAACATAGTGTATCAAAAATTTTGGCAATAAAGTATTACATCAAAAACTGAACTGCACAATTGCGATGAGTCAGCAGTCGTGAGTTTGGAACTGAAGATCCCACACAAACAAGCCAATCTTAAATCCGTAGCGTGGAAAAAGTCAGCCGTATTCCTATTCTGGGCAGATCCTCCTTTTTACTTTGAAAAAAAGTTAACCGCGCAGTCTGCTTTCATATCTTCGAGAATTTGAACGACGCATTACTAAAACGCAGGATAAGCGCGCTCAGAGCTAGATTAAATATTTTCAGCCGATCTGATTCTGGAAGAGGAATTGATCTCAATAATGCCGTTGGTTTACCGAGCTAATGCGATGGCTGCGGAGTTGAAGAGAAACATGAAATTCGAATTGGTCTTACTTTCACCGGAAATGCGAGGTCTTCATGATGGACTCACTGAGGTACCAATACATTGCATTTTAGTCATTAATAAATGAGAGGTAAGGGGGATTGCGCTCCGAGCGGCCAGTGGCGCTATGCGCGGCTCGACGCGCTGTTGTTTTCTCAACACTCCGCGGTAATCAATATAAAATGTCCGACTGAACACCCCAGCCTGGCTATCCTAGAAAGAGCTGTGCTCGATCGGTATTCTACGCCTTCATGATGAAGATAAAACCTCAATTACTATAGCGAGAATACGACTTGGATGCTAAAAGT
Source organism: Parelaphostrongylus tenuis (assembly GCA_019055375.1). Taxonomy (NCBI): domain Eukaryota; kingdom Metazoa; phylum Nematoda; class Chromadorea; order Rhabditida; family Metastrongylidae; genus Parelaphostrongylus; species Parelaphostrongylus tenuis. The sequence continues at coordinate 843,117 of JAHQIW010007363.1, forward strand.
ACTAGGATCTTCTACGTGAGAGAAACCTATGGTACGGATGAAATAAAGTGATAACAAAGTCATAAAGATTTGATCCACGGCACTCACAAGTGCTTGCATCGTCCAAAATAACCCAAAATTATACTAAGACGATATTCATGATACTTCCTGTGAAGTGTGAGTTTTAGGATAAAGCATGGCGCAGCTCCTAAATCCATAGCATTTCATTAGATATTCTCATTTCGCATGAGACTTAATTATTCGTTCTTATTGAAAAAAATTGTACCTTTTCTTGGAAACTAACGTCGATGGTAGGTGGATGTCTGCAATTAACATCCTGTGGAGAAACCATATCGGTTTTGAAGTGGAGTGAAGTGATAGCGATTTGATCCACACCAGAACTGCCCAGCACCCCATTAATCCATGAAAGACATTTCCAAAAGAGTTTGCCAATAAAGATTACGAGGTGAGAAGCTAGAGACTGGACACATGCAATCCACACGACTGAGACAGGGGTTTGACATATGAATTCCTGACAGAGTCTGCCGACACATACATATACGAATATTCACGTAAACAGTCATTTAATACTTCATTGAAGCCGATAATGATGTTCAGTTGGTCGTTCATTCAGTTAATAGACTAATCATTAATCAAACAGTCAATAAGTCTTTATTCCAGAAAATTTTTATCGAATCGTACAAGTTCACTTTCATTAAATCATGCCATAATATCTTCATATATAATGGGGTCCTCCTTCGACATCCGAGTAAGCTATTTATTCATTAATGAGGAAGTTTACATCTGGGTGAACATCTCCTTTGAAATAAAGAACGTCGTCTATAGTTTGGACACTTATGAGATGCAGCAGTGTAGGTTTCATCTGCAGACTTTGGAAAGGCGATTCGAATGTTCGTGATAGTAGATTTTGAGCGTAGAATGACAATATCAAAGTCGATACAAATCAGACTGCCTGCCATTGACAAGCTTATTATTGGAAAACGTCGAGTATAAATCGATGTCGTTTTCCTGAAACAAAGAAAAAATGACAGAAATCGTAACTATTCAATCGAATCTTCTACGGTGATGGACCGCTCAAGTGAAGTAGTCCATCTCGACAGTGTGTCTCTCAAAATAACCCGTTGCACCCTGATTATGATTGCCGGCTGATAGTTAATGATAATTCCTCTGTTAATTAACTGTGCAGCATAAGATCAGTCATAGAAAAACATTCGGCTTACGTCTCGACGTGGTCGTCTTCTTTGGAGCTGATGATTTGAGTGGATTGCCCCACAGTCCTTCGCCTTCGTTGTGGTCTTCGTCGTTGCTGTCGATCGAGCCTTATCGTCTCCGGTGGGCACCGCTCAACTGAAAAATCTCACTCGACCAAACCCTTATATACCTATGGTTGACAGTGATAGTGATTCTACGTCGATAATATTTTGTTTTTCACTACACATTTCATCTTGCAGTAAGTCGGTGTCATCAACGGCACTTATCTTAGTCTTTATATATTAGGTCTCCAACTAAGATTCCAAACCAATTTTCCTACGAAAACGATTTTTTCTTTTACCTATTTTGTGCACATTTTTGCACATCGTTGGGTATATTTTTGCACATACTTGTTTAACAATGGAGCCATCACAGAGAGTCATTCGTAACTTAGTGTTTTACGAGTTTCTATTGGGGCACAATTTCCAAACTGCATTTGACAATATCATTGTGCAAAAGGCCGCCAAGCTGTGCGTACGGCGTGTAAATGATTTACAAAGTTTCGCAATGGAGATAGCGATTTGGCGATATTGTCAGCAGCTGGACCGTTGCAATCGGGCAGTTCCACTCATCGCCGTCACCAAACAATTGCCGTAGCAGCCATACGCCATGCAATTAACAGTCCAAAAATTTAAAGGGCCTAAAATTTTGTCGGCATATTGTTCTTATAGTTGCTTGCACTGTTCGTTCTCACCAAATTATCAACCATTCTACATGACTGTCAAAAATGTTTGAACGCCTTTACCTGCTAGATAAAGGACTTACGATTCATTTTCACTCAATAAACTACTAAATTTAGATAAATCAGCATCTTCTTCTGTTTAGCCGCTGCGAGGTGTTAATGATATTATTTATTGAATATCAGCGAAGCACATAACAATACAGTTAATAATGCAGCACGAATATTACAACAGTCGTGGTGGCTAACGTTTCGGCAAGGTTCGCCATCTTCAGAGCCTGGAAAGGTCAAATTGATTCGCGAACTATTAAATCAAAGGCCTTCATAACCCCAGCAGAAGATGTAAGAGATCAATTTTTGGGTCGCATAGAAAACCTTCATTTCAAAAACACTCACCGCTTAGATGTTTTAGGTCGTTCAATTAATCATTGAAGACCTGCCACTTGGAGTCTATGATAATGTAAGACTGTGCCTGGCTCAGGTCGGGAATATTAGCCTGAGATATGGTGCTAGGTCACGCGTTATTACGAGGCATTCCTCTTTGCGGTTCATTTTTGGGCCTTTGCTATGGATCCACAAGGCTTCCAAAGTTTTACGCGTAGACGACTAGTGAAAGAGACCCTTTCACTAAGACAAAAGATCGTCTTAGCTAGGCAAACAATTGTTTTCCTCCGTCGCTGCCTAAAACACCGAATCGTTCCCAACTCATCAGACGAAAACGACTTCACGAGCTATGCGGGCGAGCAGAAGACGATCAACGAGTATTGAGCATCGAATTAAGACTCCTACGAGAAGCACTTCGATTTAAACAAGATCTAATGTATTCTTAATTAAAGAAGTGTGAGTCGAAAGAATTTTACTGTGTTCAATATTTAGAGGATCGCCTTTGGAGGAGAATCAAGGGTGGGTCAATTTTGATTTGTGAATCTATTGGGTCAAATGCTAAAGTAACCTTATGCAGAAAATTTGAAAAACTTTTGAACAATTCGCATAGGCAAACTTCAACAAAACACTATGACACCGTTAACGAAGGCCCTGAGGGTCTAACTAACATCAATAATGTGCCGGAAACATCAAGGGTCACCGTGTTAGGAGGCATGACTCTCCCCGATAATGCGCGCTCGCTCTTAGAAATGGGCCCAAGTTTCTCACCAGCGCAATCCATTTCTAAGGAAACCCTGTGTAGTATCGCATGCAATTTGCAAGACCTTCAAGATCGGCTCCGCTATAAAGCCAGACTAGAACCACCCAATAGGCGCGAACAACAGGAAAATGTAGGGGCATTGCCAACACCGCCTTTTCCTCGAGCGTTCTTTAGACAAGAAGGCCCTAATAATGAAGTGGATATCAATTTTCGCATATTTTCGGAAGAAACTCTTAGAATCCTTAATCACTATCGCGCAAAAAGGTTTAGCTCCAACCTAACATCAACGCAGAAAAACGGTATGCGACAGATACGGGAGCTAATAAAGTCCAAAACCATTCGACTGTCAGTTAGTGATAAGGGAGGAGAGTTCGTAGTAATTCCCCATAAGTTGGATGTTGAGATAGCGAAAAAACATCTAGAGGACACCACACTCTATCGTCCATCATCCAATAAGGAATTTCAAAAACAATATCGAAAGTTGAATAGTGAATGGGTAAAAATAGCAAGTTTGGCTGCTTTGAAATCTTCCGTTATTTCTCAACTAAAACTTAGTCCACCATCATGCCCCGTCTTGTACTTACTTATTAAGACTCATAAGTTGGAATGTACTGATGATCTTGCGTCTATCGATCCATCAAAATTCAAAGTTAGACCCATCATCAGCTATGTAGACGGGCCAACGGATAGATTAACGTGGTATTTAAACTTAATACTAGTCCAACTACTAAAGCACATTCCAGCCCATCTTACCAATACCCAAATGTTCTTGGATTATCTACGTAACGCGTCTCCCAACAACGCGTACGTAATGGAATCGTTCGACGTTACCGCTCTTTATACAAACGTGTCGAATGAGTCCGCAATGCAAGCCATATGCGAGCTTCTAACGGAACACGAACGAACTACGAACATGTATGGCTTCTCCATCCGGCAGGTCATGGCTCTCTTAAAACAGTGCCTTAGCTGCTCATTCTTCAGATGGTCTGGGAATTATTTTGCGCAGATCAGAGGGCTGGCAATGAGACAACGACTAGCTCCGACCCTTGCTATCGCTTTTATGTCTAGAGTAGAGGCACCAATATTCGATCTCCGGCCGTTACTCTACTGTAGGTATATAGATGATTGTTTTGTCGTCTGCTCAACGCAAGAGGAGATGGACAAATGTTTTGTGTTGTTAAATGGCCAGTCAGAGTACATAACGTTCACCCGTGAGAAACCTAAGGAAAATTGGCTTCCATTTTTAAACGTTCAAGTTAACCTCTCTAAAAACTCCTACAACACAAAGTGATATCGTAAACCAAGCAACAAAAACATCCTGGTTCACTACCTATTGCTCATCCCTCGCACACAAAATGCGCGCTTATAAAAAACATGTTTCGAACAGCTGCTAATGTGTGCACAGGAAAAGAACACAAGATAGAGTCCCTGAGCTTGGCGCGAAAAATAGCCACCTCTAATGGCTACAACACGATAGGAGCTTCTCGGGTTAAGCTTAGAGGAAATTCGGCGTCCCCATACGGAAGGTCTAGCGAGGATAAAGTTCCATTTATCCTGCCTTTTATTTCTAACGAAGTGAGTGCAGCCATCAAACGCTGCTTATAAAGAGCAGGTTAAAATAATTCGGTAGCAGTAGTCGAGATACCACCAAAAACACTAAAACGCCAATTAGTCCGCAACCGGCTGTATGATCGTCTCTGCGAAACCAACGAATGCAAAGTTTGCCCCAACGGCAGAGACGGCGACTGCATGAGGTCGGGCACAATTTACCTGATCTCTTGCGAGGCATGCGGAGATGAATATATCGGCGAAACGGGTAGACCACTCTGCATCCGCGTAAAAGAGCACCTAGCTGGGAAACGTAACTACGACCCAAAAACCTCACTAGGCACGCATAGGGAACAGAAGCATAAGGGAGCAGATTTTGACGTTAAAGTCACGGTCTTTGCACAGGAATCGAAAACGTCTACGCGTAAAACTTTGGAAGCCTTGTGGATTCATAGCAAAGGCCCAAAAATGAACCGCAAAGAGGAATGCCTCGTAATGACGCGTGACCTAGCACCATATCTCAGGCTAATATTCCCGACCTGAGCCAGGCACAGTCTTACATTATCATAGACTCCAAGTGGCAGGTCTTCAATGATTAATTGAACGACCTAAAACATCTAAGCGGTGAGTGTTTTTGAAATGAAGTTTTTCTATGCGACCCAAAAATTGATCTCTTACATTTTCTGCTGGGGTTATGAAGGCCTTTGATTTAATAGTTCGCGAATCAATTTGACCTTTCCAGGCTCTGAAGATGGCGAACCTTGTCGAAACGTTAGCCACCACAACTGTTGTAATATTCGTTCTGCATTATTAACTGAATTGTTATGTGCTTCGCTGATATTCAATAAATAATATCATTAACACCTCGGAGCGGCTAAACAGAAGAAGATACTGATTTATTCAAACTATGCCGAGGTTAATAGATAGTCGGACCTGGGATTTATTTAAATTGAGATACTTGGTAAACAATGAACGATAAAATGGTGAAAGAGAATCAACCATTAGGTTACATATATGTCCGTCCTTGAGAGATTCCATGAACCTAATAGATGAAGTTTGAGATAAGTCACATGGAAATAATTTACACTAAATCGTTTGAGATCTGGGTGAATGTGCACAGTCTGGCCGAAGACACACGATTTATGTGGGAGAAGGCACGCTTTATGAATCGTTACTATGGGATGCAAGAGATGTACGAGAATAAGCAAGATGGCGAAGACTGGGACATGCCGAAGGTATGGTAGAAGTGACACTTTGAACTCTTTCAAAGGCGTATTGCGGTGAGATCTTGAGAAACTTTTCATAGTCAATTTTGTTTTTGCAGAAAAGTGGAACATTAAAGTGCTTGAAGTTTAGTAGCGCTTTTTTAGCAACTTTTAGACAAAAGTGCGTTGATTTCAGAAATCAGAAACAGTCAAGGTCCTAAATTCGTCTAGTTAAGCTATTTACTCTCTTATCCAGCAGGTAATGACATGTGTTAGGTGCATGTTATATTTTGAGATAAGTTCACTAAGAAGTGAGCCCAGAATAGAAACAGAGCGTGAACATAGAAGGTATTAACTTCTCTGGAGTTCTGAAGTTTAAGGAAACAAAAAAAAAGTAATTCTGAAATCACATTCTTAAAAAAATTTTAGGAACGCGATCCATTTTATGAAGCTGCGGATTCGAAGACTTTCCTGGGAACAGCGATTGTGTTCTTGCAGCCACTTGCCTACCTTATGGATTCCGAAGAAGCGTATCCGATCGTCGATCCTTTTGGTAAGTTATGCAGTATGCCTTCCAACGTGTCTATCTCGATGCTAAATTGGAATTTCTCAAAGCTCATCCATAATTAGTTTCGTAGTTTGAATCCTGTTCTCGACCTTTTATGGCCTAGAGACATAGCTTACCCTACGTTTACTAGTCATTAGTGCTTCAAGGCTAATTATATTCTACTCTACTTCCTAGCGACCACTGCCTGTTCATATGACCAGCTCCTTGCTTAATGATTTTTCAAAAGAAGTCGCACTTCTGAAACGTTCCCGCTGCAGAAACAGCTGATTGACGGGAACGACAGCGTCTCCCATTTTGAAGCGGTTACCGATGAGGACGGACGCTTGAGTCTTCTTGAAACTCACTCTTTCTCATGATCGTCCTTCTGTCTTTATTTTTTTATCATGTGATCACTAAAATTCGGTTCCACCTCACATATCTTGCCTATGCCACACGAATAATGTCCGTCGAAAGTGAAATATACCTAATTTCCCTCAATCTTCTCTATTCTGTACCAGTTTTATTCCACTAAATTCTCCCAAAGGCTTTGTAGGAATCTTCCATATCGTTTTGTTCATGATCATGAGACATCCAGTGTGCACTCATGATACAGTACTATATTTGGAAAGGTATTAATGACGACACCTCAGTAGAAGGGACTCTATATGATTTAAGCATTTCCCTGGTCTATTCGCCTCCTTTCTATCGTTCAGTTGACCATTTGGTTAGCGTTATGTTCAGCTTTTTTTTGCTACGGAGTACTAATTATGTCATAAAAAAAAGATGGTTTACTAAAGATTTCTCATCGTTACTATCAGTTAAGCGGCTGACCTTCGCAGACTCAAAATGGGCATTCTCGCCTACATATGAACAACTCTACTCCTCTGCCCCGATTGGTCGCTGACTTCAGTACTACCTTTCGTTGCAGGATCCGCAAGTAGGTTACGAACTGATTCGCGTGCAGTTTTGCCAGAAGAAGTTTTACTGTAGTCAGCGATTAATCTGGGCAGAGGAGGTGAAGTCGTTCCCACGCTGGCGAATACGCTCAGTTTGGGTCCGTGGAAGTCAACCGGTTAAGCAATATCACCGTCTATTACCAATAAACTAATATCACGCCCTCGGATCCTCTTCTCTAAGCACAGTTTGATATTACTGATGGAACAGCTGTCTCACTCAGTATTTAGGAACTACATCGTTTGTTTCATTTGCCATTTACATATTAAGAGCACGATCCAACCTTCCTCAAATATCACAGATTATGATCATATCACAGGCGTCGTTGAAATCTAAGAAAATTCGTCAGATGATTGCTATCCAGGAAATGAGCTCGGAGAGATATCGGTATTGTTGGCGCCGTGTAACACCGCTGGCAAGGAACTACTGGGAGAATATGTGGACGATCCGCAAGAGATGGTGAGACCATATGTTGTCTTATGCACATTAAAAATAATAATGCGACTCAAAAAAAGAGCACATCTTAGAGCACGTAACGGTGAATCCTTCTTATAGAATCTAAGTGCACCAACTTGGCTGATTACTATGCTTATACAACTAACTTCTTAACAAAACATTTATATTTGAATTTTGAACCTTTCTACTCTTTTGCTAAGTTCTTGCTCACCGAAACTTTTGTAATTCCTAATTTTCTGCATATTGTCAGAGAAAAAAACGTGAAATAATTTTCATGAATGAGAAACCATAGGATTTAAGCGCTTTATTTCTCATAAATGGATTCTCACCTTAACTAAGTCAAAATCCTAGAAAGCAATAGCTGCTCAGTAATGCTTTTGCTTTTCGGAAAGGTTCCGTGGATCAGTACTAGAAGATACTGGCATTACTTCAACGGTTGACAACAGAAATTTCTATCATATTTAGCAGTATTTGGGCATCTCTTCATATCAAAGAATGAAATAAAGCACAAAGAACAAGATAGTTCATAATTATTATCTGAGCCAAAATGTCATGTGGCCTGGTAATGGACTCTTGTAGAGCCCGATACACGTGTTTCGACCTTGCAGTCTCGTCAGTCGAGCAGAACCCCTCGTCTTTCAATCTTTTTATGAGCTAATCCTCTGTGGGTGCTCTAGTCCTCACACTAAGAGGTAGCTAAGACTGCCTTCTCTGCTACCAATTAATAATTAGTGTGGGAACTGGAGCACCCACCAGAGGATCAGCTCATAAAATGATTGAAAGACGACGGGTTCTGCCCGACTGACGAGACTGTAAGGTCAAAACACGTGTATTGGGCTGTACGAGAGCCCATTACCAGACCACATGAAATGTTGGTTCAAATAATAATTATTGAGATATGTTGAATTTTGAGCGTGGTCTCAACAAAACACTCAAACTAAAGGAACAAGATATTTCCGATCCGATGTGCGTTATGGGGCAGCTAATCTGAAAAAAAAAGAACGATGTGATATAAGACGTATTTAAGATTGGAAAAGCATACGGATTTATGGTGAAAATCCTCTCGGCCAGAGGGTTGCCTAGGCGTATCGATAAGGTTAGTTACGCGGTATTTCACATCTTATAAGGAATTTGGTTAATCACATCAACGTATATTGCGATGAAAACCATTCCTGATAAAATAAATAGTTAAATGCCGTGAAACCAAATTCAGAGCTCTTGCAAGTATTACTTTTTCGACGAGAAAGAAGCCACGACTACATCATTGTTGTCTGGAAACTGTCCGTCGTTCTCGCATGAACGGATCTTCACGTACACATCGATATCAGAAGAGGTGAGCCAAATTCCTTGACGATTGGAACATGGACTATTCTTGATTTTTCATTAATAAATAATTACTTTATTGTTTTACACACAGTTCCGTTATCACAGTCATTGTGCGGAACCTAGTATATCCTGCAGCTCACTCGCATCTTCGCATTCATTCTCCACAAAAGTCTGCGAACATCTCAGGTGTTGTTTCAGCTGCTGCTTTAAGAGTTCGTCTTCTTCCCGGATGTCGTATAATGCTAGTCGATTCGAATGCCCTTACGAACCTGAGGATAGCCAAGCTGTGGCGTTCCCACATGATTGCATGGGAGTAAGGAGAGGATCGAACCAGGACCTCGCTTTCCTATACCCTGCATCATTAATCCCTACGAATTTCATACTTGTCATCTTCCAAAATAGAACAATTTTTCCGTTTAAGAACAAAGGTCAACTTTTTTCCACTAACACCAAGAAAATGTCTATTAGTTATAGATTGCTAAATGCTAGAGAAGTGTGAGTGATGTTTCAGCTAGTGGACTATCTTCTCAACTCTAATCTCTGCATCACTCTGTGGGGAACTCAAAAAGCAGCACATCTCAGTAGAACGCAAAACAGCGAGAGACAATCATCGGTAAGCTGGGATGAGCGATTATTTCCGCGCCGAGTCGGAGAATAATAGCGGTTTCGTGTGTCTAACACGAGACCGTGATGCATTTTCAGGCAATCGACGAACCTCGCCGATCGAAAAGAAGTCATCACTCGGAAAAGTCCAAGTCTAAACGAAGAACCCAATCCACGCCTGGGGTCGGAAGTTCTGCACACCACTCAGCATCCTCGGAGAAGTCGTCTAAGCATCAAAGTATCAAACCAGACACCGAAGCTACTGTAAGAAGGTAACAAATGGAGAACTTGGTAAATGAACCGTAGCAATACCGTACTCATGAGTAGAGAACAGGACAGAAGCTCAAGACTTTACTTTGCGAGCAAAATTACTTCCGGCTACACATATCGAATGTCTGTCAGCGTAAGTGGGTTCACCGCCGATGTGTTTGCCAGTCCAAAACTTGACAATTGGTAGCTGACAGGTCGATACCCGGTATCGCAGAAAAAGTGATAGGAGCACAGGAGGCTCGATAGCACATTAGGCTAGCACGCGACCGCGTAACGGGTCAGACGCGGGTTCGATTCCCGTCCGAGATTCAGAGTTCTGATTATCACTTGACATTACTGGAATTAAATTGTAACAAAAATATTATTGATAGTCTTTCCCATACATCTATCACATGTACAGGAAAACTATGATTTTTTACGACAGCCTTTCATTTTCAGCATACACCTCAAAGACCCGAAGTCGAAAAAATCGTCGTCTAAAACAAGACGATCACCAAATCCTTCAAAGTCAGACCAGCGCTGAATTATTATACTTTTCTTTTTCTTTGACTTGAGTTACCTTTTCTCACAATCACATCAATGTACCAGCATAAACCTTGGCAACTCTTATGAATTATGATTATGAAAGATTGTCATGTTGTTAATATGTGAAGCTTCGACTACGTCAAAAGACAGATTCAATCAATAAAGAATTATCTTACGTTTTACGTAAACATCTCAACACCAACAAAAATAAATCGATAAACAAGATAAAGAATAACTTCCCAACAAAGACCGTTACAAACGAATTCGAACCAAACTGTTATAAACACGATGAGACTAAACTCATATCACCTTGCACTGAATACAAACCAAGATAACTTTGCTTGTAAAAACTGATCTATCTACAGTTCATGTTCTAGTATATTGCCTCTATCCTTGGACAAGAATGCTCCAAAAACCGAAACTGGCAAGACCATGTATCAGATTATATACAGTCATTTCAGTGATAAATTACGCTTAAGTACCATCACTCATTTTCAGCACCCCAAGCAAATCCTCCAGGCCGTTCCCCTTCTGGTACTGGCTCAACGGTTCGTTCATCGCACAACCACTTGAGCCATCCAGGTGTCACGAGTAAACGCATTCCGTGTTGTTGGTATGGAAAGACATCCTCCAGGAAAAAGTAGAAGTGTCCGCATGCGATTCCTGAAGCAAGCGATAATAAGTTGTCAAAAAAGACATGTGCTGAAAATCCCCACCCTTTGGTATTCTTTCCTGAAAGTTGTTTCTAACTTGTTATAATACTTAGTGTGAAACCCAATATATTTCAACTTTGAAAAACGCATCCTATAGATTGAAGATAAGTATCAGGCCGAGAAGAAAGAGAAATACTACATTGAAGAAAAAACTGGGAAATAATAGCTTGCGTGGATGGTTTGCGCCGGTCTGCTTTTCTTTACAAATGTTACGATGAAATTACACAATTTTGGTCTCATTCACCTGCGCATTTTCTTGCGAACATCTTGGTATACATATTGCCTATAACTGTCTTGTGACAGGGCTATTTGGGAACAAATTTGCTTGCTATTCATGCAATGACTGGCACGTAGGGGAAAATACTAGTGAAGCGGTGTACAAAATTAAGTGTAGCTTGAAGCGATGATACAGTTGAAAAAGGACGGCTACGGAGTGGTTCGCGAAGATCAAAGCTGGGAGGATCAGCCGCGCTCGTACCGTCCACAGGAAGTTGAGCGTATCACAGTCCCCCAAGCTCCATTGATCTTGCTCGCCGTTTCATTAGCATTTTCCCCTACACGCCATTCGTGCAAAAGTAGCGAGCGAATTTTCTCCAAGACACCTCCATCTTGAAACATGTATAGGCATGTTGTTCAAGCGAAGATGTTCGTTAAAAGAAGCGCAACTGAACAATACTAAAATCATGCAATTTTATCGCAAAAATCATATAAAAAAACCAAAACGGCACAATCTTTCTACACCGTATTATTGGCAGAGTGGTGACAAAGTTCATATTGACCGATCAAAAGTACGGTTTGTATGAGAAGAGCTATGACAACGAGTTGTGAAACTTTCGAATGACTCTTTTCTCTATCGCATTGAGGGGTATCAAGGCGGCCAGGTCCTTAGCTAACAGCTTATAACTCCGCAGACGGTAACTATAATCTGCCATATTTCTATGCATGACAAGTAAGCCCTCGAGGACGTGGTGTATCCGTTCTCATGCACAAACGCAAGAAAAACTTCTTTCACTGGACAAAACTTTTGATTCAATTCCGTAAGGTAGCATAGATTCCAAACCTATCCCCTACGCTCGACAAGAACTTTTCATAAAGAGTTTTAGCAATCATTCAAAAACTTGAATTTCGAACCATAGTCCACGTCTCCGGTGTCTTAAAAAGACCCTTTTATAACGCTGAAGAATTCCATAACCATAGATTTCGCGCCGGAGAAAGCTATTTTCTTAGCCTACTAGTAATCATTCGATAGCGCAATTTTACCGCCAACGCTGTGCTTATATCCTTAAAAGACCATTTCTCTACAACGCAGCAGGGAAAACCAGATTGATTCACATGCGCGAGCAGGTGATCCTTGGACAGTTCACGTCACGGTCCGCTGGGTGAGACAGCAAGGTGGGTTAACGATGGTTTTTTGAGCACATGAACGTGTAGAAAAAATCTCGTAGTGACTGAATGCCTTCGAGTCACTGTGGGAACCAAACAGGACGCTCTGACCTCTTGAATTCCATCAAAGTGATCGTAATGATGATTGATCTATCCGTATTCATGGCAAAAGAAAAGTATTCAGAGTTCTTTTCGTGTCATAGTCAAACATTCTATTTGGAATTTTTCTTTCAAAGCGGGAAAATAATTCCTAATTGTATAACAAAGATCGTACAAGCATAAGATCGGCCGAAAATCGATCTATAATTGCGAAATCCCCTTACCGGCTCACCCAGCGGCATATGAGAGGGCCAAAGACCACCTGCTCGCGCATGGGAATTCAACAATATTTAACCTGTTACTCTGCACAGAAACGGTCTTTCCAGAAAATGAGCATGGCGTTGGAATCACTGAAACATATGCTACTGAACAATTACTAATACTTTTGAGAAAGCGCTCTGTTCGGCGAGAGATATGCGCATATGAAACAGAATTTTGTTTTGAATTTTTTAAAGTTATAAAAAAGTCTTTCTGAGACATCGGCAACGTGTACGGATGGTTCGAGTTTGGGTTTTCGAATGATTATTGATGCTCTTTTTAGAAACTTCTTGTCGAGCGTAGGGATAGGCTTGAAAATCTGTGCTACCAATAGAACCAAAACTTCCTTACTACACTCCTAGTAGTCATTCAACAGCTTGAAAGACCGCGATTAAACAATATTTATATTCTAAAGAAGCCTTAATAGTGCGACGTAGCAAGGAGGAGGTTGCGTTTCATCTTGGGCGCGAATGTTTCCACGTGTAACTGCTTCTCACTACAAGTTCAATACTGAATTTTAGTGATTCTGAAACTGAGTTTCATTTTTGAGAAAATCTACATAGAGAGATGTATGATCGAAAAGAAGTACGTTCCATATTCAAGCTTCATAAGCACACATAAATTTTTATAGATAGAAAAACATGGGAGGCTATACAGAAAATTACGACAACAAGGTAACAAGAAATATCACAATTTTTTCCAACTTAGAGAGAATAACCCAAATGAAATAACGAAAATCGTGCGCACAGGGATCAGTCCTGATCCTCAACAAAATACTAAGCAGAAACACTCATGTGGGAGATCCTATCAAAGGCGTAATTGAGGAGATTTTCTTAACCTAGTGAACGAAATTCCGCACGCTCAATTTCTTCATATACGAGGTTCAACTGAAGAAAATGGAAGCTAAGACGAATTCTCGTTTCCAAAAATTTCATCTAGACAGTATGATAAAACTTATCTTGCTGGCTAACAAATTTTGAGAAACCTATGAATTTTTGAGTAATAAAAGGAAAACATTCTACCCCAAACGGATGCTGAACCCTTCTTTCACCTATGCCAGGATTCAACTCCAGCCTATGATTGGATATTTTGCATAACACTCAAAATTCTTTGATGACTTTTACTTTTTACTTTTTAAAATGACTTTTACTTAATCAGTAAAGCCAATTCTGAGGGTTTGAAATTAGTAGGTCAAATATTTAGGCCAATGATGAGTCATACGAGAATCATACTGCTTAAGATGTGTCAAGAACCGCGCACACTCGTAGTGATATAAGAGCGAAAGATCTTCGAGAAATTTCGAGAGTTCACTTGATCTCAGCACTCTTATTATAGGAACAACAAGTTTATAAACTTATCGCAAAGAATTTTTGCGAAATACTTATGATACTGAGCATTTGACCGTAATTGAATAGATTAGATAGCAACAATTCTTGAACTATTACGTACCCATGAAATCTACGATAGCGTTGTTCCCTAATAAAAGGGAAAACAGCAGTAACACCCACGGTAAATAAGGTGCAGTAAACGAAAGAACACCAAAGAAGTTCATCTGAAATTATCAGTAAAGTATCATAAAAGTTAATCAGGAAAATAGGGAGGAAATAAGAACATAAATTACTTGTATATGCGGATTTCTACGACTCCAAACATAAACTAGCATGATCGTAAATGCCTGTCCGAGGAATACCATCTGCACAAATATCCCGCATATAATCTAAAAATGCAACAATAACAATGAGGTAACCAGTTTCAATGGCAGAGCACAAATATGAAGAATCTCGATATTTGATTGCTTTAGCGTCGTAGAAACTCGCTGGCTATGTCATCTCACTGTAAACGTTATCTTTCCTCTCTTGGAATAGATATTTTCTTCTCACCGTGCTTGAAATTTACACTCATATCAATTCTGCTAAGTTTTACAGTTCCCCTGGTTCAGCAACCCTCCCGAGTACGAGTCACATTGCTGTTAATAAAGCTGTTACTATTTCCAAGTGGATGGTTTTCAACAATGTAGCGATGGTAGCAACCTTCGACAGGCCAGAACTGTCGTGAAGCTTGGAGATAGCCTGGCGAGATATTTTTGGGGTACGACGGATGAGGCAGAGAGGGGCGAGCCGCCTTGTCGACCTTTGCTAGTTCGATCTCAACATCAGTAGACGTCTCGAAGCTACTAACGAAAATAAAATGGATCTCGTTGTTCCAACTAGACAGCACGTTCTTATAGAAGAATTATGAAGAAACGTTTAAAACCATTTTGTAAGTCTTCTAATTACATGGTATTTTTCTTACAAGCAGCTACTTATAGTATTGCAATTATAAGTAAGCGAAATAGTATGTATATATGTACACACATATGTATACGCGCACATATACATGTGTATACTCACGTACATGTAAGTGAATACATGAGTATATACACTTATACGTAGACACATGTATACATGCATATATATACATGTACACATACATATATATGTATATTGTATGTGTATATATATGCACGTATACATGTGTATATGCATATGTGTATACACACATGTATTCAGATATGATGAAAAATAATAAAAAATGAAATATATATATATATAAACTAGCTGTAGCTCGATCAAACAGCGTAAGATGCATCTCAAAAAGCCGAGGAATTTCGGCCTTCGAATGTTTCTCCATGACCAAGTCATCCTCTAAAAATTCCAAAACTACACGCACCCCTCTATCTCTCACTTAAACATAAGACGAAGCAGAGTAACGAAATAGCTAGTAAAACGGCTTACCATCAAAATTCCTCCAAGCAGAAACATATAGACAAAATCAGCTCTTCGCCCTCGGAACGAGCCTTCTTCTAACATCATACAATAACGATATGTGAAAATCATGTTGAACATGAAACTAAATCCAAATGACCCGAAGAAACAAAATGAGGTGATCAGTCGCCAAAACTGAAATCGAAAAAAAATACGTTAGGATTAGCATGAAAAAAATGAAGATCATTGTAGTCCAATTAGAACCTTCAATTATACTGCTTTTTAGTAGTGTTATGGCGCTATCAATACACATTTGAAAGTACTGAGCGGCATGCAAAACATTCGACCCCAAACGAGAGTTGAACCCGCGTTTCACCTATATCGGTGGAGAGGGCTACTAGCACATCACCGAGTTCAGAGCTTCGCCAAACTCTTCTTGTTGCCAGTTACCGAAAACCACCATCAAGCGCCATATGTCTATTCTCTTGCGGTACTGATCCCATCGGGAATTGTGCTCTGCCTTTCTTGGTAGTTACATTTGGACTCCCACATAGGAATCCTTTAACTTTGATTACAGAAGAAAGAGTGGTAGTAGAGCGGTGGCCTCAATGATGTAGTGGGAAGCACCTTTTCCGTGTGGGTGAAACGCGCGGTTTCAACTCCCAATTGGGATAAAATGCTTTGCATATCACTCAATACTCTTGAATGTCTAGCACTGAAGTCGACAAATAGTTATGAAAATGAGCAAAGAGAATTAGGCTACGCTAATCAGTGGGCTATTAGGGGACATTTAGGAAGAAAATCTCTTCGGACCTACCTGATACTGTTTCACAATGAGTTCCCAATTGAAGTATAAGTGGAACGGAGTAATGAAGTCCAACTGCTGAAAACCAGTCAATGAACGAGTGAATAATCTACAAAACAAAAGGAATTGAAGACTTCTTGAACACAAACCACCGCCAGTGTCGCCAAAATACATGCGGTTGCATAGGCCCTCGTCACCGGAGGCATGTCCATATATACATCTATTAAGTTTTGCATCTAAAAATGGACTATCCCGCCTTGTTAAAAACAACAGAAACTGTACGATTTACTGAAGAGGAGCACACAATTCATCGAAACTAATCCCCAGGACCGACTTTCTATCAACCTCGGCATTGATCAGACGACTCCTATGACCTTTCCTCTCACTTCCTTCACACAAAGTGAGCCGCATAGGGTGGAAACTCTGAGCTTAGCACGGGAAACAGCCACCTTCAATAGCTACGGAACTGTGGCCCCTCAGGAGACGTTTAAAGGAAAATCAAACTCCTTAACGATAAGTGCAGCAACAATAAGGTCCCGTTTATCCTGACCCTGATATCAAACAGAATAAGTGCGGCTATAAAACGCTGTCTGAAAAGGGAAGGCCTAGAGAAATCGATCAGTGGCTGAAGTATCGTCGGATAATCTCGAACAAAAAGCTGCTTGGTATGCCTTCTAACGGTAGTGAAGGCGATTACACGAGCTCAGGTACAATCTATTTGACCTCTTCGAGAACATGTGGAGGAGAACACATCGGCGAAACGGGAAGACTGCTCTGTGTCTGTAAAAACAACACCTGGCCATTATACGTAGAACTAAACCAAACATCCGGTTGTTAGCCGCGCGTCGGACACAAAAACATAATGGAGAGCACTTAAAAACGGAACTACCTAGTCTTGCAAAAGAACATAAGATCTCAGCTAAAAGAGCCCTCCAATCGTTTTTTAAATAGATGCGAAAAGTCCGAAGAAGACTCGCAAAGAAGAGTGCCGCGTCAAAACCCGTGATGTCGAGCTAATTTTCAGGCCACTTTTTTGATCTGAACCACGTACAGCTCTCACGCAAGCAAGATTTGGTGGGGCTGATCTACGTAATTTTTGATGGATCATAGGGCAATAAGACAATCGGTATTTCACGGAAACTCCCTACTAAAGGTTTTGACGCCCAAGTTTTAGGTTCTATCTTCATTGGCTACGAAAACGTTTGACTGAGTAGTCCGAATGTCAATTTGGCTCTTCCAGGCTCTGAAAAAGGCAAAAACCACCGAAACGTCAGCCATTGATTGTTACTGTATTGCATTATTATTGTAATCAATAAATAATACTATTGTTATCAACCTCCCATCAGCTTATCTGAGAAAAGCACTGAATAACTCGTCATTAATAAATAAAAATGGAATGATAAATAGAAGAAGGAACCACCTCAAAGAATTACTACGTCGTTCTTAGCTGTGAACGGAAAAATTTATTACAGCAACAATGAAAAGAAACCATGGAAGCAATCCAAGAATACTGAGTTATATGCAAAACATTCGACTCAGGAGGGAATCGAACCCGCGTTTAACCTTAGCCGTACAAACAGGTTCGACTCCCGCCTGAGCCGAATATTTTGCATCTCACTCAGCATCCTCGGATATATAATTATAACAGTATAACACAGCTATTCGAGTGATTAAACAAAAAATCTCATAGGTTGTAAATGAAGGCAAATCAAGACAATAGAGTATCTTTTCACAACATTCTAGATCACTGCTGAACATTAATCTACAATGATCGCATTCATGAGAAACCTGCTTATTGCTAGAGTATTCGGTCTGATAATCTAAAAAATGGAAATAGGGATACTATCGGGATACCCGGCCCTAGTGGAGAATGATGGTCCCATCAACTTTTGAAGTATTTTTTCTAAGTGACTTCTTTAACAAGAAATCATGAGATGCGCTTAAGTTGAGGCTTAAAAATTGATGAGACCACAACTCTTTACTAGCTTCCGGATATCCTGACAGAAAAGTGTAGACGTCAATACTTTGAAACAGAAATAACAAAAATGAGAAAAAAAACATATAAATATACGACCCTGACGCACTGGAACACTTCCCAATGGTAACTATGGTGTCAAAATTGTACTTTTGTTTCCAGCTGACAATTGTGTAAGGAGTTTATTCAGCCTTTGCACCATAGCAGATGTGTCTTTCAAAAGACCAGACGTTATCAAAGCGTTGTCATAAATCTAGAAATAAAGGTGTATAATTCATCAAGACCCTCAATGTTCTGCGAGATTTCACAAACAACTTAAAACTCTACAACTGCAAGACAGCAAGAAATTCAGATATACTACTTCTTTTGCAATGTCTTTTGACAACTTTAATCCTTTTATTAGCCGCGCCATCGAATCATGTTTGGCCTAGCAGATTCCCATCAGTTATCTCATGTTGACAAAGTCGCGATAACAAACGACGCTTTCATAATGTAGTAGAGACCATATGCTTTGTCTGAGGAGGATACAAAAAAGCTGCAGCTTTGAATACTTTGTAGTCATTTTCACTATGCTTTGAATTTAAGAGTGGTTTCAGTTTTCTTTAGCAGCCGCATGGAACAACGAATATACAGTGTTTTTTTTGCCCCAAATTCAAAAGTACTGGACAAGAGTTTACGTGTAAGGCATGGCAGGGCCCGTCAGATAGATAAGCGACTCGAGCGACTCTAAAACATGTTGAAAGGGGTCCTCTGGGTCAAAACTCGACAGAAAATGACCCAAGTAGATATGATACCGGCCTCAATGCCCCGTCATATATGACTCCTATAAACGTCATTTCGTCGCGAATATGTTAACACCTCCTTAACTTATCTTCACGATATGACTCTTATGCAATTCACACCGACCACATTATCTCGCGATTTGGGAGCCGCGCCCGATTTCAGTCAAACAATCAGGTTTTACTCCGAGTTCACGAAAAATTCTTGAATATTCTGAATACTTTTGAGATATACAATGCAGAAACTGTAGATGAACATACCTGTGATATAAGAAGCTCTGCAGTACTTTTATCTGTTCGCTTCATTTGATATAAACTTTTGATCAACGGATGAGTGAGATTCACATGAAGACATGGTTGAAGAAACACCTGAAAAAAAAAATCCCGCCCTCATGGACCAAAATATTAATCGTGAAGAGCTGTATCGCTTGTATCACCTGCCTTCCAATTCATCGCATAGTAATGAGTTCTACTTCATCAAGGCGCTTAGTCAGTGTACCACGTTTGCTCAGATTCGTCGTGACCAGGTCTGACCCCGCAAAGTAGACAGAATTAGAGGTCTTGTCTGACTCATTTTCTCGACATTATGGTGCCTGTACGTCCGATCAAAGTGGATCAGAAGTCCAACATCACAATCCCCGCACCACCTGCACAAAGTGAAGCACTCCTGTCATCACATCCTCGATAGCTCTTTGAGAATACACTCTGCTCTTCCATCTGACATACAGAGCTTTAACATCCAGAGTCATTCGTTCCATAGGTACGGATGCGTGAGGGAAATGAATCTGTTCATCACATACATTGCGCTCCAAGATTCAGTCGAAGAATCACCACTCTACACGAGCAGTCAAGGTTGTTAGGTTTTCGTTCCGCCTCCCTTCCTTTCTTTAGAGAGTACGGTATAACAAGTTAAATAGAGGTTTGAAGTCACGACTCATTTATTTTTTTGTTACAAGATGACCACGATCGTGACGTAGATTAACTCTGGAGTGGTGGTACCGCTTCGTTGTTCTCTCATTACATCGAGAAACTTATATGATGGAATAGTTTGATGGCAGAGTCCGTGGTATAAATTATGGAAAATCTCACGAGCTTACTGGATAAGAGGACAAAGCCCTCGAGGGATGAGCAATACCCACGCGATGCGCGATGCGTTCGTTTTCATCCAGCATGGTTTGGGCTAACTGAATGCATATCTGGCTTATACAATGACTCACGGTGGTCCACCGATGTATTTAGTGCTGCTGTACTCTGCAACTCAAGATGTTAACCATTTGCTTGTTAGAAGAATCGAAGATTCTTTTTGGCATAGAGACGGGAAGTTACATTCGAAGCCTTTCAAAAATGTAGACTCTTTATCAACTTGAAGTCAGCTGTTTTCCTTTACATTGTAACTTATAGTGCTCAGTGATTCATGGAAACAATACAGTAACAATGTGAAAGATATTCTGTTCAAGATATCCCATGAGTGGAAAGCACTGCATTGTAGTATTATACATGACACTGGACATAGAGAAGAGGTAGCCGAATGGTTGGTGATGCGCATTATCAGAGAGAAACGTTTAGGTTCGACCCATTTCTGCAGTACGCTTTTGCTATAACCTAGAACGCCTCAGTCTGGCTGTACTCAAGATGTAAAAAGGTATGCTCGACCAGTATCATACGACACTCACAAGGAAGATTGAATCCTCAAACAGCAGCCAAAACAACGCGCGAAATGTTTAAATATCACTAGGGACGATGATATCAAAGAAACGTGTTGAACTCCATAGATATAGAAAAATGCTAAACGCATTTCAAAACCTTAATTAGTCGCAGACAACTATCCCAATCACTGAGTGATAAACAAATTGCGAAAGGTTCCCATGTAATGCAAGTTTCATTCCCTGTTCAGCAATAACGTCCTATTGGTTTCGATTTATCAGAAAACTTAAACTCGTCCAATAATGTGGAGTGCTGTGCAAAGACGTTTGCGTCAGCCGGGATTCAAACCCAAATCTCACTCTTTCCGGGAGCGTATGCTAACCGTTGCATCACCGACGCTCGCCTTGCACAGCACTCTCTTTACGCTATAACGCGTTATCTGTCACAAGAGTGAGATCTGGGTTCGAATCTCGGCTGACGCAAACATTTTTGCACAGCACTCCACATTATTGGGTATATTATAAGACAGAAACGGTCGAATAAATGTATTGCGATCTAACTCTTATAGCATGCAAAAACCATGGACTGTGCGTTGATCAAGAATGGCGGGATTTAACTCGATACTGATCTCGTTCAAACCAGATGATCTTGGTAGGCAAAGTGGCATATGATTGTCGGTAGAACCGCCAGGAGAAGATATTCACTGTTCTTGATCTGGGATGAAGACAGGTGAATATGGATGCCAAAGAGGATCAGAGCAGAAGTGGAAGAGTTCCTTAACTCTTTCTGGATGCATATGCAGTACTGTTTAGGAAATTAGGGGATTATTATCTCAGTCTTGCAGCCGGTTAGCTTTCTGCAAACGTTGGGAATCCTCTTCCCAGACTGGACATGATCAACTACCATTGTTGATTTTTTCGCGTACATAGGCACATCTACACTGATGGATACATGAGTAAATATAGTATAAAAAGTCAAATTGAAAGTAACGGAGAAGATCCGCTTCCTCAATCAACCGGAGTTTTTGGTAAAATTGTGGTCGTGCTTTCTCTAACTTTCAGACCATACTTCCCTACAAACAATTGCGTCCAGATACATGAAAAAGATCCATGAGTGCGCTTACATATGACAATGATAATAGGAAACATAATTTGTTGTAGAAAATTACGCACAAGATGCTCCATATCCTTAATCTCGCCGGTTCGGAGCAAATGCCTAGCCGCTCCCATTTCATGCTTAATTGTCAGCATCACAGGATGCTCACTGGGTCGATGATTTCCTACTATATCGGCAACCTGGAAAATGATAGACAAATAGGCAATGTACCCATTAATGTTGAGAAATTCTTAACATAGAATTGCTTTCTTGATCATCAGATGCGACGCTGTAAGAAGAACACAGAATGAGGATACAGCCCCCACCTTCACGGAACCAAGAGTAGTCTTGATCCAATCTAGCAGCTCCTTCTTTTCGACATCACGAAATTGTCCTAAAAAATTCTTTGTCAGACTTGAGAAAAAAGCAATACACTGGAGAAACTTACGTCCTTCCACTTTCTCATCATCGGTTTTTCGAAGCAGTGCTCTCAGCAAACTTTTCTATCCCCACAAGATTTTTCATTTGGAATTGATTTAAAAGCAAGAAAGACAACCTAAAACTAACTTTCTAACAAAATATTCCAAGGAGTAACAAAGGACATTCCTCACCTCATCTGCAGGTTCGTACAGGAAGATAACCTCCTTATTTTGTGATCGGATCAACTCGTAGTAGGGAGACGACTCCGCAAGACTTCGGCTAAAAGTATATAATCAACACGCAACGTTTGAAATTCGACAGCTGCTGACAGTTACGGTAGATTATATTGAAATAAGAGTGATAGGTAAGCGGTGGCTTGGGTGGTCCAGTGGCAGCAGCGCCCCCAGTGAGGGTGGAACGTAAGTTCAACTTCAGTTGGAAAGAACGTTCTGAATAGTATTCAGTACGTTTGAAATCCGACGCTTGTGGCAAGGGATGACGTCTATTATCCCATTCCACTTAATATGACTTGTAAGTGGGTCGTATCGCAAGATACTCTTTCCACACAAGGAATTCGTGCGAAGTATAGAAAGGAAGAGGACAAATGAGTTACTTCACCTCACATTTATACTTCACTTTATCATGCAGACCCCTGATTGAGTCATACGTGACTCATATCGGCTTGCATGTCTTAATAATATTCTAGTACTAGGCAACTTAGGTCAATTTTGAGGTATCAATCAGAAGTCGTAGCAAGAATTGCAATGGAACGAAAGAATAAATGGAGGAATTTAGCTTAACCTTGGAGAGAACATGTAGTAAATTTCTTTTTGATCTTCTTGCATCCGATTACAATAGTCAGTTAAATTCGTCAGCACACCCGCCTTTAGATTGGAAGACTCGAAAAGTAAGAGTTTCGCAATCTCTTCCTAAATTCGATATATAACATGGAGGGAAATATAGCGAAAGAGCAGATGAAACAGCACTTGACAACGTGTTTTAGATAATTTCAATAATAAAGAAAGAGAGGCAAAGAAAAAAGATCGTGGACAAGGCTGACCTTGTACGAGTGGTCAGCTTCAGTCACAATACCCTCCTTGAAAAAGATACTGCACTGTTTGTAGAATTCCGTATATTTTTCATAATCTTTCTTCATTTCACTCTGGAGAAAACCTAACACCTTGTCGGTAAGAATTTTCCGGATTTTCCTAGAAGAGAACGTTGAATTACATGAAAAGCATGAAGAACAGAAGAACAGTAGACAAACGCAATGATAAGAAAAACCACTGTGCGAACATATATTGAACAGTGTTAAGTGATATGCAAAACTTCTCAATCTCAGGCGGGAAACTGACTCGCGTCTCATCTTTTCCGGCGGGGTTTTGCTAAACAATAACGTGGGTTCAACTCCTACCCGGAGTTGAAAAAATTTGCACTTCACTCAACATTAAAGGATAA
Source organism: Parelaphostrongylus tenuis (assembly GCA_019055375.1). Lineage (NCBI taxonomy): Eukaryota > Metazoa > Nematoda > Chromadorea > Rhabditida > Metastrongylidae > Parelaphostrongylus > Parelaphostrongylus tenuis. The sequence goes on from JAHQIW010007363.1 coordinate 866,998, forward strand.
AAGGATAAAGCTCTCGGCGTTGATCAATCCCTGAGGGATGCGCCATGCACTCGACTTCAATTTTTAACTTTGTTTGAGGTGATTGAATGCATATCTGGCCTTTACAATGACTCGCGGAGGTCTCCCGCTGAACCGAGTCAGTGCTGCTTATCCTCCCAGACAAGTCTGAGACCTGTCTGGTACCAATTTACCAACCCCAGAGGGATGGATGGCTTGGTGAGCCATGAGCGCGCGAGATCACTCAACATTACTGGATACAATTATAAAATCATACCTTTGCCGGAAACCGGTTAGTTAAACAGTTCTTGGAAAGCATTCACCTGAGGACTGGGTTATTCTGGAGCATTTCTCGGCTGAGATTCAACGGAACGTCCTCGGAATCAACGACACCCATTATAAAATGCAAAAAAGCTGAAACACTGCTTGCTTAGAAAAGAATAACTGTTTTAAAAGATTATGTCATTTTTTCATCCGAGTTCAAGCATGACATCCATTCGTTTTGAAATACAACCCTAGATATCCCACCTGTTCCTTCTTTCATGACTTACTGTTTTGTATTCGACAGTAAGCCTATCATAGTGAAACTCTGTCATTCATAAGCAACAAACTGATTCAAATTGTTCATGCGCCCTTCAAAGGACTAACATTTTACTCGGCGTCGGTTCCTTTGGAGGATTGTTTCACCTCAAGGGATCGACGGAACCGAGGGAGGGTGCTACTGATGAGTCCCAATAGGACGAAATAGGCGCCTATATAGCACTAGACCTATGGCTCAAAATATGCATATCCTTATCAGATTAAATCATTTTGAGCGGGTCTGTAAAAAAAGCAGTCGATAGCAGAAGTACTAACATTAGTGCTAGTCAATTGTTATGTATAGACTAAAAGCTCTGCCGTTGACGTCCTTTATCTAGCATCGCCTGGGATGACTGAATGCATATCTGTCCTTTATAATTGCTCCCAGTGACCTACCGCTGTATCGAGTCAGTGCTGCTTATCTTCCCAGACAAGTCTGCGACCACTCTGGTTCCAATTCACCGACCTCGCAGTGATGGATGGCTTGGCGAGCCATGAGCTCGAGATCAAACCATCGACCTTATGTGCGACTCAAAGCACCTTTGACCGCTGCGCCACATGCGCTTTTATCCTATCATATCTACTACCAATATACGAACTCTGGAAAGAATGGAAGGCTCAGACATCTTGGCGACGAGTCGAACCATTGACCATTGATTGATCGACCACCTGTATTGTTAGATAGTACCTCTAACCACTGAGCCAGACGTGCCTACATATAGATGCAGCTGTGCATGACCACAGGGAGTGACATGAGATGGATTTGAGGAAGTAGTCAAGGCACCATAGTAGAGCCGTACAAATCCATAACAAAACTTCAAAACGTACGAGTATCTAGCACCGTGAGGAAGAAACATTAACGCTTTCTCTTCATCGCAGGCGTTTGTCTAGCCGTCTGTTCGAGTATAAAAATTCTATGAATGGAACATGCGTGTAGTTATTTGACTTCCTCTATGCTGCTCAGTTCGCACCACATAACATCTCGTCTTTTCACAAAGATAGCGTATCATAGAAATGACTTATTGAGAAGATCAACGAGCTGACCCACAAGTTCTTTTCCTTTAGTCGATGCTACTTAGAAGGCATCTTCATGTATCAATTCAATGCTCCTATCCTCTTGAACAAATGTGCTACCAATTCGCTGACCCCAGAAAGGTTTGGTGAACCATGGGCGCGGGATTGAACCATCAACCACGTCTGCGGTGCAGGTCCAGCCAACCACTGCCCACGAGCGCCCCTACATGTCACTGTTCCCGTCAAGCTAGATTCCTAGTTCCTTGTTGAGTAGACCGCACGCAGCAGCTCACTGTATCCTTGTTTTGTTTGAACAACTATTGACCACAAATCGGCCTTTTGAAGTATGCCAATCAAAGCCGCCCCATTGTTGCCTAGAAAATGAAAGACGACGCGTAGATTTGTCATTGAATTTCTCATACGCGTACAGCACAAAACTGTCATTAAATTAGCTACTAGCAACCTTTTCAAATATATGATAACTTCCCAAAAACGCCTACTGTCCCTAAATTCAAAGAATGGCGAGTAATCTGAGAGATTGTGTAGAATATTGGAAGCTTGAAATTTATAATATCTTATTAGAGGCTTGGCAATGAAAATTAAAAAAAAAGAGACGTTTGTGAGGATATTTTGAGCTTTCTCGAGATTGATAGTCAGTGGATTGCCTACATTTCGGAGGTATCATGCGCCTCATCAAAGCCACATGCTCCTTCACTCAACATTAAGGAACCTTGTAGTGAAACGTAAGCCACTGACGTATCAATCTCAAAAACGCTTAAAATTCTCAAGAACTAAATTAAGATGGTAAAACGAGGTTTAAAAACAGTCAACTGGAAGATCCACAGATTCACCAACACCCGCAAGCTATCGACTGAAAAAAATGGTGATGATCACACTTTCGAGTGCTACCACCAAAACACCTCCCACTGTCTCTGGTTTAGAACAAAGCTGATTAGTGGGGCATGTGGCTCCGATGAGGCGGGCAATACCGCCAAAATATACGTAAGCCGCTGACGTTTCAGTCATGAAAAGGCTTACAACATTCTCACAAATTGTTCCCTACTGACAATCCACAACCGTAGACGAATAAGAGATAGCTAGATTATCTGAGATATAAAGGTGCTAAAGAGAAAACGAACTTTGGAAGAAGTTCGCCAGCGTTCGGTTTGATGAGGACACGCCTCGCATACAACGACAAACCACAATCTCTGCTTTGTGCCCTCGCGGCGTATTCCAGTATGGAGAACCGATGTTGAGGAATATACAACACTGAACGTAACGACACTGGTGTGTCTGTCTGCAACATATAGGCTGAGTGAACAAAAATTGCGGATTCTGGTTATGTCAAAGGATGGTAAGTGATTTGCAGAATTTCCGACCCTTAGCGGGAAGTTGTACCTGTCGTTTCACACAAACCGGCGGCGCGTACTACCAGTACACCACCCAAGCCACCGCTCCACTAGCACTTCCTTTCACGTGAGATCTTACCGGCCGAATGGTTGATACGTGCGTTCAACACCCGCCTAGGTCTAAATTCTTACATACCACTCGGCACCCTTGGACATATAACCACTAACTGATTTGAAAATACCGCTTCGAAAGCTTTAGGAGGAAAATTTCCAAAAGGATTTCGAGGCGAACGTTCTTCAACAATTAGAAATACACTGAGAAAGTGAGAAACCTTATAGTGAATGGTGTAGTAGGGTCGTTGCATCACTTCCGACTTCTTCTGCTGCTTTGCCAGATGTCTTGCAAAGGTAAAATCAAGGATTCTTCCAGATAATTATGAGAGATTGAACTGCCATACTTGAAAAAGGATTCGTGCATCTCCTTTGTGACATCTTTTGGATGCATAGTCCACAGGGCATTGAGGCTGTTGACTCGTTCACCGTTGAGGAAGAATTGGAGTTGGAACAAAATACGAATACTTGTCAATAATCTGTAAACAAATTTGATAATTACGCTCAAAAATCTGAGATAAATGAAGAGAAGTAGCAAGTCCAACCTCTTTTACCCGGTCAGAATTCGCGTACTCAGCAGAATCGCCGGCTTTCAAGTGAATTTCAATACGACATCCAGTTGGTAATCCCTTCTGATTTGATATTTTCATAGGAGTTATCCCTGAAGAGGTATCGTTTCGTCAATTCTCGTCGTAAGATACTCGACTTTAGAAAATCTATGTGTAAAAGAAGACGAATGCAGTTCTATGGCCACTTTAAGCTCAAATGATATTCAAAATAACAGGTAGAATCTTACCCATTCCATGTCCATTTCAATCCCTGATCATCGTCGGTGCCGATTTTCCTCGTAGTTACAACCACTGAGTCGGCAACCATAAAAGCCGAGTAAAATCCGACACCAAACTGACCGATCACAGCCTCGGCATTGTTTTTATTCTGGAATTCAAAAGGCATTAAGCTTATGAACTAACGAGGTACTTTTCCATGAGACGAGGCAAAAAAACCAGGAAACAATCTCTTTCGTTGGACAAGAAATTTTAATAAGAGTCTTAGTAATTATTCGAAAGCTTGAATCTCGGACTACTCCGCTACGTGTTCATTTTTCAAGAAGTCCTTTTTTATAACTCTGTAGCACTCAAAAATAAAATCATGTTTCACACTCGCTGCGCGTTTTTATTCTATCACGCCTTTAGATCGCTGCAAGCACGAAAAAGCGTATGAACATGTAGAGGAAATCTTGAAACATCAGATTAATATTTCAAACTTGTCGTCTTTTTTCAAACGGAGGAACATTCCAAATTCAATAATAAAGATTGCGCGCTACATGCTAATAGCACCAGCGCGATCGATTGGTCGCTTATCGATTCACAGCTAGTACATACACTTGCCGACAAGCAAATGCGCAGCGCATGCGAAACTCCACCTTATTTTCCCTTCTACACTGTAGCGAAAAGTTCTTTCCAGAGAATAAACACAACGTTGGAATCGTCGAAACTTACTCTATCGAATGATTACTCATAATTCAAGGGAACAGCTCTGTCCTGCGAGAAATATGCGTGTGTGAAACATAAGTCTTTCCTTCTTGCTACAGTGTTTCAAGAAGGACTTCTTAGAAAGTAGAGAGATTCCTGAATTGTCCGAGATTTAAGCTATCAAACGACCGCTAGTGGTTCAAGGAAAAAGTGTTGTCCAAAGAATTTTAAGCGCAATAATGATAAAAGAGCGCGACGCGAATGGGACACAAATTTTATTTTGAATGCTACAGCGTGATAGAAAGGTCTTTTCCGGAAACGAGCATGTACAGCACCGCTCCAAGAATTAAGCTTCCGGATGATTACTAACATTATTCTTATGAAAAAATTTTGCCCAACGAGAGGGACGGTTTTTTTCATTTCGTCCCGTCTAACGGGAAAGTACTACTAACAATCTAGATAGTCCAGACGGACGATACCTTCTCTATAAATTCCTTGCTTCCCGACTTCGCGATTGTTCCAAGACACTCGAGAAGATCCTTGCGATCCATACCGATCCCCGTGTCTTCAAACGTAATTAGACGATTAGCCTGTATATGATATATCCTAATTACTAAAGAATTGCAAAATAGAAGAAATAAAGGGATTTAGTAGATCACCTGATCAGTTGTAATACGGATTTCACTTGGACCCTCTGCCACCTCTCCACTCAGCTCGGCGCATCTTCTCTTCTCGAGAGCATCCGATGCATTCGAAATGAGTTCCCGGATAAAAACCTAGAAGAAACTCATTACATTGCCCAAGTGATGTTCAATGAGTAATAAACAGTTATGGTAAATTCATTTTTCTTTATAAAACTCTCTCTCTTCCCGGAGGTGTCTAGCTCGTTACGATTAACCCTTCGGGAACCGCCGCTGATAGCAAGCGGCGACGCGTTGCTCGCTCGCGCGGCAGTCTCAGGCGGGCAGCATCTACAGGTCGATCGCACCACCAGATGCTGCCTGCCTGCCTTGCCCCAAGACGCGATGTCGCCATTACAGTAGCTGAGTGAGGTACGACGTCGCGCGGCGTGCTGCGCTACGTAGCAAACTGTATCCAAACGGCTTAGGGTTAAAGATTAAATACAAGAAATCTTATAGAAATCCATTTTACACATCAAGATAGGATGTCGATTTGCTTTCATGGGCTCTTAGGCACCTCTTCCTCCCTATTGATTGTTTGAACAAATTCCTCAGCAAATGAAATGGTGTTATTTCTGGTGGCTCCTTCGTGCTTAGTGATTGGTTCGCTAAGGTTAGAGAAGTCCCGAATATGAAAAACTGGAATTATTCTTATTCAACCTCTTTTAGCAGCGGTATGATGTTACAAATATATATTCAATACTATAGAGTGATATGTATAATTTTGAACCTCAGACGGGAATCGAACCAACATTCCACCCTTCCCCGGGTACGTGCTATCCAGATGCACTACCGAGGTTTCTGTTGAGCAACCACTCTTCTTGCGATAAAAGATATCCGTCTGTCAATACGTTGTATCGCAGGAAGAATTATAGCTGAACAGAAGTCTTGGTAGTGTAATTTATTAGCACGCGCCCACGGAAAGGGTGAATGCGAGTTCCACTGCCGTCTGACGTCGAAGTTTTGCATGCGCAACGTCATTACTTATGGAACCTCTTATACCTTACATATTACAGATTTACATGGAAAAAAAAGGTCATATACTTTTCAAAATGAGCTCTTAGCCTCCTCTTTCTCCCTCCAATCCCCCTTGTTTGAACAGATGCGTCGCTACACGAAAAGGCGGAGCAAACATATGTTGCTGCTACTGCTTATTTCACATTTTATTGATCCGTATTCACAGCAGTTTCTTCACTGTGCGGACGCCAGCAGCTCTAGCATTCAATCGTTTTTTCGTCTTCATTCTGGACGTCGTAAAATACTCATAAGGAGCGTCTCCTCGCGATCTCGAGGATAGCCGGGCTGTGGCGTTCCATAGGGCGGGCGTTCGTTGGTGACTGCCGGAGAGTGTTGGGGAGCGGGGTTCGACCCCCCGCGCACTGCGACAGGCATCACAACTGCTCGGTCACGGAGCCCTTGCTACTTTTTACGACAATGTAGGTTAACAAAAGCAGGTTGACAAAGCCGCAAGATCTTAGGTTCTGTGGGAAATGGTACATTCTCTTCAGAATCAATGACTGTCGTTTCCTAAATGACGACGACCTCTCCCATATCAGCAGTGGGAACGGCTCTGATAAAAGCGAAGTCGCCGGGTCGACAGCTATCGATTTCAAGGAGAAACATACCAACATACGTGGATTTCGTTCAGGATGGTTACATTTTTCGTGAGGGTTCCTGGATTGTAGCGGCAATATAAGTGGATTATACCTACCTCGCTGTGTGAATACAACGACTTGGCGACGATGTCCATGAGATTTCGCGTTTCGGCTTGGAATTCATGGCGCTCGGCAGCGCTCATAGAGGAGCGGATCGAGTTGAAACGATGATAGACACCAGAAGGAGCAGTGTTCTTCGGCGGAACACCAAGTGGTGAACCCGTTGTTGCTATAGCTGCTGCCAAGTGACGACGACCACCACCACCAGCACGGAAAAACGACACGACCCAAAGCATTTCGAGACACCCACATTGTCCGCAGTCGTCTCCTGCAAGCTGATATCCATGGGTTACGAGTTTTTTATGAGTGAATAATTGACTGAGAGACAGTAAAATTGAAGACTCAAAGCACTGGGCGGTAAATGACATTGTAGAAGCCCAGAGTAGTCAGAACAGATCAGCTTTTGAGTTGTCGAATGGATCACAAATGATATGAGCGGCCTTTGTAGAGAGTTGTGATTCCGTCTGATTTCAATCGGTTTTTTTCGGTTGTGAGGGAAAAAATGAAAAACCGATCTCACTCGCTGGAGAGGAACTTTCCATGAGAGTGTTGATAACCATTCGAAAGCTGAGACTTCAGACTACAGACCCACGTCGCCGGTTTTTCGAAAAAGACTTCTACTGACGTTGCTACAGGAGGAGATTTCTTGCGTTGCAGACCGCATATTCTCACCGGAGAGAGCTCTTTCCTCCGACTACTAGTAATCGCTCGATAGCGTAATCGTTTCTGATTCCAACAATGTGCTTATGCCCTGCAATAGTCGTTTCTCTGCAACGCAAGAGGTAAATAAATTGAATTCCCACCTGCGATCGATGTCGTCTTTGGCCAACTCACGTGCGGCTGGCTAAGGCAGCCACGTTTGATAACGACATGACCATTGATTTTTCGGGCATATGAACGCGAAGAGAAATATCGCGTCAGCAGTTCACGTGGCCGCCTCGCGTACACGCACGTGAATTGGTTGAAGAGACCATTGATTACAGAAGGGAACTCGGCATAATTTACCTGCTGGAGCTCAGAGAAACGTTTTTTTTTCAGGAGATAAGCACAGAGCTGGAATCAGATTGGATTGCGCTATCGAATGATTACTAATAGTTGAGAAAAAGAGCTCTGTCCGGTGAGAAATAAGCGGTCTGCAACGCAAGAAATCTCCTCCTGTAGCTATGTCAAAAAAGTCTTTTCCAAAAACCGGCGACGTGGGGCTGTAGCCTGAAGTCTCAGCTTTCGATTGGTTACTAACAATCCTATGAAAAGTCCCTCTCCAGCAAATGAGATCGGTTTTTCGTTCACCCTCTTGTAACTGAATTGACCGTCTAACCGCTAAGAGACCGTGGACCCACGGCCTCTGCGTCTCCAACCCTCGAGCGCTGCGTCTAGCAATGACGTCTAACCCTCGAAGTGCTGCGTCTAACAATGGCACGCCGAAGGTTGGGCACCGTTGCTCGACGCAGCACGCGGGAGATCAAGACGCAGGAGCGTGGGCCCACGGAACTGTAAGAGTAGATAGTTTTTTCGACTGATTTTTTGAATAAAGACTTACGGGAAGGTTAGGCTTAGGCTTACGCGAAATTGATGGGCCCACAACTCTCCACTAGCGTCAGATGAACCATCTCTTTCTAATATCTATAGTTCACTAAAAAATGTTTACTCAACTCAGATATCGCAACTTTACGAAGAAAAAGGGGAAAACAGCAGCGTAAAAATTAAGTAACACAACTTTGCATAATCCAATTAAATAATTCCGACGGTAATTGCAAAGTGGTGCAATTACACACATGACGTCGATTCGTCGTTAAAAGTGATGCAAGCGGTCGGCATTGAAAACGCAAGGAATTCGGGCATATATCGTAGAAAGAGTGGTGGTAAGATAGGCCTCGATGACGCGATTGGTTAAGCACGTGCCCCGAGAGGGCGCGTTGTGGGATCGGATCCCGCCTGATGTCGCAGTTTTGCATATCACTTAACATCATTTGGTTATATCCGTAACTTCGCACCATCGCTAAGAAATGATTAAATAACAAGTGTTCTTATCGTCTAAGATGTGTAGATTAGGCTAAACATGTAGTGTAGTGGATAGCACTAACCCCCGGACAGAGTGAGACGCGGGTCCGAATCCCGGCTGAGGTTCAGAGTTCTATATATCGCTCAGCATTGTTGAGAATGTAATGTGGAGATCCGACGGTTTATCAACAAATACAATAGAAAATTTGGGATCGATATCCACTAAATCTTGGCATGGAGGTGAAGAACTGCAGCACGAACCAAGAGAATTGAGTGATTAACAAAGATTCGACAACAGACGGGAGTTGAACCCGCGTTTTCACCCATAGCGGAGGCGTGCGCTACCACTACACCACAGAGGCATCGTTTCGCTACAACTCGTTCCTCAGTGTCTCTATCAGTCATCAACTTAATAACAGGTTTGATCGGGTATACGGTATCACTATAGGACCTAGTAAAGCTCACAGCCATTATGATACGTGATACTCAAGATTTCTTGTGTTTTTACTGCTTTTACGCAGCTAAGAGAACTGTGTGCTAAGAAAAAATTGGTGGCGTTGTGGTAGCAAGCGTCCCCGAGATAGGTGAAACGCGGGTTCAACTCCCGTCTGAGGTCGTATTTTTTGCTCACCACTCAATTCTCTTGGGCATAAACGAAGCATCATAACACTCCAAATAAGCAGTAAAAGCATAATAAATCTTGAGCATTACACAAACTATCTTTTTAACTTGCAAGATGTTTTTCACGTCTTAAAGGGCAGTTAAGTTTTTTTAATGTCTTTTTCATCTATTGCTCAAGGTTTTCTAGAAGAGGATAGTTCGTGATCTATCTGAAATAGACAACTTTCAACACTTTCACTAGGGCGGACTTGTTCGCCGGGCTGGCGGGCGGTTCAGACGGCTACGAAGAGGCGCTGGCATGTGGCGGCGTGCACTTCGGTGATATCATATGGAAATATTTTATCGTCAGTAAAGTCGCGTCACCAGAGACAAAGCTAATTCAAGAACTCAAATCAACGGAATAAGCGCTAAATTTTTATCTTGGGTCGCGCCAGTCTTCGTAAGCCATCCGAACAGCGTGAGCACGTATGTATCGTTTTGCTACAAGCCATGCAAAGCGCTTAATCCTGTTGTAACGATAATTAACATATATGGCCGAACCAAGATAGAAAAAGGTGTATCACCTGTATCACCTGTCGTCCGTTTGATCGTGAAGTGACTCGAGCAGGCACCATCAACGCTATCATTTTTCCCTAGTCCATGCAAGAGTAGGCTAGTGGGTGCTCATTGCTCTAGGGATTCACTGAGCATCATATCTTTTATCCAAGCTTTTCGCGTACAAATCGGACCATCGGATCGCTCTTCCTCCTGTATTGCGCTTGTTATTTCGAGGAATTCATGCTCTCAAACGCTCCCCAAGCCGTTAGTTTTCTCCCTCAACTCTGGAGCTAGGTCGTTCATTGTGTGAATTTCACGACCTAGGTAGACGTAACTGGGGCATTCGGAGATTGTCGTTCCGTTGAGCGTAAATGGAGCTTTCAACACCCCTCCGCTCCTCATAAACATCGTTTTCTTTATATTTAGTCGTTGGCCAATTTTTCCACAGGCGTTATTGAAATCGGTCAACATTCGTTCCACTTCGCTGATGTTTGGTCTTATGAGGACGATATCAACAGCAAAGCGTAGATCGTTTAATTGTCGACCATCGATTTTAACTTCCATATTGTCCTATTCTAGTGTTCACATGACGTTTTGGAGGGTGGCAGTGAATAAATTTAGCGCTATTGTAGAGCCCCTCATACGCCGATACTACTATCGTTATGAAATGGCCGGCTTGGTTGTCCAATCCTCTATGACTGCTTCTGCTTCACTGAATCAAGGGCTTTCTTCAAATTGATGAAAGTGAGACAGAGCGGTCTCCTATTGTGAGACGTTGAGAAGTTTTGTGATTGGTGGATGTTGTTTATGATACAACATTCTTCTCGAAACCCTACTTACTCGCGTGGTTGACCTTCGTACAGTGTTCTGTCAATACCGTATAGAAAGAGTTGAGACGGACAGCAAGCAGATTAGGCGACAATTGCCTATGTCCTGAAGATCCGTTTTTTGAACAACAACACGATCTTGCTGATTTACCGTTGATTCGGAGCCTTGCATTCTGATAGGTGAAGAGGAAAGAGCCGAGCCGGGTGTTGATGAGAACTCGCGGGAAGTTCTTCGAGTGTTCTGGTCCTGTCCTGTCTGGTCCAGATGTTCTATTCTTCACCCGATATAGTGTATGGGATTTTGATAGGGAGAACTAGTGGAACGACAAATTCATCTTCTCTCAGTTCATATGACGGCAAGAAGACATGGCCATTGTAAAGATCCAAATAGTAATCGTGGATGATTTCTCCATTGCCCTTCTGGAAGCAGTAACTGTCTCGTCAGACTGTTAGAGCGCAATTTCTTGGCCTTGTAAATGGTGAAGCTTTGTGGGCTTTGCGAATGCTCTTCCCGGCTTCTTCAGCTTCTGCCATGACTGCTGCTGGTCTCTTTTCAAGATCTTCTTTTATGGTTGTATGATCGATTCTTGAAAAAGCCGTTTTATCACGCTGTAGTCGAAAGAAAAGAATTATGTTTCACACTCGCGTGTTTCTCGCAGAACTAAGTCTTTCCTCAAATTGTGAGTAACCATTCCATAGCGTAAGTTTTGACAATTTGAAGGCTGTGTTTATTTTCCGGAAAAATCGTTTTACTGCTCGTCGACTAGCGCGTGGACGGGTATCTACTGGCCAAGGATTTGATAAGGCTTTCAGCGATCGATCGATCGATCAATGGCGCTGGCGCGAGTCACATGTAGAGTTCAAACTTTGTTTTTTTTTAATTTGGGTTTTTTTCTCCGCTTCAAGAAAGCTCCAGATGACTCGTATGACGCTGGTACTGCAAGATTTTTTCTACACGCTCTCATGCTTTTCGCGGTTCACATTGTGGTTAGGTTGAGAGTTAAGTTCTGTCGTATTTTTTACTGCTTCTAGTTTCCTGCAAAAAATTTATTTCTTCGTCTTCTTCATTTCGTTCTATTCCATTTCAGTTCGTGATCTCGAGATTCCAGTTACGTCAACCGTTTCATTTTTTGTAACTATATAAAGTTTTCTTTTATTCCTGAATGAATATTTCAAAACCTAGTCCTGTACGCCTCTTGAACGTTGCGCTTATGTGATTCGCCACCGGGGCGGCACAAAACTAAGTAGAGCACTTAACCACAAGGTGGTTGATTTTCGAACTACACAAAGACGGATCAAAAAGCTTCGTGAAGGCGACACCAAAACGTCGAAATCGGCTGCGTTAGTTTTATCAAAGCAGCGTCAAGAAAAGGCTCCTACACGTATTGCGCGTCTGACATTGCAAAACATTGGAGAATTAGGATAGAAATGTCTAATCAATGAACCGTGAAGCCGAGATGCTGCTCCAGGTGATAACCATCTTTTCAGGCCTCTGCAACATTCCTTTTCAGGAAAACGCTTTGCCAAAGTCGATGTTTTGATAAAACACCTGTATTCATCTAAAGTAAAGCAGAATTATACAGTTACGAAAATAAATTGACTCACATGTTTAGAATCTCGAGATCACAAGCTTTCAAATGACGTCAAACAAGACAAAAAGATTAAAAAAATGTATTGTAAACAATTAAGAATATCAGAAAAATACGTCATCACTATTTTATAAATGAAATAGCCCTCAACTGCTGACCAAACTTCATTTTGATGCCTCACACATAGAAGATAATACTGCTTTCAGAAAACCCTTGATAAATTTTCGAGAACTGAAATACTTGAGGAGTCTTGAACTTGATGCGTCTAGAGACTACCGTATCATTATGAGAGTATATAAAACTTTGATGAAGTATCGTTTTCCTTCAAGTTTCATTTTGGATTCATATCTTCGAAAACTTGGAAGGAAGCTCCTAGATCTAAAGTTCTGGAGCCGTGAATGGTAGAAAGAGACTTGGTAGTACAATGTGGTACACCACATTGGCTTTCTGGTTAAAATTTCGATTGCTCATTTGTTTCGGTTTGCGAAATGCAGATCTCCACTGGGTAAGACTTCTACGGACTTCAAAAATCAAACCTCATACTTTTAATTAAAAAATTTGCACGTGATCGGTAAATACTTGCAAAATTCATTTGTTCTTTTCTTGATACAGTACACTACGAGCTGGAGTTTGTCTGACCCAGTCGAAACGGCTAATTGATTTTTAGTCTCTTTAGAATAGTCTAAGACACGATGAGGCGTGGGATGAATGTTGACACTCTCATGACGAGTGACGCCGAAAGGTGTCAGATCGACGTTGCAGGAGTGGTCGGTATGACACTCATAGCTGTCATATACTTCCTAGTGTATTATTTTGATGCGCAAAAGTTTTCTGTTGACTTCATGTAATGAATCTCTAGCTTGTCAACCGGAAATGCTTAAATATTGGGGGATGTTGTACTGATAAATTTCTATTTTTTGTGAAAGGCCATTATTTTGAAGAGAGTATGCGACCTAGAGAGTGTGATCAGTGGAAGAGAGTAGAAAGACCTTTGCTTTCTTTCACTAAAATCGTGTACAGTTTCATTTTTGCTCATATACATGAAAAATGTGAATCTGTTGTATGTGCAGTATGTTCCACCTCGAACCCTTCTGTTAAAAAGAATGGAGCATTAAGTAAGAAATAACACTATGAAAAGGAGCACGATTTAGCATTAGCGGGCAGCTCCGATTTCATCAACGTGGTACTGTTGCCGAAAATGGAATAAGGGTTGATATAGATCATTGAATCTATAACATATACACAATGACGCGTAGCTTTTTCTTCAACATTGCGGATTGAAAGAGTCGCGCCATACGCTGACTCCCTAAGAACATTTACATCGCTTTTACTTGCTCCATCATACCAGTTCGTCTCATCAAGGCGTGACTTGGCAAAACTCAAATCACATTTCTCAAACGCGATTTTGATGTGGACCGACGTCGGTACTACATTAGCGATCGGTAATCAGCGGAAGCTGGGAGAATTATTTTCTTGAGACCATCTCTCTATTAGTCGGTTAGGGTTTTGGTCTTGTTGGAAACACAATTTTGAGACTACAAAAAGGTAAACTTTGAAGGATAAGTTCTTGAAGCAAATCGATTGGCGCATTTACCGAAAAGTACACATGGTTGTAAAAGGTCCAAATGCCATAAACGCTATAAGGGAATAAAGTATAAAACTCTCGGCGTTGACCAATCCCTGAGGGATGCGCCATGGATTCGTCTTCGATTTTTAACTTCGTTTGAGGTGGTTGAATGCATATTTCGCCGAAACAATGACTCGCGGTGACCTCCCGCTGAATCGAGTCAGTGCTGTTTATCCTCCCAAGCAAGTCTGAGACTACTCCGGTACCAATTTATCGACATTAGAGGTATGGATGGCTTAGTGAGCCCTGAGCGGAAGACCGAACCACTGACCTCGTGCACCTCTAACCAATGCGCCACATGCGCTCATATGAACACTATATTGTGCATAAAGCAAATATCACTCGGCTATAGAAGCGATGAAGCAAAGAATCCTTGTAGATCTTTTTTTGTACAGCCATTCACTAAACTAACCAAGATTAACCACAATTGAACGATACGGCTCTCAGCGTTGATCAGCCCCTGGGAGATGTGCCATGCAATCGTCTTCAATTTTTAACTTTTTTCGAGGTGATTGAATGCATATATAGTCTTTACAAGATTATCGCTCTATTAATTAGTGCCGTCATATGTTTTCAAGGTGTCTCCGACTTAAACGGACCCTTCATGATCTCCTAATCATGCTCCCATGTTCTCAAACCTCAGGCTCTCGTGTGCTATAAAAAAAAACGATGTCCACTAAGTGGGTCATATAGCTAGTGTATGATGAAGTAGTTCATTTTGAGCAAACATAATGACCACGTGTACCTTTTTCCAATATTCTCATTCCAAAAGATAACCAAAAGTGAATACCGATTGGAAGTCGAAAGTGAGCAAACTGCATATCAAAACTGACGCGGAACTTTGTGTGTGATACTAGGTCGCGAGTCAAAGAAACATCTCTGTACTTTTCATTGCTTGCGCTCTAGAAAGCCACTCTCTTCAAATGCTTATAGCATCACATCACTGCTTAAAACCAATGAAACAGAGAATTTTTGATGTTTGTGCCACGTTAGCCATTCAGTGAGTCTGAGAAGTTTGAAAACTGAAAAGAGTCTAGATAGCAAGTGGTTAAGATCCTTTCATAATCCATAGGTTTCATAGCACTGCCGTGGCCATAATTAGCCGAAATCCTATCGTAGTCGACGGTATGCTCACTATCTGTCAACAAAGTCGCTCTCCTTTTGACAATACGACACAAGGGCTTTTGACAAGTTTCGAGAGCATTAATGGTACTTTTCCCTCATCCGCACCCATTTTCAGCTTCGTGGGAAAAATGTATTCTTACTGCTTTTCAGATTTTTGATGTTTACTCGATAGCCCCGAATATCGAGAATCCCAATGGTGTATACAATTTTTGAAACGCCCTACTCACTACGCTGTCACAGTAAGTATAAACTTTCTTATCACACTCAGAAACTTTTTCTTGAGCAAAGCAATAAATCGATAGCTTAAATCTCGACGATTTTGATGGTGAGTTGCATTCTACACGCGGCGCGTATATTTTGCGCCACTATGTAAATGAAATTTCGCAACATTGGCTTCGAGCTAATGCACTTTTGAAACATTATCCACTCGAGTCGACAAGTTTTGCGAAACACCACTTTTTTATTGCAGCAACGCACCATTAAGTTCTTTTTTGAAAATCAAGCATACCATTGAAATTGTAAAGATTTGTGCTATCGAACTGTTATAAAAGTCTGGAAGAAAGATACCGTCTAGCAAAACGGCCCGAATGTGAAATAAAATTTCATTTTTATTACTAGATCACGAGGGAAAGCTCTTTCTCAAAATCAAAGGTACACATGAAATTTCTGAGATTTAAGGGGGCTCCAAATAGGTGCGGATAGGGCAAAGTACTGTACTGCGTAGTCTTCCATCAGAACAATTCCCAAAGCTTGTACTCGACGATGGGCATGATGAGCGAGTTATTTCTTGAGAGTTCATTGCTGTCTTCCGAGGAATAAGGTAATCGAGGGGTTGAGAACTCAGGATACTTATGAATATGTAGTATCAAAATATAACTAGAACAGTGCTCAAAATGCGATCATAATGCGAAAACATTGAGGCTTCGATATCGACAGATGAGGATCGTGGAGTCAGAATTCCACTGAATATCCCACGTTTTTTTCACCTACGTCGCGAGTTTTCTCGATAAAGGCAATATAGGAAATAAAGGTTTTTGGGTGCTCATAAGATCATAAACAACACATGTAGCGCAATGGTTGAAAGTGCTGTGAGCAACACACACACACATGGTCGGGTAATAATAAATCACTTAATCGTCTTTCATTCGTCTTTTTTGAATCCGATGATTCCAGTCGATTGTCCACCGTCGTCCGTCTTCGTAGAAGTCTTCATATTCGCAGTCAATTGAGTCGGATCTTCTTCCGAGCGACCTAGTCAAATGTAGAGCCTCATTTGGTGAGGCTCTAACATGGGGGACGGTTCTTGGTGATACTGATTGTCCTTGATTATAGTTCTTTTCTATCGAACACTTCATCCTGCAGTACTCGATGTCATTATTGACTGGCACGAAGCGTTTTGATAATTTAAGATAATATAATATTAGTATGCAGTATTGTAGTAAGAGCTTAATGTAATACATAGTGTGCAGATAATCATTTCAACATTTTGGCATTGTACAAGCAATAAATAATATCTATTGATGATAGAGTAATGTGCAGAACTTATGCATCAGGTGAGACTGAAATCCACATTTCACCCTATTCGGGAGCGCGTGCTCGAACCGTTGCAGACTGAGACCTGTTTTGACACCACTCTTTTTGCGCTGCAAAGTATCTATCTGATAGCAAACAACCGGCAACGGTCTGACACGGATAATAGCTATCGACATTGAATCCGCTCACACTGACAGGTATTGGGTTTCAGATGATATCAAAAGAGTGGTGTCACAACAGCGTTGATAGAGGAACGGTTCGAGCACGCGGCGCCTAGGGTGAAATGTGTGTTCATGTCCTACCTGACGCAAAAATTATGCACATCATTCTACGTTGATGTGTCATATTTATAACATCATACCATCTTTAGAAGCGACTAAATGAAAAGGAATTCTGTTTGTCTAAGGAATAATAATATGCAATTGATTAGTAATGCCGAGGATAAAGAAATGTAGTTTTCAATGTTATGCGTGTGTTCCTTTGAAGACTGAAGTGGGACTGAAAAAGCCTAACACGTGCTCTGTTTACACCACGTTTGTTGCACGGGAATTTGATTCGAAAACAAAAAAATACTTCTAGGGACATAAGCTTCAACAACTTAAAGTCATCGAACACATTTCATATCAGACGATGTCTATCTGGTACCTCCGTGAAGCCATCATTGTGTACCGATTTATATCACCTTGTCCAAGAAGTTTCATACCTCATAAGATAAAAAAGACCTTTCTTCATAGTTTAGGGAGAACAGACGAGTCGTGCTTGGCGGTAGTGTCCTTGATAGAGTTCCCTGCTCCATGAGCGATTAATAAAGGAAAACTACTGCAAGTATCGTAACCATGGTCTGATATGCATAATGAGCATTTCAGCAGGTTTTCATGAAGACCATCGCATTATGCGTCTTCAGGGCGTTCCATGAGGTCTATTGGTTGAGGGCACAAATTTGATAAGAAATTTTTTTCCTGCATGGGCTACATAGGGGCGGTGTTATGGGTTACAAATTTCTATCGGAATAACTATCATTCGCTTATGCTGACATTTATCAATGATAAAAAAACGCTTGACGTCGATAGGAGTATGGTCTTGTTAGCACTCATCAAGTAAAGAGAGGCCCAACCCCACACGCGATGACAACGTGGCCGTTATCTGCTCTGTTCATAGTCTTCAAATGGCCCGCACATTTTTTTTTTACTGTATCGGTTTTGATATTTCTAACATTCAATTCAGCTCCTCGCCTTTCTGCTTTAATGAGAACTCGTTCTTTATGAGCGCCAAAAAATAATGTCTGAGCATACCTCCTTGCAATCTCGGAGACAGCCAGGCCGTGGCGTTCCGTAGGACGTATTGATAGTGATCGCCGTCGGGTGCTGGGAGCTGAGGGAGAAGGGTGAAAAATCAACCTCAAGTCGAGTCGCGTTGGGCACCACTATTCGCTTGGTTAGCGCCACCCATTTCGAAAATAAGGTTATTTGAACTGTGCCAAAAAAACAGCTTTTCATCGATTGTTCACCAGACCATGAAAACTGATGGGTAGGAATTGTGATACACCAGCTTTGGCAAAGCTCTAGAAATGTAGAGATTCTTTCTGCTGCCCTGTTCACAGCAGCGTAAGTGGCAAATGGTTGTAGACCGTAAAACACTTTTTCGTTTTTTTTTTGGAGACCTTAATGCTTTGGAATGTGGTAGTGTGGTGTGTGTTGTATTGAAGGGGTTTGATGCAAGAATAACAGTAAAATTACTCCACACAACGAATTCCTTCGTGCTTCAGAAATGACTCATAAATGATTTTCTTCATGGTTTCATCGAAAAAAAAAAGACATGCAACACTCATAATTGCATGAGGTCTTGATATATTTTGATTTCTATTCCTGGACACGGTAGCAACTTTGAACTGTAACTGGTGATTACTATGAAATGTTGTGATTGCTCGCTCTCCATATGCAAACCACCAGTCACCAAATCACAGTGCGCCAATTGCTTTCGTTGTTGCTTCAGAGTCTTTCATTTGTACTCTTGACAAAAACGACTCCCAGTTTCTTACACCACAGTTGAGAATACGTTACCGACCACCTCTACTTGTTGCATACATCAAAATTTCTTAGAGTGTCAGAACAGAGAAGAGGAGTAGGCTAAAGACTGCTTTTTTCATTTTTGGCAATTGTTAAGCCGCTCTATGGCAATTATGTCGTCTCATTTACACTACGAAAATGTGATAATTCATTCTATATACGTCATCGTTCTGTGCTACAATGACTCACGTCTTAAATTCCACTTCTTAATGCCTTATTTGAATACCAAACGGATCTACAGACGATCATCCAGATACCGTAGTTAACCAAAACTGTTGGCTACCTAACCCTTTAGTAAGCCTTTAGTTTTCAACTTCACAGATTGTTGGATCATTGTTTGCAATTCAGTTTTCATACTAGTAGGGCTCTTCGTGAATAGTGTTATACTCAAGTCTCAGTTTTTGCTAAAGATCTTCACCATCCGTTCAGATACAATAGATATAACAAATTTTATGAACCGTCTTTTTATATACAAAGTATTACTGCGTTTTGTGTCAGTTGATAATGATACCGACCACTGCAGGATGAATTGCTGGGAGAATATAGCATAAAAATCCTCCTGTATGTAAGGGCACTGTCGAGTGAGGTTCTTCATTCGAGTGGTACTCCACTAGAGGAAATTTGGCTCGAAAGACAACAAGGACGACAATCCACAACGAGGATGATCGGTTGTGAACAGTCGACTATGATCAATGGTTTTGAAGAAGTCGAGGATGTCAAAACGTTGGCCGAGTGAATACTTTCTTTTGATTAATTTTTGAGTCAACAAGTCGTATAGTCTTTTAAGGGCAACTTATAGAGCCCGATAGACGTGTTTCGGCCTTGACAGCCTCGCCAGTCGGGCGGTACCCTCTCTCTTAGCCAAACCTCTCAAAGGTCCTTATGCCCTCAATAAATGTGACGTACAGTTTACACGTGCCGTCAAGTAATATAAATCGCTATATTGGCAGTGTTGTACACTCGATTGCTCTTGGCTGGCATCTACAAAATATCATACTGTTCGTTTCTATAAATTGCCCATTAGAGACCACAAGTATGGTTTAAGAAATACTTACCAGAGATGTTGCAAATTAAGCGTGATCTTAAGAAAACACTCGAGAAACGTACGGTAAATTGCACAAATACCAGCCAACAGCAATCGAGTGTACAATGCCGATATAGTGATTTCTTTCGCTTGACGGCAATTGTGTAAATCGTTCGTCGTCGCCTACTATTACGAGCGATGTAGGAGCTCCGAGAGGACTGGCTTGAGACGAATGGCCTGCCCAACTAACGAGGAAGTCAAGGCCGAAACACGTGTGTCGTGCTGTACAAAAACCCATGAACAGACCACATGACATGTTGGTTCAAAAAAAAAATCATCAGATATATTGAAATTTGAGCGTGGTTTTTGATAAAACAATCGAAACGAGCGGTATGAACTCCTTCTATCAATCTCGTGCTATTAGCTCAAACAAAAAATAATTACAGCAGTGATAAATACCTAAATAACACAGTCTGTGAGAATACTTATAGCCTTTTCAAGGCTGCTACTCCAGTGCCATACGCACGTGCCCGCCGTGTCATGCGCTTCATCAGTGGCCCACACCCCGCACTGAACCCTACTCTCGCAGGATGGGGAGATGCTATTCTCATTCTAGACATCCTCACGAACTATACAATGTTTGAACAGAGATTCAAAAAGTCGATGAAATGGATATCTAAACAACAACTATATGTGACAGGTAACTTATTTCAACGATTATTAATAGCAACGCAACAATTCGTAAAGACAAAAAGATATGTAGTATTCACAATTTCAGTAGAAAACTTCACACACTAGAGCTTATGTGCTGAAGATTCTCAATATATCCTGACTTGAAGAAGTAGAGAGCATTACACTACTGAGGGTTCAAATCTCCACCAATATGTCCAAGGGAACATTGCTTTATGATACCACCTTCAACGTACTGTTTCATATGTCCATTATCAAACCAAAATCTAGGTGTCTTTCCATAGATCCAGTTCCATTCTGTGATATCGGAAAGAATTTTGGAGAGACTTCCGTTCTCTCTCAATTCTTTGTCGATATCTATTTCACTGATCAAGCAATCCTAAAAAAGTACTTAGCTCAATTAAGGTGGCGAACAAAGCGAATAAGAAAAAAATTGATTGACATAAAAGTATATTTCTATCATAAAATGAAATGAGGTAAAAAATAGCAGATCTCACTTTGAATTGAGAAGCGTAGCGCTCAGTTAACGTATTTCGTACCGAATGCACGTCAGCTGATGGATCATCTTGTTTGAGAAAGCCTACTGCATTCGCACGAACACTGGCAGTAGCATTAGATGTTATAAAATCCTTCAAAATCATATTGAAAAAGCACATCAAAATTGAAAAGAATTCTCTTGTCTGTAGGCACCACAGAGTGTGCTTTAGACTATTCAACGACAAATATATTTTGTATTGTTTTAGGAAAAATGAACCCATAATGAATACCTTGAAAGGAGATCGCAGCGAAGTTGATAAGACCTTGAGATCCACATTTACAAGTAGCGTAAGGTGATGGTAAGCCCGTTCCCTTATTATTCGAGCTGCCGTACCAGAGCATTTCCGACAGCCAGGTTGCATTTCCATGTCGCCGCGTTTAGTGGGCACAACCTAAATAAACTCGAAAAACATGGAAAGTACAGCGCTGAAAAAAAGCGCAGTTCTTTTTCGTTTGGTAGCGTGGGATAAAGAAACGATCCCTTTCGCTGGACAAGAATTTTTCATAAGTGTGTGAGTAACCATTCAAAAGCTTTAATTTCTGGCTACTAAGCCACATAACCGTTTTTTGAAACGACCATTTTATGACGCTGTAAAACTCAAAATAAACATATGTTTTACATCGGCCGCACAATCGTACCATTATTTCGCAGGAAGCAGGAAAATCATATGAACGTGTAGAGGAAATCTTGCAGTATCAGAGTTATGTGTTTAATCTGGAGTTTCTTCCAAAGCGGAGAAAAAATTCCTAATTGAATATTGTAATGCATCAGCGCCTACAACCAATCGCCGTGCTGAGGCCGCGAGCAGACCGCCCCAGGTCGTAGATTAGCAAATCACATATCCGCGCAATCTTATTTTTCCTGCTACCCTACGGAGAAACGTCCTTTCCAGAAAGTAAGCACAACGTAGGAATTTTTGAACCATGCGCTATCGAATGATCACTAAAAGTCTAGAAGAAGAGCTTTATCCTGCGAGAAATATGCACGCCGGAAGAGGATATGCTGATAGCCTAAAAAGTGGAACAAGGCTGAGTCACTACACTTGCCGGCCAGATAATAATTACTGCGTTGGACTGTTGAAGCCCAACATTTCCGGAGCTTCGAATTGAAATCAACGGATGAGATCACCCGTTCCGTCGGTTTAGAAGGACAATTAAGCATACTGGACAAAGGAACATTTGAGCACTGGCGGCATCAGTGGCCCTCTCACTATAGTTTTCGCTTCAACGTTATCAAGAATCTCTACAGTTTGACGAAAAAGTTCATACAAAAACGATTTTTCTGTATATCATTGATCATTTCACAACGACGTATACGTTTTCAGGACAAGCGCGTCATCTGGTTTCGGACAGTGTGCATACTTATATACGTATACGCCTATTCAATACCCTTTTACTACGAACACAACCCGTCACTAAAGTTTTTATAGTCACATCTTTCGTTTCGAGAGTTTTAAGAACACAGCTCAAATTTCAATGTGCCTGGTAATCATTTTTTTGAGCCACGCATGTCAGTGGTCTATTAAAGGAGGGCTGACTTATAGAGCCCGATACACTTGTTTTGACCTTGCGGTCTCGTCAGTCGGGCAGTTACTCTTTGTCTTTTGCCAATCCTGTGTGGGTGCTCCAGTCCCCACACTAAGAGTTAGCGACGACAAACGTTTCACTCTATGTCCCGAAATTCTCATCGAACATAGTGTTGTACAATCGATTGCTCTTATCTGGCATATACAATATATATCTTTCGTTTCGAGCGTTCGTTCGTCGTCGCTAACTCTTAGTATGGAGACTAGAGCACCCACACACGAATGGCAAAAGACGAGAAAGGGTTACTGCCCCACTGACGAGATCGCAAGATCGAAACACGTGTATCGAGCTCTAGAAGTCAGCCCTCTTAAATAGACCACTGACATGCATGGCTCAAAAAATGATTGTCAGGCACACTGAAAGTTTTGTGGTCATTCAGAAGCTTGTAGAAAACTGACATAATATTGGATCTCATCCATGGCATGGCCTCCCAGCACTTTGTACCCTCGAAATTTATTTTACTTTGAGAGAGATTTGTTCTTGAAGCGCAGCACAGAGAATTTGCTTAGCGAGAAGACGCATCGCAGGCGTGGCATGGTACACAGACTTCAGTATCATTTTTGGCAGGCGACACGTTGGTATATGTCTTTATCGATTACGGTTGCTCAAGGACTGAACGAGGTAGGAATGAGGAGAGGTCGCAGCTGTCAACGACACGGTTTTTCAGGAAACGTGATCAGCAAGACTTTGGTTCAATCCCCTCCCTTGACACTCTCTTGCAACCAATCAACGAACGCCTTAGCTTGGCACTCTCCGGGATTGCAAAGATGATCTTGTCGACCAGTAATCTACGACATTCATAAATCAAACGAAATCCTCGAGCAGCAACCGAAGCAGAACGTGAAATGTTCGGAGACTTTTGTGGAGAATGAATGCGCGGAAACGAATCGAATGCAAATGCGCTGAGATACGCAAAGTGAATTGTAATAACGAGTCATGTAAAATAAAATCGACATATTGGTCACATCTGGTATTCTATGCGATAGAAGGGCTTCAAAGCTGGAAGACAAGCCTCGTAATTTCGCCTTTCTGGAAAGAACAATGCCACTAAATGTTTCAAACACGCTGCAGTCGCATTACAATAGCACAGTCCCGTTGCGCTCCAGTGACTAGCCGTCTGAACAGGACGCCAGCTAGAAAACAGCGCCGTCCAGAATGGGTAAGAGGGTAAGGAAGTTTCACTGAGTCAAGGCCTTAGATAACATAACGAAGAACACAAAGGCCTCTGTGCTGTAGGAAACGAATATTATAACTCAACTTACATTGACGGAGAAGCGACTATTGAGAGCCTTGGACAGAAAGCTCAGATTCTTGGGTCTGCAATGCGACTCCGATGTTGTGAGCATCGATATATTCAAATTCCCTACAACATTAAATATTTGTTTTTGTAGAACCTAATGGAAAAATGAGGATTTTACGGCTCGCTAATATCAACGAGCTATACTCGCATGTGGACATAATCGGCCCACTGAAAGCGAAAGTCGATAGATAATACTTGCAATGTCATTGATAGATCTGTATTGCTGAGGTACAGGAGATTTTTGATAGTACTAGATTGAGAATAAAGTTCTTTAGCACCCGCGAGGAATCAGATTTTATCTTTACTTCACACAGCATCGCATATTGTAATTCAGGGGAATATCTCAGGAATATTTCATAAGATACTCGGAGTAAAGGTTGGGCTCACGAAAGTCAAACTCCGTCACCAATTGGACGTAAAATCCGTTTGGTAAAAAAGTCAAGATCTGCGTTTGGTGGAATCTTGAAGGTGTCCTATACTTTGATATTGCTCCGAATAGTCGCGCCATCGATGCCGAAGTCTTCTGCGAGAGGCTGTGCCGAGACTACGATGCTTTGAAGAAAATGTATGTATCCGACATTGACACGTCAAAAAGCGTGCGCTGTTACGGCAAGATATTGCCAAACCTCACACCGTAAAGAAGACCAAGGAAAAGTTTGATGAATTGAAGGGAGTCGAGGTCTTCCTCTACCAACCTACAGTGCAGATGTTACGCCGTCCGATTATGGCATTTTCCGTTCAATGGAACATTTCGTGCGTGGACGCTGATTTCAGACATTTGATTAAGTTGAAAACACATGTTAGGATTGACTCAAAGCTCAAGGAATGGCGATTTCGAGCAAATCCGCCTACAGATTGTTGGCAGAAGGTATTGGATAATGACGGTCTTCATAATGAAGGAAAACTACTGCTGCTTCTGACTGAATTTACACATGAACTTCGGATTTTTAGTGGGAGTTAAGAAACCTTTTCCTCAATCTAATACATAGCCAAAATCCGAGTAATGATAGTCAGATTATAATGAACCCCATAACCGAACCTTCATCATGATAGACCGCCCCACCACCGCTATGGCGACGGGCGAGAACGATGCCATGCTCCTGAAGATACGGAATATTCGCCTCGATCCATGGGTTTTGATGACGACCAACCACTACGGCAGGACTATTGCTGAAAAAACGATGGGAAACTTTTGAGAACAGATTATAATCCGATATATACCAGCTCACCTCCACAGTAGCATCACTTCACTGCCATTTTCCCATCTGTGATTTCTTAACAGATACTCCTCAAAAGCTAAATTTTTGAAGATACACGTCGAAAGTGAAACGTATACACGCCCCAGTGCATTATTTATTTTACACGAAAGCACCATGTGAAAGAGATGAAGTGAGATAAACTATGCCCTGAAGAAACTTAAAAGTTCATGTAGCGTCTTCTCCTCTCCAAAAAGTAGAAGCATTGCTCAATATGTATCTGCCATCACTGCATTTATTTGCTTGAAACACTATTATTTGACAATATTTATTCAGGATCGAACCATGAAACACTGAGCAAGATAACAATAAACATTTGCTATTGTATAGTGAGAGATCATATAATTGCTTGACGGGAATCACTTTACGGGATTTCACCCAGAAATATGCGTTTGTCACTTCCGGCAGACAGTACTGAAAAGTTAAGATAAAGAACCAATGTACCCAATGCTTTCGAGTGATGTGCAAACTTTGACATCAGGCGGAACTCGAACCCGCATTTCAACTTTCCGTAGCGCAGAAAGAGTGGTGGAAAAACAGGCATTGGTAGTGCATTAGCTAAGTGCGCGCACCCGGAGAGGGTGAAATGCAGGTTCGATCCTGCCTAACGTCAAAGTTTCACACACTCAACATCATTGGCTGTATCTATGACGTCATACTATGGTTGAAACGGCTGAATAAAAAGAATTATGCCTAGTCAATAGATTCATAAATTTTCTTTTTAAGGGCAAACACGAGGTAGTTATGATACAATTACCCAACCAGCAGACTTTTCTACGACTTCGCCTTCTAGACCTGGAAAGATCACGTTCCCCAATTCGCTCAGCGAAACACCTCCATCACCTCAATAAAAAAAATCACCACACCCGGATTTCAGTCACATCAAACTCAAAAAAAAGTTTTCAACATAATCACCGCTTTTCATGAGTTGTCCACCGAGTTGTCCAGGTGGAGACCAACTGTGCAGGAATCACATAGAATGCCACATTATCAGACATGATCGGGGCACAGTACATAAGTCTATCATGTCGATGTGGGAATGTACATTGCAGCCATATGATCTTCACATGGTTAGTTCCCACTTGGACATCTCAGTGGACGACTCATAAAAAACTTTGATTACGCTGAATAGTTGTCTTGCCCTTGATCCAATTGAAATCGAAGTTTGGTGATTTTTTCTGTCTGTGTGATAGAAGTGTTTAGCTAAGTGGGCTGTGGGCAACCTGATCGTTCCAGACTCTAAAGAACGCGAAGTCGCCGAAAAGTCAGCTGATCGAATAAAGTGTATTATAGCAACCTCATGTTTGGCTTACAAAGGAACTTACTGAAAAATGTTGAGATTGACATAGTCGGACTTGGGATTTGATGAATATGGTAATTAGCGAAAGAAACTCTTAACTCGCAACTCACATATGGGTTCAATCGGATGCAGATCAGTGGCATTCACTGATCCAAGATGGCCAGGTAGTTTATAGAGTATATGCCTCGAAGAGACATCCCATACATATACGAAGCGATCGCTCGATCCAGCCGTTACTCGTTTACCGTCACCAGACCAGCCGCATTTTAACAAATTCTATGAAACAACCTTCTTTACAGACGCCAAACAAAGTAAAAATAATACACTCTAGGTTAAGAAACAGTCGATGAGATGAAACATTACACTTCAAGATCGCATAAAGAAGAAATTTTCTTCTTGTTGATTTCTCAACTCAGCCATCAAAAAAGCAAACCTTTTCGAAGTTATGCTGATGACCGTAGAATGATTTGACGCAACGTTCCGGAGGAGCGAATGGCCGAACATCCCACATTTTCGCTGAATCATAAAGTCAATGTATTACATCAGTTGCTCATAAGCTGAAAAAAGTCACACCTGAACAGTCCATGCTATTCGACAACACGTAGTTTCCATTCGGACTAAGCGATAATCCAGTGATGATATCCTTGTGACCGTGCATTACATAGGAGATGTCATCGCGTCTCATGTCCCAACACTTAAAATAAATGAACTAAATAAATTCAAAAAATAAAATAAATTAAAACGCAAAAGACAACACAAGCTGAGGATCTGTGCATAATTTGTGGTAACACACAATTCTGATCCAAAACGAAACTGGTCCAACATTTGAAGAACATTTGCAATAGACTGAATGTAACCCTTTAGAGACGGTATGTACCCGTTCGGGTACACGACTATTTTGCCGCTTTTTTCAATACAGAGTTTTTCCCGTAGACTTTCAGAATACTTCGACAGCCTGGGGAATCGCGATATTCACTACTGTATTTAGCTTCTACAAAAGTCTATTTAGTGCTGATAGGACGCTTCAAGTCTTTCAGAGGTCTGGTCCGGCATCTCTAATGATATATGTACGCTTCGGCGTTCTCGCACGCCTCATCAGTACCACATGCCGTACGCTTCACCCCTACTAGCAATAGCAGCGACGCTGAAGACGTATGATCTGAAAGAAGTGGAAGGATCACTTGATGTTGAGGTCTAAAGTTGTTGGAAGTCGATGGCTTACGGCTGCTGCGAAAATGTATAACAATACCTTCTAATTGTTTATGTTTTAGACTTTGGTGTGCTGCAGCAGGGAAAAAAACTCAAATCTCGAAAATTCTGCAACTATGTTTGGACTTTAGAAAAGTCTTAACAGAGCGGTGTACAAGGAAAAAGAAGATTACATGTTACACCCAGAGTAATTAGGACACTGCTTGGACTTTATAGCCGGTTTATCGGTAAAAGGAAATAAAGAGAGAAGGCTAATACTCATAGAGCGATAGAGAGAAGTCTGTTCTGAGATTCCACAAAGGTCCCAACTTCTAAAGTACGCTAAAAAGACTCAAAAATTGCTACGAGTCACCGATGAACTGGTATTACATGCAAATCGCAGGATTATTTCTAACAAACTTATCATAATTTTCTAAACCTCATCCGCCACACATTAGAGCTATATAATCTTCAAAAGCATGCGAGCGTGTAGGTAAACTCTTAGTGTATCGAAGTGATACAACCTAGAAAATTCCCGAAAACTGTAACCAAGACTTAAACTAAATAACGAAAATAGCTCGCCGCTTGTGAATCGCGCTTAACAAGGCGAATTCAACTACCGTCACACAATGGTGAAATTTCTACTTGTTCTACATTGAGCAAATCCTAGCCCTAGTGGTGCATAAAGTCAAGCAGAACTTCATAGCTGTTATTTCAATGGCTAGAAAACAGACGTCTCCAGTAAAAGTTCCAGAGCAATCAACGAAGGAAAAAACTCACATAGATGTCGCCGTCGATACTTCCTACGAAAATCTCATCTGTGGTATCATTGAAAGTGACGGCTAGCTGCTGAAAACGATTCTCGTACGTTTTGACAGCATCTTTATGTCTAACGTCGTGCACCTGAAATGACACAAAAACAATAATTCTCTACTACAATAGAAAATCTGCTTCCCATATCACATCGCAGGAAACGGTGATAAGCGTTATTTCCCGGATACAGTTGATTAGACGATACTGAAGTGTGCAAAAAGTTGAAGGAGAGCGAGGAGATATTATTCTCACCTTGACCAAACCATCATCGCCAGCAGAACAAACGAGTTGTGGGCCACGACGAGATGGATGACAGGCATTTACGATGTCAATATGTGACTTGAACTTCCGTCGACAAGCGCCCGTTTCCATATCCCACACTCGTACGGTCTTGTCAGTGGCTGCCGTTACTAGTAAACTGAAAATGTTTCGTTACTTCAACAAGTATCGTAAGATTTGATGGAATTGAAACAAGAAAAACAAAGCAAGAAGAAAGAGAAAGAGAAGAAAGAGGAAGAGAAAAAGGAAGGAGAGAGGGAAGGAAGGAGCCACCTTGAATCCGTGTTGAAATGAACATCCATGATAGCACCAGTATGCCCGCGTAATACGGAGAAATTCTCACATTCACCATAGACATTCCAAAGGAAAATCTGAATATGAAGTCTATGAGAATTCTTTATTTCAACCACATTTTAGCAGTGGCTTAATTTTAATAACAACCTAATCAATAGCATTGAGTGATGCGCTAAAGTCTTGACCTTAGGTTAAATTAAGTTCTCATCTCAACCTTTTTGAAGGAGCGTGTCAACACTTTCGGGACCATAGACCCAAACCTCTGCGTCTCTGACTCCCAGCGTGTTGCGTCTAACCCCAGTGTGTCATTGCTAAACGTAACATGAGCAGGGTTAGAGAGCGGAGGGTAGAATCCATGGTCCCGAAAGGTTAACCCACATCACTACCGGGACTCCTGTTCTGCTAACATTCTTTCTGTGAACTAATGTGTGCTTACCAATCCAAACTAACTGACGCTTGGCTGCTGACAGATCGATACTTTGTAATGCAACATGAGTGATAGCAGAAAAGGAGATTTGGTAGTGCAATAGGTTAGCAAGCGCCCCCAAAACAATGAAATGCGAGCTCGATTCTCACGCGGAGCCCAAAGTTCTGCTTATCACGCATTATTTCTTGTAAATCTGAATACTTGTAAAGTCAATTTCAAAAATCAAAATAGGATAACGGGCGATGGATTAAGCTTTCGGTGTTTATCAATCCCTGAAAGGACTCACCATGCGTTTGACTTCATCAAACATTGTTAGAGGTGACCGGATGTAAATTTTTCAATGACTTGCAGTGGGCCACCGATGTATAAAGTCAGTGCCACTATCCTCTCAGACAAGTATGGGACTAACTCACCGACCCCGGGAGATGAAAGGCTTGGTGAGCCCTGAGCGCGGGGTCGACCCATCGACTAAGTGTGCGTCACAGGACTTCTCTAACCAGTGAGCCACATGCGCCCAAGAAATAACTGATTCTTAAGAAATGCGACAGATTCCATCCAACCACATTGATGAACCATAACATAACGAGCATTCATGAAACCTTTTGATCAAAGCCAGCAGTCGCAAGACACGTGCCGTCAGTGCTAAAACGAGCCGCAAAGATTTCGTCCTCGTGACCGGTAAGCAACATGATTGGAGCCTAAACACTTTCTCGATCTACTAAACAGCCATAAATATTTCAGAAAGCGGAAAAAGTGATACATAAGGACAATAAAAGAACGTTCAAATTTCCGTCTACCTGGAGTTTCGAAACCCGTACAGGTTCCTGTTGTCTGTTCTCCGCAGCCACCAAAGCCATTTTATCTGCAGAAAAAAAACCAAAATGTGAGACAAAGCACGGATATCAATACTTTTCAATCGACTATGTTTAAGACTTCACTTAAAACTCAGTATAGTGTGTTGAAATGTTTCAAGCCTTTCAGAGGTCTGGCATGGCATCTCCAGTAGTATAAGCACATTTCGTCATTCTCGCACGTCTCATCAAAACCACATGCTTTACAGTTCACTTCTAGACAGAAGCAGCGTCAGAGATGTACTAATCTCGGCGAAATGAAAAGATCGTTGATGTTGCGGTCTAGAGCGATTCTCAGTCAATGGCTTACAGCAGGTAACAAAGCATATGGCAATACTTTACAATCGACTATGTTTGACATCTCGCTTAAACATTCAGTATCGTCTTATAACACGATCAGCAGCAGTAAGCCATCGATTGAAAATCTGTCTAGACAGCAACATCAAGTGATCTTTTCACCTCTTTTAGACTGATACATTTTTGACGCCGCTACTACTAGTTGTAGGGGCGAATCGTGAGACATGTGGCTCTGAGGAGGCGAGGGAGAATGCTGAAACGTACGTGTACATTCGAGATGTCATAGCAGACCTCTGAAAGGCTTCGAACATTCAGTCAGACTAAAGCACCATGATCACTTTATCTTACCACTTTTTCATTCCGTACCACAGTTTTTTTTCTGCTTTTAAGACCTCTTCGTTATCCTAGCACCCGATCCGTCTCCTCGCTGGTTCTAGGCTTTCATATTCATAACGAACGTCGTAGAATACTGATCGAGCACATCTCCTTGCAATCTCGAGGATAGCCAGGTGTAGGGCGCTCGTTATCGATTGACGGAGAGTGTTGGGATGTTTTAGGATTGATGCCGCGTTGACCCGCGCCGAGCATCACTAAAACTCGGCCGAAGCCCCACAGATATCACCGAATTTTGACTAGAGAGGTTTTATGACAAAAAAGAAAGCCCCGCAAAAAAACTCACTTGGCAGCATTGGTACTTTGAATTCATCTTTGCCCAACATAGTAGCAGTTGGCGAAGTTCAGACTTGACAATAAAAGAACAAAATCTAAAAGAGCACATCGATTATAATGGACTATCGCCATCTTATGAACAACTTTGTATTGATGTGAAAAAAATAAATGTCACGACAGTGAACAACACCTAGAAAATAAGTAAAAAAGACCACCGCTTTCTAATATGATCTGTAAGAATGTCTAGAGCCTTTTCAAGAATGATACGTTAGAGCCGTATGTACGCGTCAGCAGTGTCACCCTCTTTATCAGTGGCCCACGCCCCACACTAAACCCTACTTAATAGCGGGGATGGGCTTTCGTTCCGAGAGCGTTTCAGAGGTGTCACCCGCTTTATCACTGGCCCACGCCCCACACTAAACCCTACTTCATAGCAGGGAAAGGGGGCTGTCGTTTTGAGAGAGTTTCAAATGTGTCGCCCGGTTCGTCAGTGGCCCACGACCCACACTAAACCCTTTTTCATAGCAGGGATGGGCTGTCGTTTCGAGAGAGTTTCAGAGGTGTCGCCCGCTTCATCAGTGGCCTACGCTCCACGCTGAATTCTATTTTATGGGAGCAACCTATCACCAGAGATAACCTTACGTCCCCCCATCCCTGCTATAGGGTAGG
Source organism: Parelaphostrongylus tenuis (assembly GCA_019055375.1). Taxonomy (NCBI): domain Eukaryota; kingdom Metazoa; phylum Nematoda; class Chromadorea; order Rhabditida; family Metastrongylidae; genus Parelaphostrongylus; species Parelaphostrongylus tenuis. Next base: position 899,022 of record JAHQIW010007363.1, read on the forward strand.
GTTTATTGTAGGATGTGGGCCACTGATGAAGCGGGCACCGTCGACACGTACACAGGCTCTAACGTAACAACTTCGCAAAGCTTCTACATTCTCATAGACTATATTGATAATCGGTTGGCTGCTAGCAGACAACGCGTTACAACGTTAAAAAAAGTGCTGACGCGTTACAGCGTTTAAAAAGTGCTTTGCAAAACGAGCGTCGTCGATGCAACGGTTAGCATACGCTCTCGCTAAGAGTGAGATCTGGGTTCGAATCCCGGCTGACGCACATGTTTTTGCACAGCACTCCACACTGTTGGGTGTATTGATATTGAATGTTTGAAGAGAAATTTGAAAACAATCGATAAGATGAATGACTTTTTGATCAAATTACTCGAAAATAATAAAAAAATACCGATGGCAGGAGGAATGGCGAAATCATGACAGTAATGTGCAGGCAAGATCGAGGGTAAAATTTCTCAATGGGTTCCCTTTCCTTCCTCCTCAGCAGACGAGATTTCGACAATGACTTGAGTATCTGCTTTTTTTAGCAAACGATATGTCACAGGCCTTGTGTGGCGCAGTGGTTAGATAGAGAACGTCTGCGTCGCACACATGTCGATGGTTCGACCTCGCGCTTACGGCCCACCAAACCTTCCGTTCCTCCGGGTTCGGTGAATCAGACTAGACCTGTGTGGGAGGATAGCAGCACTGATTCGATACCGGTACATGGGCAGGCTACCGTGAGCCTTTGTAAAGGCCAGATATGTATTCAATCACCTATAACGTTGCTAAATGAGTGCGAATGCATGGCTTATCCCTCAGCAACTGACTGATGCAGGAAGCTCGATCTTTAGAGCTTTATGGCTTCAATAATGCTGAGTGATATGCAAAACTCTGAACCTCGGGCGGGGACTGAACCCGCGCCACACCGCTTCTGGGGTCGCAGAAAAACTGTCGACGGCCAAGCAGGAGCTCAGCAGTATTGCAATGGTCAGCGCGTACCTTCCGACAGAGTGAGGCGCTGGTTGAACGTCTCCCTAAGGTTCAAAATTTTGCAAATCTTTCACTTTTTTATTTTCTTTCGTTCGATCCCTTTTGCAAACTTCTCGACTTTTCACTATGCGGATCCCACTTTCAGTATGCAGTCGGCTTTTTCGTTCTTCTTTGAGCGTTGCTCTCGAGGATAGCCTGGCCGTGACGTACCATAGCCCTTCGGGGACCAACGTTGATAGGCAGGAGGCGTTGCGCCCCCGCTTTCCCACGAGACGTGACTTCCTCACGAGATGAGCCTACTTTCCCACGAGGCGCGACCGCCATTACAATAGCTGAGTAAGATTAGAAGGGTACGGCACGGCACGAAAGGTGCCGTTTAGTCCTTCAAAGGATGAAGCGCTCGCTGTTGACTATCGGAGAGTGTTCGGGCGAGGGGAACAGCTCCTCGCCGCGCCGCAACGAGCATCACAACCACTCGGCTACGGCTTCCTTCCCCCTACGTGGATATCACTCAACATTATTGGGGACGAGGTTGTTGACAATACGATTTATTAGTACGATACTAATGACCGACGTCCAGTTGATTCGTCTTCTTCAGAGTCTGGAACAGTGAAACTGATGGTGCTGTCTACTCAGTAAACATTTTCATAACCAGAGCCGATGAAATCTGAAGCATAATACTCCAGACAGTAGCTATGCATGATACATCGAATTTTCATAGTATTATGTCCATTAATTAAGAAATAAGAAAATATTTCCTCGATATCGTAGTGATTACTCGACTATGGGTTGTGGGAAACTTTTAGAATATACAAAAGAACGCGAAAAACCGGGATTAGACCAAAATAGATTCCAAAAAAAATCAAAATACGGAGAAAAACGTGGCGCGGCATCGATCCCAGTAGATCAAAACCCACAAAGTACGAAAGGGAACAAAACCACACTCCAAGTCGCGGGGTATGTGGCATCAGAACTGACCAGTATTCTGAACAGATTGTGATTGGAGCGCGAATATGTGAGTAGTTTTTGATTAGAGCGCGAAAGCTTGGACGTTGCGATACCGCTACGTCAGAAAACCGCAGAGTGGAAATCAAGAAGATGCTCTTGTAAATTGTTTAGCAACTTTTCCCTGTCAGACACTTTAGATCGTGCAGCCTACCAATGCTTCGTTAATTACGAGATCAAAGTGATAGCACTCTGATGACCTGACGGGACACTTACAGCTTCAAGAAGGGCTGTGGAGAAAATCATTCACGACTACTACTCGGATCTCTTCGCTAGCCACTTCCTCTTACGGTCATATAAATTGAAAGAGGATGAATCAGTCGTTCCACCGGTCCTCGCTCCTGAAATCCGACATGCTTCATCGTCGAAGAAGAACAGAACAACACCCGGTCCAGACAGGATTAGAACAGAGCACCTAGCACGAGAATTATGCACGAGCAAGCGAACGCCTTGGGTAATGTCTGAGAACGTCGGAGATGTGAGAAAAGGACAAAAACCATTCGTCTCCGTGCTCACCTTTTCGACACAATCGTCGCCGCAAATTTAGTATTTGTTCTACAGTTTAAGTGCAAAAAACTGGAAATCTTTGCGAAACAGAGAAATAATTTCCAAATAATTAACAAAAATCCGGGTCATAACACGCGACGCATCTGAGATATGATTTTATTTTGAGTGCCGTAGAGCTGTAACAAGGCGTTCTCAAACACGGAGAACATTTCCTGAATTTCCCAGGATTTACGACGCCGCACAAATATTGACAATCCAAGGGAAGAGCTTTGCACTGTGAATAATACGCGCGACAACTTGAGATAACGTGCAGTGCGTGTGAAATAGATTGTTATTTTGATGGCTAAAAGGCTGTAAAAAGCAGTTTTCAAAAAAAAACAAATAGATATTAGAATTTCCGAAATTTTCGCTATCGAATAAGTTGTAATAGTTTGAGAAAAAAACTCTGTCTCGCCAAATATAAACGCAGTAAAACACGGAAGATACGCGTTTGTAAAACATAATTCATTTTGAGCGCTACAGCTCTATAAGAAGGGCTTTTCAAAAAAAAGGACCCACTTTTGAATTCTCCAAGATTTAAGCCTTTGCACATCACTGAGATGTTAATGGAATGTTCTTGGCCCGCAAAAGAGAAACCTGCAAAAGTTCCCTACCCGCAAACGGATTTGACGCGGAAACTGCTAGCTAAATCAAGGTTTCCAAGTAAAATTACTTAGTTATCTATTTATTTATTTCGGTACTTGAAAGGTCCACCTTCACTGGTAATACGGTCCTCAGCACGAATTCTATTCGTTTCTCTCTCACCCAACTGTTGTCCTTGGTGGTGGTCTGCTTCGAGCATCGTGACGTATGAGAGGACCATTCCGTAAATCCAAACTCGTTGCCATCTGCGGAAGCAGATGGTTGACGTCAGCCATAAAAACGTCTGTCCATCGTTTGAATGGTCTTCGAAGAGGGTGCCTGCATTTTTTTGAGGTCCACTCCACTGTTCTTTTCCTCCATCTGTCATCTGTTCCTCTTATCATATGACCGGCCCGTCTGTTTCGTTATATATATATATATATATATATATATATATAGAAATATATATATATAATATATATATATATTTCCGCATCATAAAGATCATTTAATCTTTAAAGATCGGAACCACGTAGGCCGGCTACATGTTGCGAATACATTGTTTGACTTTTAGAAGACTTCGCTTAAGCTCTCTTATGAGTGGTGCGCAGCTCCTTGACGTGGTTGTGGTCTCAGCCCACGTCTCTGCTGCATAACAGAGCGCTGGGAGGGCTGTTGAATCGAACAGGTGAACACTGAGTTTGGGGTTCGATACCTGATCGTTAGCTTATTTGAGAGGGCACAATGCGGCCCATGCTGCTCTCTCTCGTTTTAGTTCCTCCTTCATGCTGTTCTCCATGTTTATTGAACTTCCAAGGTACACGTAAGAGGTGGTCTCTTCAATCGAAGTAAACCGATTTGCTCACCTTCGCATAATGGTTTTTTCATGAACTGTATCTCCGTCCTGTCTATGCGTGGCATTTTTCCAAAACGCTGAGTTCATTGAGCATCATCTGTGCCTCACTGTTACTTTTCGAAGCGATGACGATGTTATTCGCATAACGAATATTTGATCGGAATTCCAATAATTGGTATGCATTTCTCGTCTCAGTCGAGCAACTTCATCATATACTGCAGTGCAGATGTAAACAGCATGTACGGTATAGTGTCGCCTTGTCGAACACCTTTCTCTACCGGTATGGTGAGGTCTCGGTGGAAAAGTCGCATTTTTATGCTGCAGTTTTCCTAGCAGTCTGATATTGCTCGTATATAGAACAAATCAACACCTTGGTCGACGAGCGCTGATAAGGTTTCATGCGTTTCAAAACTGCACGACCTTTCATATAATCGTAAAGGTTATGACAAGGAGTATACGCTATTTTCAACAGACTTCAATGACCCGTGGCACTGTTTGGATGTGCTCCATGCGGCAGAATTCTTTACGGAGTTTTGTTTGTCCAACTAACTGTGCCTCATCCAAGATCCTCGACGTGGACAAAAGGATGATGATTTTCGTGATTGGCTTGCAGAGTACACTTAACAATCATATTAAACGATAGTTACAAAGATCCCTTCGGTCACTTCTCTCATCGAGGATGGCTATGCGCGACGTCCTCCACTAGTCTGGGATGTTTTCCTACTGAAGATATGCTGTCATGTGTTTTGCGAGGAATACATGCAGACTGTGCCACCAGCTGTAAGGAAATTGACAGTGATATTAGTAATCCTGGAGCTTTCCTCTCGTCACACTTCCAATGCCGACCCAACTTTCAGAAGCTAAAATCTCGTGTAGTTTTCACCAGTGGGAAATTAGAGTCCAACCAAGACAGAGAATGTGGAAAGGAAAAGATTGGTTCAGAACTTTTCCGTTATGAAGTCAGTATCACAACAGAATGTGTTAAAGGTTCCTTTTTTATTTATTAGAGCGGATAGGCGAACATATCAATCGCGAAATTGCTACGGTCTCTTCAGAATAGATCGCTTTTGTACTGCTTCTAACAACTTTTTGTGCTTGAACCAATTTAGAACCTCCTACAGAAAATCTCTACAGATGGCATTATTGGTAGCCTAGTTGAATGTGTTACGAAAGAATCGAGTTTCAGTTCCGTTCTTTTTTCGACCAATTCTTTGATGGTAGTGGACATACGATGAGAACATTCTGTTTGGGTAAGTGATGCTAGTTTGGCACTCGATAAGCAGCTCGTAGCCTCGATCACGTCGTCTTCTATCGGCCACCTGTTTGAGAAGAGGATTTTATTAAAAACATTTTTGTCGTGACAACTGACTTTGCTTTTCCAGAGCGATGACAGCACCTCTTTTCCAGCTCATGGCTGAATCGAATCATCGTACGTAAGAAATGCTGTTCAGATTCCGTGCAAATCCTGGTACTACTGAAGTGTCAAGAAGACATTTTCTTTTGATAAGCATATGGTCAATCTCCGTGTGAGTCGTACCATTAGGGGACACCCATGTCCAACGGCAATTCTTTCTATTCTCGAAAAAGGAGTTGCGAAGGAAGAGAAGTGCAGCGCAGAGGAATCCTACAAAACGGTCTCCCTTTGCCCATCCCGAATCTTCCTATACTATATTTATTATTCATGGTCGTTCCTGATCTGTCGATAAACTCTCTAACAAGAAACTGTAGAAGGACCTTTCGTTGCGGATGACTTCGTCCAACTCTTTTGAAATGCATCCAATTCTTTTCATTAGATGTAGAAGTTGGTAACAGTTGATCTAACCCACATTTCAGTCAAATTTATTTTTTATTTCTTTCAGTTTTCAAATACTTCACTGTGCATAAAGTTCGTCAAATTCATCATACTTGCTGAAAATTAAAAACATTTAGTTCTTTTAAGATAGTGCTGCCTATTGCATGCGATCCCCTTTATCGATGTTCTTAATATTTTTTTGATTCTTAGTGCACTTCAGGTTCCCATTTCTCAGAATAATGCGTAATTTTGTTCGAATTCTTTATTTATAGCTATGGTATGTGACGAAGAGATAGAGGGATACGGTTCTTCTGCATTATCTTTCACACTGTTTGAGCCCCTTGGTGAAAACGTATTTCCTACTTTTGTGAGAAACGTCTTAATAATCATTTGGTAACTAAAATTATGTGGATTGAACGAAGTATTATATTTATTAAATTGTCTGTTTATTGCGCTATAACAGTAGAAATAAGATTTTGCTCCACATCCAAGCATTTTTCATATTGGATAGGGCAAATTTTAGCAATTTTAACAGTGTAATTGATTTTTGAAAAAGACTCCTGAGAGCGCTGTAACTGTCAAAAGAATTATAGGTTTTGCAAATGTGGATCTCCTTCATTGTTCATATACTGTTTTGACCGCGTGGAAAAATGCATTTTCTTTTTTTTTCAGATGTTCTAATAACCGGAAATCATTTTACTCGACCGCCTATTGATGTGTGTTATGGCGCAAACGTTTTTCCACACCACTCTACATCATTGTGTACTAATAACCGTTCGATACCTGAAACTTCTGAAGGTTTACTTTATTTTTAGAATGGCTTCCTTGACGCGCTCTAACAGTAAAATAAAAATTTCTTTTACACTCAAGCAATTCTCGCTGAACAAGGCTTCTCCGATAGATTCTCAGTAACTGTTCGATAGCTTAACTCTCGACGATTTCCATAATACTACGGTTGGAAAGAAAGTTCTGGGGCTTTTCAATAAGCATGAGATAACTCCCATGCATATCATAGGAATATTACAGTTTCTTGTGTGAGATTTCCCTTTTGAAGGCCTACATAATAATCTCTTTATTTTCACTTTGTTACAAGCCTCCAACATGTCCGACGATACAATCGAAGTTCTTGTTTTGATGCGTCATTGGTGGAAAAAAAAGTCTTTCGCAGCGAGCAACAGTCGGTGAAAGCAACGAAGTTGAAGGCGAAAGCACAACAAGCAGATCTGCTGCTGGAAGCTGGTGTCAACGCTTTGAAGCAGGAAATCCTGACCACGACGGCAATCTTCGGTCAGGACGTCCAACAAAACTGAACATTTGGTTGCTGCTTTGGAAGACGATTCGTCGCCAAGTGCTCGCGAATTGGCAACCGAACTTCATGTGTCTCATGCAACCGTGCTATGTCATCTCCACCGGCTGAAACGATGGCCTTTATTTCAAAAAAAGATGCCAAATAATCATTTTTAAGCCACGCATGTCATTGGTCTGTTGAGATGGGCTGACTTATAGAGCCCAATACACGTGTTTCGACCTTGCGATCTTGTCAGTCGGGCAGTTATCCTTTCTCGTCTTTTGCTAATCTCTGCGGGTGCCCCTTCCCCACACTAAGAGTTAGCGTCGACGAACGTTTTACACCTTATGCCTAGTGAAATTATCACCGAACACAGAGTGTTGTACACTCGAAAACTCTTGGCTAGTAATTCAGTATATCATATCTTTCGTTTCGAGTGTTTTCTTAAGACCACAGCTCAAATTTCAATATGTAGCGGGCTCTATAAGCCTGCCCATCTTAACAGACACATGACATGCGTGGCTCAAAAATGATTATTTGGCATGTCGAAATTTGAGCTGTGCTCTCAAGAGATCACTCGAAACGAAAGATATGATATATTGATTATATTTGTCAAGAGCGATCGAGTGTACAACACTGTGTTCGGTGAATACCTCACTGGACATGGAGTGTAAAACGTTCGTCCACGCTAACTCTTAGTGTGGGGACTGGAGCACCCACACAGGATTGGCAAAAGAGGAGAAAGGGTAACTGCCCGACTGACGAGACCGCAAGGTCGAAACATGTGTATCCGGCTCTACAGGTCAGTTCATCTTAACGCACATGACAGGGTGCAGTGTATCAGGCAGTGGCTGGACACTCAACAAGATAAAAGAATGTTGGAGTTTTATTAACCATGCATGTTTTCAATGGTAAGCCCGACTAGGCCGCGTCGAAACATGTGGCTACAGTCAGTATCTTCGCAACTACAGTGTCAAAAGTATTTTGGAAGCAGTGCTCTTGAGAAAACACTCGAAACGAAAGATTAAAAAGAATAGTTGTTGATGTTTTTAATTGAAATCATGCATATTTTCGGTTTTCTACAAATGGTCCAAAACTTTCTTTCCAATCTAAAAACTCCTTTCGGAGAGAACTCCTCATTGTACTGTAGCAGCGAAAAGAAGATCATCGGCATTATGTAAAATATGGCTTCGAAGTATACATTTATGAAAGTTGAAAAGGCGTTTTTCTAAGAATATAGCTCTCATGTGAAAAGTAAGAATTTCTAAGACAACTGAGGCTTCCTTTAACTGAAACTACATTTATAGAAGTCCCTCAAACAATAGCTCACCAAATTTTCGTAGTAATGAGGTTTCTATAGTATAAAGTTCTACTATATAAAATTAGAGAAATCCATTATAAATTGAAAGGACGAGTTGATTGCGGTAAGCGCAAAATATTACGATTTTTTCGCCAGTAGCATAAAGCAGAAGATGTCATTTTTAAAAGTCCACCTTCGTTTTGAAATTTCCATTTTTAGAGCTGTCGAATAAATACTTACAGTCTAGCGGAATAGGTTCTCTCTAGAGAAAACCAAGGACTTAGGAGCGGAATCCTTGAATTGCGAATGGAGGCAACAAAAATTCTTTTCAACATCACGATTTTCAAGACAGTTGAGCGTTATTCTTTTTAGGAATACGTTTACAAAAGTTCTTTCAATAGCGGTTTGACTTTTTCGGCCAAAAAGGTCATAAGAAGCGGAATAATCCCAAAAATATCTTCTATGAATCAGAAAAATTGTACTGCGACTGCAAAACATTCTCTTTAATTAATTAGTAGAACGTAATATGAAAGCTTTTTCACACCACAAGCTTGTTATGAAAGTCAAATTTTTTCAAGTTTTCGACTGACTAGAAGATTATCAAGAAGATAGAAGAAAATTTTCGATAAAACCTGGAAATACAGATCCTTTTCGCAAGGATATGCTTTCTTCTTTTGGAAAAGGCGAGAATTTGAGAAGCATCAGCGTTAATTATGGTAAAAACATTCATAATTTCTTTCCTTTACACTTAGTATAGCTTTTACTTCGGACTATTTGTAATCATTGAAAACCTTGGAAACTGGAAGATTTATACAAACCTCATTTGTAAGGAGACCTTCATACCATGTTTTGCGAACAAAACTTAAGATAATTTTCGGCTTAGAGGCAAATGTGGCGCAGTGATTAGAGGTGTCCTGCGTCGTACACAAGGTCGAGGGTTCCATTTCGTGTTCATGGCTCACCATGTCTTCCATCCCTACGGGGTCCGTAAATCAGTGCCAGACTTGCTTTAGAGGATATAAGCACTAACTTGATGCAACGGTAGGCCAGCGTAAGTCTTTGCAAAGGCCAGATATGCATTCAAATTCAGTCACCTCAAACGAAGCTAAAAATTGAAAACGAATGCAGTTAAAGTCTCTTGATTCTTGTCCCACCTTTTACTCAGAACATAATCCCTTTAAGTGACGAGAAAAGCCTGTATAATTACGAAACTGCAAGATTGGAGAGATTACATGCTCCAATCGCATGATCGACCTCGCCGACGGCCGCGCGAGCGATAGTGCGACGTCGCCTCCTATCAACGGTGATTCCCAAGGAGTTAAATACAATCAATAACTAAATGAAATCGCGTGACGATTGCAAATAGTGAAGTATAACTTCTCTTTGTTCACGACGCATGCCAAGTTATCATTTGAAGAAACAGTTTTCGCAAATTGTTGAATGTAAAAAAGTCTTCTAGCGGACCACATCTGGAAAACGTTTGTGCTCAAAAATCTAGCGAATGGTTAAAATCTACAGCAGTGAGACTGAGTTCACCAAAAGCACGTCAGAGCAAGCGTGACCTCGTAGGGTCTCGTTACCCACAATGAACCACACACACGAAAGTATGACTTCCGTAGAGGCTTTGTCTGCCACACTGCACCCCAACACTATAGTCGACCCTTACAGGATCATATTACACAGTGAATAATGAAACCGATCTTTCTTAGAAGATTCTGTGAAGTAGTCCACTTGTATGAATCAATTTCTCATTGATCTGTTGTTTCGGATAAGCGTTAGTGAGACCTCGTTTCGTGATTACTGATTGATAAAGTTCCCTATTTAGGGAGACTAAGAAGCTCTATTCTCTCACGCAACAATTCCAGTCATATCTGGAAAACTGTGACCGCCGTGTTATAATTTTTTAATTATTCGAAGTGCACGCCAGGTATGATTCTGGCTGTGTCGCCAATGAAAACATTAGTCTGTAACATTCCTATGTTCTGACTTCTTTTTCAAACATACAGCTTATAACATTCTCAAGTTCTGACTAGCTAACAAACATAAGGATACTTGCGTTCATATGTTTAATTGCTTATGAATCGGATGCCTGTAGGGCAATAGCGTTGCACTAAACAATTCCTGGTCTTCGCGCCAATTATGGGTCAGGTCAGCAATAAGGTTGGAGCTCCATAACACTCCAACATCAGGAATTTCACTTTTCCTCATTGCTCGTTTGCATTATTCGTAACAAGTTTCTCTTATCTTAGCTAAGTCCATAGTATTACACAAGAAAATCATATTCAAATATAAGTCTTCTCAATGAATTCTTAATCGTAAAATCATAAGTTCTAAATCCATCATTCTGAATTGTAGCAATGAATTCTACAGTTTTGGATAGGGATAGTTAAGTTTTGCACTCAGATTCATGAACGACGCTGATTGCATTTTACAGAATGTGAACACTCGTAGATCACTGCGATGTTGTGAACTTCACTGTGTAGTAAGTACTGAGTAGATGTTGAAGTGCGGAGATCGCATGAACTCTATTGGCTCATTCATTGAAAAGAAATGTCTCAACTTTCCGTTCCATTCAAAATTATAGTGCAGTGTGACGATCGGTTCTAGCATTTATATGACCAAGCTCAGTTCTGTGAAACATAGGATTGCATTTGTGCAATGCAATAGTAATACTTGCCTCTGATTCAGTTATCAATCCTATTTCAAATATATAACAGCGACTTAGCGGGGGTTCTCATCGGTTATCGAAAAAAAGATAAAGAAGCGACCCCTTTTATTTGACAGAAACATTTCGTTGCACTTTCAATGATTTTTTGAAAGCTTGAATCTCCGGCTTCTCTGCTACATGACCGTTTATTGAAAAAGCCTTATTATGACGCTGTAACAGAAAGAAAACATGTGTATTTCACACATGCACTTTTCTCTCAAGACAGAACTCTTTCCTTAAATTGTAAGTAAGCATTCGATAACGTAAGTCTCCATCTCCAGCGATATGCTTATCTTCTAGAAAAGCGTTTCGTTGCAGTGCAGTAGAGAAGATATCATTGAGTTTCACATGATCGCCCACTTGTTTATCCGCTAATGTACGGTCTGAATTTTTGCCGGCCGTAGATTCAATCAGCGGTCCGCAATCGATCGATCAGTCGATCAAAATACGTTGGTGTGTCACATGTGGAATGCTATTTTTGTGATTCGATTAGAAATTTTTCTTCCCTTCGAAAGAAACCCCAGATAAAACGTATGACTGTGATACTAAAAAATTTCTTCTACACGTTCGTATACTTTTCGTTTCCAGCAAAGTGGTAATAAAAGGACGTGGCCAGCGTGAGACATAATTTTATTTTGATTGCCACGGCTTTATGAATGGACTTTTCAAAAAAGGGCAGCAGTTGAGTAGCGAGAGATTTTAGCTTTAGAATGATTACTAACACTCCTGTGAAAAGTTCTTATTCGAAGAAAGGGGTCGTTTTTTCATTTGTACTCGGGTAACCGAAAAGAGCCGCAGCAGAAGTAACTCCATTCTTCACCCAAATATATCCACATTTTTCATGTTCGGGGTAAGAATTTATTGAGTGCACCCATAGTTTTGCAGGCATTGCAGTTTTTCCCAGTTCCTAGGTTTTCGAACGTTGGCAAAGTATTCCCGTTTAGAGACATTTCCGAGGTTTTTCAATAGTTGAGTCAAATTCCTATACAGTATAGTGGGAATCATCTTCAACAGTAGTAAAATGAAGACTTCGTTTGATGATGAAACACGTGTGTTGTTCGATGATATTTAGAGACGGAGAACTTAGACTTCTATTGGAGTCGGTTCAAGTATGTGAAGTGCAAGCATATACACTAGGCGTACGCAATTATTGGTAGCTTCTGACTTCTCATTTTCTTAAGTGCGATAATCTCTATAACTATCGAGTAAATCGAATACCTCTTGGTAGATTCGACTCTATTTTTCCTATACACCAGAGATAGAGGATGCGCTGGCTCAAGAAATTTTGAAAACACCACTTTCCAGCATAATACCCGAAAAGAAACTTTTCCTTCGGAACGCGATGATATTGGTCGGCTGTGTGGGCATTCTCGCCAAAGCGAGTTTCTACCAAAAACTAAGAGCTATACGATTGAAACAATGTGGATCAATGACGGCTTTGACCAACTTTGCTTACGCACCAACATCAAGCTTTTATGAAGACAATGGCAGAGCGCTTTATATGGACTGCAAAAGTTTTTTTTAGAGACCATGAACTTTTCGAGGTCGTCGGTGAAGAATTTATTGCGAAAATTGAATGTAGAAGAGCATCTGACGAAGATCACATTGGAACCTACAGACAAAATGGAACGAATAGGATGAGAGATTGTGTGTATTTTATTACTTGGACCAAATCCATGGTGACTCAAATTTCCAAAAGCATCACTTTAAAAGTGGACGTGGGCGTCTCATATAGAATACCTCAACGTTTCGCAAGATTACAAGAAACCGCTTTATCTCACTTCCACCGTGTTAGAGAAGGCCTTGATTTGACTGAAGGAGCGATCATAAAAGTTCTGGCAGTCACGGCGTCTGTCTTAAATGCATAACAATCTTTCATGAGCTGTATAAATACTTTTCAGCCAAAATAATGCGTTAGGACTATATTACAAACAATATAAGAAAAGGGCGAATTGACAAGGCAATATCATCTTGCCAAAATCAGTCAGCACCACCTTTCAAAACGTTGAATTAGGACAAGCAGAAGTGACATCAACGGTAGACAATTATACATCCTTTGCCTTGTTGATGGAATCGTTCATATGACACCAAGCAATATCTAGGGCAAATGAATGCTGACCTATTTCAACAACTCGAATGGACAAATCTTTCTCTGACAATCTGATGAAAGCGATGCCTATGAGGAACAGATTGATGATGAATATCCCGCTCACGGTCAACGGAATAGATATCTTAGAGTACTACAACAACATTTATCTAGGTCCAGGAGTCAATATTAACGGCTTGGTAAACGCTTAGGACTTGTAATAAAGAGCGTAGTGAAGGAAAAAAAAAACATAAAACATCAGACTCCGTGCCCAGTAACATGTGATTCGGAAGCCTGATCGCTACGCAAGCAAGACGAAAGATTAATTTGGCGTTCTTTCACGAGCAGTTGCATGGTGGATGCTAAAAATATCTCGTATCTTGGAATTAAGAGGAAAATTTGAAGCTTAGACCAACGTTAACGATCAAAAAATCAAAGATGCCGATCTGCACACAAAGCTATCGAGGAGGGCGGGTCGGACACTTAGTGCGGTTCGACGACAACTGATGGACGAGTTGTTACCGACTAGATTCTTCAGTGTCCAGCGCACCATCTTCAAGAAGACCCCTAGAAGAGAAGTATAATGCTCAGCGAATTTTTGAAATTAGGAGATTTACTAGGTTATACTTGTATTGATGCTGGTGAAGAAACAATGCCATTATATCTTATTAGACTAAATCGTTTGAAAAATTGCTGAATTCCGGGAATACACTAACATATCCCCCGAGAATGCACGCAGTAGGTATTAGGTTGAATAGTAAGTTTTTATCGTTTGGATGGGAATGTCGTTTTTTCGCATGAATCATGTGTGATTTTCATAACATTTGAAAGGTGTACTTCCTGCGCATCTATTGATATACAACTTGTCTACATCTACCGTAGAAGGAATTGTCCAGGGAACAAAAACAGTTTGTTGATGCCTCACGAGTACAAATTTAGTCCAGTTGATGACCGAAATGATGATGATGATGATTGCTCGATGACTCTGCCGCATCCACCCTAAAGTGCGGACGTTGCTTCAACTGATTACGGTCTTTTCCAATCAATGCCACACTTTTTGGAAGGTCGCCGATTTGAATCTTTCGATGAAATTGAAGAAGCATGTCAAGAGTTCTTTGATTCAAAGCCGAAAGACTGGTACTTCGATCAGATTCGAAACGTGGCGGAAAGATGGCAAAAAGTGGTGGATAATGATGGCCTGTATTTTGGAGAATAGTTGTTGTTGTTTGTGGCCTGAATATATGCATAAATTTTGCATGCTTTATCAAGCGATGGAAACTTTCTTTCCAATTTAGTATCTTTAGGTAACCATCTCATGTCCCGATTCTGTTGGTAAAACTCTCTTGCATGAGAGACGTGTAAACGAAGAGTATATAATGATGCCTAATTCTATTTTTCGGTTACAAAACATTGCAAGTCATTCAATCAAAAATAAGAAAGTCTTTGTGCTTCTCAGTGAGATGTAATTCCCTACACTGTGTGTGCGGCGCTAGTGCAGAGTTGTGGTTCCATGAGTTGTCAAATATTTGTTACAATTTTCAGCACTAAATCCCCGTCTAAATGATCCGTAAGATCATCCGAAAGTGCAAATCTCGGGGAAGTGCTCCACGTCTTGTTTTTTGATAAGGCCTTTTCGTAGCGCTATAATGTTCAAGATAAAATTACGTTTTACGCGCTGCGCGTTATTGTAATCATCACTCTTATACCTTTATTTTGGATATTTTATTAAGACCACGCTCAAATTTTCAACATATCTCGTAATTATCATTTGAACCAACATGTAATGTATTCTGTTAAATGAGCTGACTTATAGAGCGCGATACACATGTTTCGACCTTGACGGACTGAGCGCCCCGAGAGGATTGGCTGCAGACGAAGGATAGTGCCCGACTGATGAGACCGTCATTGTCGAAACAGGTGTATCGGGCTCTATAAGCTAGCCCATTTAACAGACCACATGACATGTTGGCTCAAACAGTAATTACGAGATATCGCGTTTTTGTCTAAACCATGAATGATATTTAAATTGCGTAAACGGTAACTTTAAAAATGACTTTTTTTCCAGAGAAGCTTACTTATAACTCTATAACATCCATGATTAGATTATGTTTCTCACGCGCCGAGCGCTTTCATTATTTATCGCTCAATTGGCGGGACCACAACGAAGGTTTTGCGTGACCGATGTCGCTGTTGTTCCTAAGTTCTACACAGGATCAGACCATCGCCTCCTTCGGGCAACGTTTCGTTTTTCGCGGAGAGGAGAGAAAGCCGCTAAATTTAAAATTCAAATCATTTGTCGGCTCTTGGGGAGATACCGTTGTCAACAACATCGACGAAGAACACGATCGGCTCGTTGAATATCTTCACGTTAGCGCTGTGAAAGCCGAGAGTCCTAAGGTCACGAAGAGACGCTTGTCTCCGCAGACTCGAGCTGATACGTCAACGTGGAATCGCACGAGCCGCAGGAACCGAAACCTTACGTCAAAACTTGCTAAACGCTGCAGAGAATCGATTAAAGAAGACCTCAAAGAGAGACGAGCAGCAGTTATGGCAGAAGCTGCAGAAGCTGGGAAGAGCATTCGCAAGGTCCAGCGAGGCTTCGCCAACCATAAGACCAAGATGATTGCACTCCGATATCCTGACAGGACACTTACAGCTTCCAGAAGAGCTATGGAGAAAATCATCCACCAATACTACTGGGATCTCTTCGCTAGGCATGTCCTCTTATCGTCACATAAATTGAAAGAGGATATATATGTCATTCCACTGGTCCTCCCGAAATTCGACATGCTATATCGTGGGTAACGAGCAGAACACGCTTGGCCCAGATAGGATTAGACCAGAACACCTGAAGAACCTGCGCCACTTCTCATCAACACCCTGACTCGGTTCTTCACTCGCTACTTGTCAGAATGCAAGGTCACCATTTAATGGAAAACCAACAAGACCGCATTGTTGTTCAAAAAGGGAGACCTCTACGACATAGGCAATTATCGCCCAATCTGCTTGCTGTCCGTTGTCTATAAACTCTTTACTCAAGTCATTCTAAACAGGATGACAGAACACTGGACGAAGGATAGCCATGCGAACAAGCAGGGTTCCAAAAAGGATTTAGTACCATAGACCATATCTACACGATTACAAAACTCATTGAAGTTTCACGAAAGTACAAACAATCACTCTGTTTCACTTTCATCGATCTGAAGAAAGCCTTTGATTCAGTGGAAATAGAAGCGGTTATAGAGGCTCTGGATGACTAGGGCATCCCTACTCGATACATAATGATCCTTCGTGAGCTTTATAAAGACTTTCAAGACCAAAATATCTCCATTTTACAACAATGTCACCATTGACGTAAGAAGAGGGGTTTGACTAGGCGATACAATTTCGCCAAAACTATTCACTAGCACCCTACAAAACGTCATGCGAACATAAGAACAGGACGATATGGAAGTGAAAATTGACTGTCGACAATTAAACCATCTTCCTTTGCTGACGATAACGTTCTCATAACACCAAACATCAGCCAAGCGGAACGAATGTTGACCGATATCGATAACGCCTGTGGAAAGATAGTTCTTCAACTAAATCTAACGAATGCGATGTTCATAAGGAACGAGTGGGTTTTGAATGCACCATTTACGCTCAACGGAACGACGATCTCCGAATGCTCCAGTTACGTCTCTCTAGATCGTGAAATCAACTGTGATGAACGACCTAGCTCCAGAGTTGAGCAGGAGGAAACGAGCGGCTTGGGGAACGTTCAAGAGCATCGAAGATGTAGTGAAGAGGGCTAAGAACATCCGGCTCCGTGGCCACCTTTTTGACTCCACGATTATTCCTGCCCTAATGTATGCAGCAGAAACCTGGTCGTTACGTAAGCAGGATGAAAAGTCGAAAGGTCGATGCTAGGAGTATCCCGTATCTCGCAAATGAGACAAGGGTTTGGAGTTCCGACCAACGCCAACGATCAGAAATGAGAGACGCCGTTCTACACGCCAGGATATCGAAAATAAGATGGACCGGACACGTGATGCTCTTCAACGACAACCGATGGACGAGAGCCGTTACCGACAGGATTTCTCGGGATATCAAGCGCTCTACAGGAATACCACCGACCCGTTGGTCCGATTTCTTCACGAAAGCGATAGAAGAAAGATATGATGCTCAGCGAATCCCTAGAGCAAGGAGGACCCACTGGGCTACTCTTACACGCGGTAGGGAAAAATGGAAGTGCTGCTTGTACCCGCTCGAGTCACTCGACGATCAACAGGATGACAGATGATACAGGTGATATTATTATATTCGAGTACAAAGATATCTTCACCAACAGTACAGAGCTCAGTCAAGTTTTAAGAAACTTGTGAAGATTGAATTCCATAGGTCAAATGCAGAAATGACTCTGCGGAGATCTTTGACTTCTTTCAGATATGAGTGCAAAAAGCAAGGAGATATGGTGGAAAAAACATAAGTTCGAATCGAAGCGGTCACAATTTAATCGTAACAATTACTATGAGCCTGACGAAAAATTTGAACTAGCGCTATTCACCAGCGATAGAAGTGATCATGCAGGAAGCAAACAAAAATGAAGTTAGACCTATATAACAGACCACATGCGTGGCTCAAAAAATGATTATCTGGCATAAAAAAAGGAGCATTCCAATTTCTTGCTCTAATTCATTTTCAAATCTGCCAAATTTGAATCAGTGAATGAGTAGACATGTAGAGGATATTCTGATGAATGATAGTTGATTGAGAAAATCGATGTGTTTACAAAAAGTTTACATCTGTATTACCGGATTTGTATGCTAGCGTTCACGAATCTTTTCTGAAATTCATCAGTCTTACATTCAGCTTGAAGGAAGAGGTCGGTCGAAATTGTTGCACTCAAATATGATGTCGTTTCTCGGAATGTTTCTTTCATTGATTGTCGTGTGCTTGCTTTTTTTCATCACTGCAGAAAATGGTTAGTTTGGAGCTCTGCTTTGAGCTACTAATTACGGCTTATGCTTGACACTTCAAGCAGTGATTATGGTAAATTGCCGAGTGCTAGAGCCTAACAAATGCCTTTTGATTCAGATCTGTATGCTCATCATCCGAAAATTCTGGCCACAGCCATAGAATCAGTAAAAGGAGATGAAAAAGACGATATCTGGGATTGTTGTTGTTGGGAGAAAGAAAACGACTTGTATCGTGGTGGTATGCCGTCATGTGGTCAGTTCTGTAGAACCTTTCCAGAATTTTTTTCCTATCTTCAGAATAACGTGTCTATACTTAACTTTGAGATAAATATACTGTTAATTATATTGGCATTCGAATGTTACTGAAGGGTCAAAATTTTATTTAGCTATGTACCACATATATCACTTGTCGTCCTGTTGATCGTCACGTAAGTCGAGCGACATCAATGAAGTTCGTTCAGCATCGTATTTTTCTTATAAGCTTTTCATAAAGAAATCAGTCCATAGAGTCGGTAATCTCCCAGCAGCGCGTTTACAAGTCGAGTAATTCAATTGGTAACAGGTCTCATCCATCGACTGTTGTATAAATGAATTACTGCGCGGGCTACCTTATCATGAATAGCCTGGCGTGTAGAACGGCGTCTCTGAATTCGCATCACGTTTTGCAGAAAGCAATAATTATTCTTGAGGAGAAGGTAACGCCTCGTCGAATACCGTTCCTTACGTTGATGATGATAACGTTACAGAGTGGTAATATTTTGATTCTGGAATCTCTATGTAGCTTATGAATAACTGCTATGTACTGAGTCGGTACGCCCTGACTGCTCAGAGTTTCCATGATTGCTTCTGTCTCAGTTGAACCAAAGTCCTTCTCCAAGTACATGAAACTGAGGGAGGGAGAGAGAGGGAGGTAGAGAGAGCGGTCTCGCGTACTCTCGTAAACTTCAAAGAGATTTTCTATAGTGAGGATGTTGTTCATAGCACTAAATACTTCTCAAAACCCTGACTGTTTGCATGGCTGTCCTCGTTCCAATGATGTACGAATCGTTTTAATAATAACTTGTGTGAAAATTTTGTAGACAGCGTGAGACAAGTAGGCGAGCGTTAGTAAGTGATTTCGTGAAAATGTGACTTTTCGAACAGTAGCACTTCGTGACAGCCAACTTCGGATGAATCTGTTTATGGTAATTCTAGGATTATTTGGTTTAAACTCAGCGGCTTTCTCCTGCTTCACAGATTATAGAATGTTCCACAACGGAGGCGACGGTCTGATCACTCGCAGACTTTTGAAATAAGTGCGATTTTTGTTGGGCAGAACTTTCGATTGACTATAATATAGTCTGTGATGTTATGAAACTCTCTATTGAGAAACTCTCACGCCCACCGTTGCATGCGGAGCCTCTGGAACTGTGAGTTACCGATGGATAGTCTTAGTCGTCATCAATATCGGGCTACCTCTCACTTTGCTATTCACTCTACTTCGTAGGTTTCAATGCGACGTTCTCGAGGCGGATTTCTGGGTCCAATTCACGCGTTAAGATCTCCGAAGATTACCTTGAACATTGTATGGTACTGTAAAACTTTTGCACGTCCATTTGAACGCTTTGACTTTGTCCTCGTCATGGCTTGATGTTGGTGCGTGAGCAATGGTTTAGGCCGGCAATGATTCACACCATATTGACGGTATTCATCTAATGCGGTTGTGAGTTGTTTGGACCAGTCGATATCCATAGTCATACTCGTTTTGACAAGAACACTAAGAAGATCAACACCTCTTATATCACATGTTGTGCTAAACAGATCTGCTTCAGTGTCAAAAACAGCATAGAATAAGTGCCTTTTTCTTGCCTCAGCCGGAACGATGACGTCGTACCTCATCCCTCTTGCTTGCATTCTGAGGACTGTAGGGATTTATACGAGTGCGTGAGTGATAAATACAGATTTTCAGTAGATTGAAAAAATGAGATCCACTTTTTCGTAATTAGTTTTTCGTAGTCTTTAACCTTGCTATGCTCTGCATTTGCGTGCTTGGTCTCAGGGGTAATTTGGCAGTCTCACCCAAAAGGTTAAGAAGGAGCTATTGATCAAAGGCGACTTCTAACCACTTTCTATGTACCTTCCAGCCGCTCAGTTACAGGCTTTTGACATATCTGATAAAAAAAAGAATCACATGGTCTTTTTTGGTTTGCATTCGGTTTTCCTATCGACCACCTGGGGACGCGCCACGTGTTTTTTGAGATTAACGGAGCAGAAGAGTCTCTGTGAATTTGATGAAATCAGATAAATATAAATTACAACTAAAGATATAAATGTATTGAATAAAAGATAAATAAATATATATATATACATATGAATATATATATATATAATATATATATATATATATTCTTCAAAACGGTTCTTGCCTCATTGTGGCTACCAGGTGGTCCTGGGTGTCGTAGTGCGACGTACATCAAGGGGTTCAACCCCTCTCAACAGGGACACCCAAGATGAGAAGTGTGATTATTCTACTTGGGAAGCCTAGCTAAGATTAAACTGTATCAGGAATGACCGCCGCCTTGATAGCTACTAGCCTTAGGGTGGTAATATTTCTCTGATTCACAAGGACCGGCGACTGTTGCATTGTGGTGACCACTTGAAGTAGCCCTGGCTAGGCTTACCTTGAAGTTCCACGCTACAAAACAGCTAAACCAGCACACTTTCATTTGTGGGATTCCGCACATTTTGTGGAAGCGGACCGTCCAAGCAAGCATATGTAGTATATATATACAGTTCGCAAAAAAGTACTGTAAATTTTTACTGTTAGTTTTAGCGTTCACATATTTTTCGAATAATGCTGATGGCTTTGATAACTTTATTGGATTCTTTGTTTGATTTTGGTTTAAAATCTGCTATATTCATTTGTCTATTGTCATTTGCGTTAGAATATGGATCATAAAAACCAACGAATTGCAGTAACTGAGTTGCACAAGATGCTCGCACATTTTTTCATCATAATTTCATCCCAAGCGTGTGTCAAAGCCGTTTTGAGCGCTCCTGCGCTAATGTGATGAGTAGCCAAGATTTTTGTTCTCCAGCATGGATCACACGAAGTAATCCAATGAATTAAGATAAGGCGAATTAGGCGGCAAATCGTCCCTGCGCCAAAAGCCTGCAAACTGTGTTAACAGTGGGCAATCCTTTAATGGACCGAATGCGCAATAGGTCAGACCTGCTGAGGCGTGTATCCGCCGGCACCAACGTGCAGAATTCTCCAAGGCTCATGTACGCCCCATGGAACTTGCTGGTGGGGGCGGCGTTGATTTTGGCGTCTCTGTTGATGAGGACCAACGGCGTTTTTCCAGTGCCCTAAGCGCCGGCTCAGTAGAAGCCGAAGAATGAGTGGCCTATGATTATTGCTGCTGAGGACTTCCACCGATCCTCCTCGAAAAGTTGATGCCGATTATGGCACTTGGAGTAGTGCGACTTTGATCCGCGTTTGGAAAGAAACCATGTGCGAGCATCTTGTGCAACTCAGGGATTGATCAATGCCAAGAGATTCATCCTTTATCCTTTTTTAGAGGTATGCTTATATACAGATATTTCAGCGTGGGTGAAGGGAAAGTGTGACGAAAAGCACTCTGGGTACAGTGAAGAAGACTGCGGACAAAAGCCGAGGAGCGACTGCTTTCACAGTACTTCTATAAAACGTAAAAATGTTGCATAATGGAACTGTTCTACTTTGTGTGTTTAATTGCATGTTCATTTATTACTAGGACGAACTGAAGTTGACTGGCACACACCTGACTTGAGTACATACTTCGTTCGAATCAGAGGCTACGGTAATCGAGACCATATTTTTGCTCTTCTTGAACTATGAATGCTATGTTTTCTTCCTAATTCTATTGCGATGACCAGCTACAGTTTCGTCACTTTCAAAAATGTCTATTTTTGCGCGTTCTGTTCAAGTATTCTCCTTCCTCTCTCCTGCTCTGCGCACAGTGGCGGTTGTATAAAGCATATCTCTGATAAGCGCTCTTTTTACATGACGGGTGAAAAGAGAAATTGTGAACAGCATGTCTTTGTCGCTAGCTTTCGCTTCCACATGGTGATGTAGCCGGTTTTAACGGATTGACTTAGGCGCTCAAAAAGAAGCAGCTCTTTCTTCGGTTTCTCTATGATCTACTTAGTCTGACTCTTTGTCTAGCAATTCAAATCCTGTGTACATTTTCATAGTTGAGGAGATGACAAAGCAGTCGTTAATTAACCTACAATGCAGTAGCTGCCGTGAACCATATGCGGTGGCTTCAACTTCAGATATTGGTGTATTGGCAAGACTTGATGCAAGCTGCTAATCTATTGTCGGCCTTTCCAGTGCGTAGTGTTGTCTAGAAAATCTAAAGATAAAGCAGCATCTGCCCACCTTCAAAAGGACCACAAGCTGCTAAATGCTTCATATCGCATAAAGAGCTTGCAAATAGCCTGCATTAGAATCGTTCAACACATTAGTAATAAGGGCAGTACCGTCAAAGAACCATATGCGCTATTAGGACGCGCACCACGTAGAGGATTCAGAAACTTTCAGGTATTCTTGAGAAAGACGCAAATATGTTTTGGAAACAAGACTGTACTGAGGTTTGAATCGAGCTATTCTAACCATGAGTCCGTTTGCACAATACTTTCAGTGCACTCTTAAATTCAATTTTGAGTAATATTGAAAATATGAGATAGAAAAGCGTTACGGTTGAATAGTGCCTTGTTCTCTTGTTTCCCTCACCTGCACTCTGTCACATTATCCACACTAACGACGTGAACACAGTGATCTATCGTTTCAGCTATAGAGTTTTGTACAGAAACAAGTGATTTACTAAACATAGCAACTATAAGGACGGATGGTCTTCAAGGATGTGAACCTCAGCTACTGTACTCGAAAAAGACGTAACGTTTTCGTTATCAGACTTTTCATGAGAAAACGAGAAGAGAAGTGTAGGAGGATGCGTTAAAACTGAGAACATGAGGTATCGAAGAGAATATGACTTGGAATGGCATGCGATGGTAATGTAGTGGCTTGGCTGGACTATGCGATATGAACCGCAAGTGGATGGCAGAGCTTTGAATCAGAAATGGTCACACATCATTTTCGTGTTCATTCCGCAGGTTTTTTGAAAGGGCTTACCTATATCTCAAACAAGAAAATGGCTAAGTCTTTCTAATGCATTGTGGATGAATTTGTAGTTCGATCTGCAAAATACGACTTTACTATTGCAAGGGTATGTTGACCGAATAATATTAAGTTGACAAGAAAGTTTTTTATCACCCGCTCAAAATCGCAGTTATAAGCGACGATAATTACTCTACGAAATAAAGACCATCATTATCAACGATCTTCTGCAAACGATTTGCAAACTTCCGAATTTGCTCAAAATCGCCATTCCTTGGACTTTGAATCAAAAAACTTCTAACATATCTCATCAAATTGGTCAAACGTCTCGCATCGACGCCCACTCAGGAATTGTTCCATCGGAATCATTGGAACTTACGCTATCGAATGAATCCTAATAGTCTAAAGAAAGAGCTATATCCGGCGAGGTGTAAGGCACAAATTGCTTCTTTTTTCCACAGCACTATCAAAAGAGCCTTTTCAAAAGGCAAGCACATTTTTGAGTTTTTCGAAAGCAGCGAAACATAATCGAGATAAGAAAAAAAGCAAGTGGTCGTGTTAAGCTTAATTTTAATTTGAATTTTACAGCGTTATAAAGGGGTGTTTCGAAAAACCGGCCACGTGCAGCTGTAGCCAGAAATTTGAGATTTGCAATGTTTACTATAATTGCTAAGAGCCTATGAAAATATCCTGTCCAACGAATGAGATAGGTTTTTTCTTTGTCGCCGTTTAACGTATAAGAATCATTACTTTATGGGCCATGTATTCACTGCCTATTCAATTATACCTTCACCTAACGGAACATGTGAATATTACGCCTGCCCCTTTTCTATGTAAGGGGTTGGGTTCTCCCCGAGAGGATTGGCTGAAGACGAAACGCCTGCTCAACTGACGAGGCTGCCAAGGCCGAAACAAGTGTATTGGGCTGCAGAAGTGCCCACAACAAACCACATGCATGGCTCAAAATATAATTATCAGGCGTACTGAAAATTGAGCGCGGTCTCAAGAAAACACTCACAACGATATTTATGATAAATGTTCCCCGTTAATTGCGAATCTCAGTGAAGCTTCATTATTTTGAAAGAGGAGGTGAATTGATTGAGTCTACCCGTGGGACTCCAGACTTTGAGCAAAGATACTACCGGATTTCTTCATGCTCTAATGAGAATGCTATCCATCAAGCTTTTGCTGAAGAAAGTAAGCAAATGATTTTCTTCCGATTCACACCACTTCCCGTTAAGTATGTTTATGCCCTCGTTGTGCAGTATCAACATCTCTTCCCTTTATCCAGCCAGTGACTGCAGTTCCATCCATCTTCCATTCTCATGCGCATTCATCTCGATCATGAATTTGAAAGAGTTAACGACGTTTTTGAGAGCCGATGTGATTTATCACGCGCTCATTTTATCTGCGAAAACTTATATAGGATGAAGGTTCCGTGGATGTTCGGAGGAATTTTGACGAGTGGAGTGTCCACCGACGTCCCGCTGTGTGACAATAGATGACCTAAGCAGCACTCCAAATTCGCATACTCACAAATACCAATATTAATTCTATGGTATGTTCACAATCGACAAAATATTCAAAACAAGACAACGTCTAATTATTCAGAAACGTTATTTACGTGAAGTGTCAGTAACTCAAAATCCCTCGACAATCACTAGTTTCGATTTAGTTAAGAGACCGACTTTCTACAGACATCGGCATTGATTATTGACATATGTAAATTTAAGGACATATCTTGTTAGCGGACGCGAGGTCGGTAGTAATTGTAGTAATAGTGATAAATATTTTTGTTGCCAGGTAACTGGCGTTTTGGCAAATTCGCCGTTCACAGAGCGCGATCGTACATTACGCTAGACTATTGGTATAATTCAGTAGGTTATCGATGCTTTTTATATTGATCCTCAAGTCAGATCACATAACCAAGCGTAGAAAAGGCGCAAGGTTTCGAATGATGTCGACGCATTTGTCCTTCTGAATCCTTTTTGAGTTTTTGACATATATCCAAACGCTTGAAGTTTTGCGCATTGATGTTACGACGAAAAAAGGCACTCATTAAATACATGTACCAGGCGGCTAAACGAGAAGTAGCCTTTTTCAGAGGTTAGGAAGAGTCAGCCACTCGGGTCAGTTAAGAACGTGCTATTGTGCCACGAAAAGAGTATCTTAAGCCTAAACAAAATCCTTTCCAATCTACCTTTCATATCAAACTAAGTCAGCAACGCTATCAAGATGTGACTAAAGAGACGAGATCTTATGAGTCCCATGGCATTTTCCGAGCTCCCACCTCACACTTTACGTCGACTAATCCATAACCGCTCCTACGATCATTTTACAATCTGTTTTCATGGAAGAGAAGAGTTGAATAACTCCGTACACGATATATTTGCTATTAATACCTTTCTTTGAACTGTTTTTGAGACTTCGCTCAAATCAATATAATCTTATATATTTTAAGCATTTTGTGAGGTTCGACGTGGGAACTGTTCTATTATGGCGGCGCCACTTGAGCCTTCGGTAAAAACGTATTCTGTGCTGTCATCTGACGTATGTATGACTATCTGATAGTTTAAATCAAGTGAATTTTAAAGGTATATTTTATTTCTCATATTGCCTGTTTTTAACGCCGTACCAGTCAAAATGACATTTTGTTTCACATTTAGAGATTTCTTGCCTGATAAAAGTTTTTTTATAAGACAATTTTAACCACTAGATAGAGCAAATCTTCCTGATTAAAAAAAATGTGTTTGCTCTCTGGAAAGAACTTTTCAGAGCTCTGAAATTCGCACAAAAAGAGTGGGTTTCACACATTTGAATTATCGCTATTTTTCGCACCTCTTCAGAAGCAAGGGTGTTTTTCAATCTTTTCAAATTGTTTCTTAGCTTAATCGGTAGAAAATATCTAGGCATTTCCAGCGATATACCTAGGTTCTAAAGGCAACCTTTCAGTTCGCTGTAAGAGCTAAAATTAATTTTTTCACTTGAGGCGTTTCAACGCGTCTTTCGTCGGGAGAGCATTTCCCCTAGACTTTTGGAATCCATTCAATACTCTGGAGATTGTTACGACCTTTCGTTTATTTTTGCCAATGTCCCAGTTGCAATCTCCATTGTTGATTTAGGTGACGATGTTTTTTAAATCACTCTTGGATGCGATCAAAGTTTTCTGGCCTCCTGAACAGTGATCTACATTTTATTGAGAGTTTGTCAATTTTTGAAACACGATAAATTATTTTCAACAAGTCTTTTTTTTTTTGAAAAAGCATATGGACATGTAGAAAAATTCTGGAGAGCCGCAGAGATCTCTGGTTTTCATCAAAAAATCCACATGTGATTTATGCACCACATTGGTATTACAACTGTACACACATCCTAGCCGACTAGAAGTGCTCACTGACTGTAAAACCCAATATTCTTTCGGTCGTTACAAACCTCGAAGATGTCCTTTCCGAAAGTCAAGAATATCATTATAATCGGCAAGATTTTCTCTTAAGAATAAAAGTTCATTACAACAAAACCTTTACTCAGTGAGAAATCTTCGAATGAGGAACAAAATCTTATTTGACTGATACGGCGCCAAAAATAAAGCAAGAAATACGTTTCGACTGTAGGCCTCAAGTGGCGCCGCCATAATAGAGCAGTACACTGATATAGCACTTGAGTGCTAGATGTACGTTTCGGATTTAACGTCAGGCCTTATCGGTAGCACATACCTTTCCGTTCAATCGTGCCCCTATATAGGAGTATAGGCGCCGAACACGCCTCACTGCATGTCGAGTGATAACATCACTTGACATCGTAATGATGGTCTATTGCTTAATGGCTGGTAGAACAAAAATAGCAATACCTTTCAATTCGACTGTTTTAGAGACCACACATAGGACAGTATTGTTATATTCGTTTCATGAGACATCGAGAAATCGACTGTCGTTGTTACGTCAAGTGATCTTTTATGTGGCGTGCAGTGTCACATGTTCGGAGCCAATACCTTTGTAAGTGGGGGTTCGATCGAATCGAAAGGCATGTCCTACTGATAAAGCCTCCCATGAAATCCCAATCTTAGGTTTAGCACTCGAAGTGCCATATCAGACCTCACGAAGATATGCCGATACATTTATTTGATATCAAGTAAAACAAGGGAATAATACGTTGGGGGAAACGCGTGAATCACTTTTTATCCGCACGAAACACTATGTAAGTGGCAAATACAAGATTCGCAAAGTAACTCTTCTAGATATACCTAAAACATACAGTACAAAGGTTCACTGTCATGCTCCTGGCGCGAGAAATAAGGGCATCAACGCTCAAAATTCTTAGAGCGCATTGCATAAAGGCCAAAAATTCAACAATAAACCGGACGAACGAACACATTACTGTTACGCGAGACATGGTGCCTTTCTTTCGTTTGGTCTTCTGACCCAACCTGGTGAGCAATGATCAATGAGTTTACAAGAATAGTCTAGCATATAATACGACCACGCTACATTTGATCTAGATTCGATTCATAAGAGAAAAATGTGGAAACACGATATCACGTGTTATCAACATAACGTCCCCCACTCCTGTGATAAAGTAGCGTTCTGTGTGGGGCGTGGGCCACTGATGAAGCCGGGAACACCGCCGCAACGTACGTATGGCTCTGACGTAACAACCTCGAAAAGGCTTTGAACATTCCTACAGATCAATGACTAATTCTGGACGCCCGAAAAATCATTCAATATAGCTCTTATGATGAAAAAAAATTATAAATTTGAGCGTGAGTCTTAAGAAAACATTCGGAACGAAAGGTACAATTCAATATACTTGCTCGTACTCACACAAAGTAAACCTAGAAGGATCACTGGATATCACTTTGCTACATTTTCATGGAACAGATATTTCTGAAAAACTACTAATGGCTTTTGGTTGAGTAATCAACATAATGAATGACTCGACAAGAAGCTCAGATATTTATGAAAGAAAGTACGACGTGATGTGCATTTACAATCTCGATCCCTGCGACCTTGTCGACAAGCACGGTGATTATAGAAAAGAAATCATCGCTGTATCCACTGGATGTCAAAAGTCAGGTCACGAATTTTTAACAACCTTTGTCCACCTTTCCCACATGAAAATTATGGTGCTCAGTGCTAACACAACGCAGAGAATTACTTGCATGTGACATGAAAAATGAGTGGTCCTTTTCCAGGCAGCGGATGCTAGTAGGAAAAGGAGGTTAGTAGTGGGAACTGCCATAAAACCTCTGTTAATCCAAAAAAGTGTGCAGAAATAACGCTGAAGATAGCGCCTTTTTTCAGTGCAACCTCAGAAAGACGCGCCTTGTGATAGCAGAACAAAATCCAGCCCTGTTTTGTTTAACAGATGTAAGAACTGTACAATTTGTTTTATTTTTTCAACACCGTCAAATAACATATGTGCACCATATCAAAGTGCTTGGCTTCGATTTTCACTTCTCAAAGGTGCGCTCGGAAGCAGCATGAGATCGGGATGCTGTTATTGTATTTGCCAATTGCTCGAACTTTTTCACGTAATCTCTGCTATCTTGATTCATCATTTCGTCCATGGATGTTCGCACATCATCCGGTAGCGTCATGAAAGATTGCTGCTGCTGCATGAAATATGTCCTCATTTTCGAAGGAGTTAATGATGCTTCGCTCAGCGCTCGCTCCATCAAATCGCAACGCCTGCAATACTTCAAGAAAAAATAGTTGAATGACCAAGAAACCGAAGTACCCTAAAATTCCATAGGTAAGAGCGGTCTGTGTGGAAATAGTACGTAATAGTAATTTAGTAATTTTTAGTAGTCTCATTAATTTGATAATTTCTAGTAATAACTGATAATTTCTATTTTTTGAAGAAATTTGGACGGTGAAACTGATGAGTTCCGGATTGTTTGAGCAAAGTCTATCAAAAATGCGGTCGAAGGGAAATAAATAAAGAGTTTGAAAAAAATCTGATTATCAAAAAGCGGACGCGATCGTTTGTCCTTTTCTGCAACAATTAAACCGCGCCTATCAATGGAATTTCAGGGTAATATAAAGAAAAAATCAGCTCAATACCCTATATTATAGTGCCGCAATGAGGTAAAGAATTTGACCCTCTTTGATCTAAATTAGGAATGAATACAGCAGTCTAAAGTTGTAGAGTCAATAACTGATTATTTCTTACTAGATTTCTAGAATAATTATTGAAATTATTAATTCCTTTGAATTTCCTGAAATGCTGATCTGGAAAGTCCAAGACTTGATAGAAGAGTAAGGAGAAATGAATGGCATCGTATGAAATCGAATACGCTAAACCTTTTTACAGAAAAACACAGAAAGTAATTTCTCACCCAAAGGCATTTTCAACTGGGTGTCGATACGATGATGTAAGAGTACTTTCATTCGTTCGGGATGGTGACAACGATAGATCCCCGCCAAACAGTTGATGCATCAATTCAGACCTGAAAAATTTCACGTTTCCGAGTAATATACAAGATAAAAGGGTAAAACAAACCTATCCTCTTCATGTTTATTTTTTGCTGGAGTCTTTTCCGGTGTGCGCAAGGAGCTCAAGAAATCGTGCGCAAATGACGTGGGACACAACTGAAAGGTAAAAGTACGGTGGAGATGATGACGAATTCTCAATAAATCAAACAAACTTGGAATGGGGGTCAATCCAGTACCTCCGAAAAATCAGTTGCCGCCTTCTCTACACTAATTCCTTGATTTTCGCTGTTCGCTCTTTCTACAGCACATCGAGCCTTATACTGGCTAACTATAAATCAACATTTAAATAGGAACTTTAGGATATTATTGATACTGTACTATGGTGATAAGAATATTCCCTCTTGACAGATCAATTTCGAATATAAAGAAAAATGACCCAAACGATTTTTTTAATACAATTCGAAATTAGCCTTCTTTTGTCTTTCGTGGGTGTTGAAGTAGGATAAGCAACATGGTTTTACACCACGACAAATTACCTTGGTGAGAATTTCCAAAATCTATCCTCATTCTGATAAAACACTAATTCTATACTAATAATCACATCAGTAGTCGACCAAACCACTCTCACAGAAGCAACCCCCTCCTAAATCGAGAATCTAGCGACTGCTTGTCATTACTTGATAATGTTCAATATGAATGTTTTGAAATTATAGGTAAAAAATTTGCAGACAGAAATTGTACTGCCGCTATTCGGAAACTACAGTTGGAAAGAAAGTTTTGGCACACTTTAATAAGCATGAGATAACTCTCACACATATCATGGGAATATTATAGTTTCTTTTGGGGGATTTAACCCACTGAAGGCCTCGATATTATTTGTCTTTATTTTCACTTTGTTACAAGCCTCCAATATGTCCAACGATACAAGCGCAGTTCGTATTTATAGCGTCATTATTAGAGAAAGGATCTTTAACAGCAAATTGCAATCGATGAAATCAACGAAGTTGAAGGGGAAGGCAGAACAAGAAAATCTGCAGCTGGAAGCTGATTTCAACGCTTTTTAATGCCCGAGTTCTTGACCTCGAAGACAAGCTTCATTCTGGAAGTCCAACAAAGTTGAACAACGAAGATTTGACTGCTGTTTTGGAAGATGAACCTTCGTCAAGTGCTGGCGCACGGGCAACCAAACTTGATGTATTGTGTTCGTTTGGAATCTATGCATAAATTTTCATTTCACAAGTGCTCCAGAACTTTCTTTTCACCCTAATAGATATAGTGAGTGTCGAATGCTTCTTTCAGTATCAATAAACACTTTCAAAATATACCTCCTCGAAATGAGTCAGTATAGATACTGAATATGATTCGCTCAAGTGTGAAGATGTCCATGAGATTTCCGCTGATCTTCTGTGGAAGAATTCAAGTTACAGCGCCAAAATTCAGGGATTCATTTTCATGTAACAATTACTGGTTCTCACCTTCCTCGTAAAAAACGTGATCATTCACATGTACACAAGATATACTTCCAAGCAAGGCCAGTAGCGTTTTCAAACGTAAGAATCTAAGAAAAGATACACACCTTGGTTGCCTAACATTATATCAGCCGAGTTTTTGGCTTCTACGCGCAAAGGTGTCGTGGTAAGTTTCGGAGCAATGAACGAAGTTACTTGATTACGACTCGATGATGGTGCAGAAGCCTGTGTTGATGCACGGTGTTTCTAAAAATAGGTTTTTCTTACCTTTTCCGTATCCATGCAGTCTCAACTTCGATAAAAAAAACTTTACATGTGAGTTCCTCTTTTTCCCACTTAACGAATTCAACTGTTCTGCGAAGTTGTCGTATTCTCCAACAACTACGGAGCTTTCAGAAAGAACTGGTTGAACTACAAGTGAAGTTTGTGGACACACCTAAAACACATCCGAACAAACATAGAATATGGAGATGCAAATTTCAACATGTACGCTGCAAAGTAATTCGTTCATGAAAAAAGCTTATAACAACCTCTTCCTGTACAATATTGAGCGGAGATTCAAGAGTGCCTTGAGGTGTTAGCTTAGTTTTGCAATTTTTCAGCGTACGGGACTTGGCTGGTGGCTCGTCTCTGAAACCAAACAATGAAATTATAGAATTTGAATATAAAAACAAGAGTAGTTTAAAATTCGAACGGATACCTATGAAAGAAGGCACCACTTAAGATGTAAGGATTACTTTAGTATAAGTTCCCCACTTTCGCTCAGATGTAGATTCGGATGCACGCCGACGAGATGTATCAATGATCGCTTCGCCATAATCTCTTTCAAGCAGCGAGACCATGATACGCCATGGTTCAATTGATCGTGGAGTTGTTCTCACATTGTACACTAGTTCCACGACTGACGTCATTCCGCACTAAAAGCTGATTTTCGACATTTCGAAGGATGTTTAGAACGTCGTCAAGAATATCAATGTCCAAACTCGCCGCCGTCGTTCGAAGACGTCAGAAACTATGAGGCGTACGTTGCACGCCTCTGAGATCCTCCAAAAGGAAATGCACAAATTTATTACGTAAGTTCCGAGATAACCGACGAGTAAAAACTTGTACACATTGGTTTTGGTATCAGTTAAAGAAAAAGCAAATTACCACTAAGTTAACACATGTCTTTCCAATATATAAACCCTCTCTCAAAAAGCAACTCATGTCCTCAGTTTTGAATTAAGTGAAGAGAATAAGAAGAATTTGAACATAGCATAAAATGTAACACTCATTTAATGTCCTATGAGAAAAAACTGCGTACTCAGCACTAAACCAATACTCTCAGTTTATTTTTGCGAAGATTATGCAGCCTCCAAGAACTGGATGAACAGTCTAGATAATTGATATCGATGTACTGACGAGGAGGGAGACGAGTTTAAAATGGACAAAAATATCAGATTCGTTCGTTTTGAGTGTTTCCTTGAAAGCACGCACAAAATTTATTTGATTTAGGTGATTTAGGTGGTCTATTTCACTTGACGGCAAGTGTAAATCGTACGTCGTTGCCTACTCTATAAAGGGGATGTAGGGGCATCTGAGAGGATTGGTTAGACGAAGAGCCTGCCCGACTGACGAGGGTGCCAAGGCCGAAACACGTGTATCGGGGTGTACAAGAGCCCATAAACAGAGCATGTGACATAGAGGCTAAGATATTAGTTATAAGACAAAGTTTATCAAGAACTATGTAAACAATTATCTAGAACAAGACAGATTGACAAGTTCGATTCCCAAATAAATCCATTTGCGTTGATGGAAACAATCTCCATAAAATACCTGGAAAGCAAGGTGATAAAGTTTTTGAAGGCAAGTCCAAGTAATACGCGCCGATTTGAATGATAAGAGAAAAAATATGAACATACCAAGCAGTATATTTCAGCCACGATCGCATCTCGAACATTTGCTTCACAGAGCCCATTTTTCATAACTTCTTCATTTAATACAAAATTATGCGAAATTGTAACTGTGTAGGAAGGATCTAAAAGGAAAAGCAATCAGTCATGATCATACAAAGGTAATTAACACCTACAGTCCGATGCGGCGTATTCATGCTAAGCGCTTACTTTTCCGCAGAGGTTTTTCTGAACTTTTGAACTCAGTCGATACCACATCAAGTGCGTACTATAGAGAATTATAGTAAATAGAATATAAAATATCGACTACGTATTTGGGTATGTAAGCACGGAGTTCCGCATGTACAAAATAACTGGTAGGTTCTTTAATGATTTCGGGTTGGAATACTTTTCGTTTCCTCTTCAAACTTTCAGTAGTCATTGAATACTTTCAATCCCGACGATTCCAACACTGAAGTGATTTGTTAAGACCTCGCTAGTATAGTATAGCAGCAAAAATAAGATTACGTTTCACTTTCTGCTGTCATTTTTTGCTCAGTTAAGATTTGTGTATGGATTTTCAACGTAGTTTCAGCATCCATGCAAAAGCTTGAGAAATGGTAATTCCGGAACTGGGTCGGTTTTGGAGACCATCTCACAAAGCGCAAAACATATTACGCCTCATACTCAAAGATCTGGGCACAAAAGCCACAAAGCGTGTAGAGAAAATCGAAGGGTATCAGAATATCAAGAAAGAAGGGTGCAATTTTGGTTACTCATTTAAGAAATTTCTCTCCCTTTCGAAAGAAATTATTGAATTTTCTGCAATAGAAGAGACTTTGTGCTATCGTCCCATAGATGTTAGGATTCTTTTCTGTTATCCGGAGTAAACAATGAAACGAATCCTTTTGCTGAACAAGAACTTCTTATAAGATTATTAGTAATCATTCGAAAGTCTAAATCTCTGGGTACTGCGCTACTTGACCGTTCTTCGGAAGACCTTTTACAACGCTGTAACACTCATGATAAAGCTATGTTTTACAGAGTCCGCGCGCTTTATTAATACTTAGCTAGAAGCACGAAAAGCATATGAACCTGAAGAAGAAATCTTATAGTATCAAAGTGATACGCTCAGTATGAGGAGAACAAATTGAGCAGTAGGTACGAAGATCCCCGCGGTCACGTTTCTTGGACAAAATATTCGTTCGGGAAGATCTATATTGGTGCGGGACTATTTCTTTTCAAAAATAAGGGGAGCCATATGGGTTGCAACAATGGCACGCATTTCGTGGCCTTCTGCTCAAAGAAATTAAGAATCTAGTCTTACATATTATGAGAATTAGAAGATCTTCTTTGAAGAATGTTCGTTGAACCTTAAAGAAGAAGAAATGGTGAGAAGTACATGAAAACATCTCTTTGGGAGTGTTTAACAGATGAGGAAAGCATCAAGATACCTCTTCAGAAACGCAAACAGGTTTCAACTAGGAAAGCGTGCAGCGAAATATGATGCTGTACAAAATACCGTCTAAGTTAAACTAGGCATCAGACTATAGGTGTAATTACTATTCCAATTTCAGAGTGTATCGTAAAACCTCACCTGTGTTCACTTGAGCGTTACGATCCCTCTTCGACATCAAGACATCTCGATCCTCTCGTTCCTTCTTCAGTCTACCAAGTTTCAGATTGGTTTTCTTTCTTGAAGAAGCTAGATTTCTGAACTTACCTATTCAGTGAGAGTCCAGCAGCTGGTGAAGGTTCGGTAGCGTTGAGTACCACACGACCAACTTCAGTGTCCTTCCCAGCAAACAAGCGAATTTCTGGTCCAGAGCCACTCATTCTTCTGCTGCCATTGGCATCCTAAACTATTGAAACGACTCCACTAACATACGAAAGAAAAAGAGAAAACGAACAACTCTATCTAGTGCAGATGACCACTTATGACGCAAAAGCTGAAAAATTCTTGCAATGCGGTCGTTCGTGTTCAAGCGGATTCGGAGAAGTGGATTTTGTTCACAACTGACCTGAAAAGCTATAACTGTGACTATAATGAGAGCCCAGCCATGGTAAACTGATTCATACTGAGAAAGGCTTCTCGAAAGAGAACGCTTTTCAAAGATACTCACCACATAAGAGGCATCTGAGTAAGTCATCGGCTTCAAGGACACAATTATCTCAGATGGAAACTTATCATGGTTACTATCTGAAATTACCTCAGTGTGTCCACTCCCACAAATGTTAGATCATTCCAAAGCAACATTTATCTCAGAAAAAATTCTATCAATAGAAAAACTCAAACAGTGTCCGCGCTCTTAAGCAAAGACCTCAAAAATAAGGCAGTAAGGCCCGTTTTGGCAAAAAAACATTCAAGAAGTCGAAAAAGATTTGCTTAGGTAAGAAAGAGCTATATCCGATGAGAAATATGTGCGTCTGCAACACAAGAAATCTCCCTCTGCAGCAACGTCAAAAACAGGTTTTGCCGAAAACCGGCGAAGTGTGGCTGTAGCCTGAAGTCTCAGCTCTCGAATGGTTACTAACAATCCAAAAGTTCCTAGAGCCAATGATGTTGGTTATTCATTTGTCCCCTAATAACAGAAGAGATCCCAAAAATGCTATTAGTGGTGCCTCTTCACACTCACCCCTGCCGCTAGAAATGTACTCGGCATGCCAAATTGCGCTTTCCAGATCAACGCAGTTGACTAGCGACTCCTAACAGCCACCGATTACGACTGAAACATTGCAACAAAAAGTCAAAGCGAGGACTTCGACGGCACAATGCGAATGAGCGCGAACCTTCAAGGGATACCCATGATTTTATTCAGCATACACTAGGTCCCAAAATTTGCCTGTGTCTTAGCATTCCTGTTGTATGAATTTGATTATTTATTTCAGTATATATGACCCGTCACACCACATCTACTCATTTCTTGCATTTGCTTCGTTTTCTCACATCATTCTCCACAAAGGTTTTCAAGAATTTCGTGCGCTGCTTCGGATCTTACTTGAGAATTTCGTCTCCTCTATGAAACTCGTAGAATACTGGTCGAGACGACTCCTTAGCATTCTTGGAGGTAGCCGAGCCAAGGTGTTCATTTAATGCTCAAATGAGATTGTGGGATTTGGGATAAAATCAGTCCCTTCCTTACCAACCTATTTCGTGATGCACCACATCATTATTTTCCGTTAGCTCAACCCATAATTTTATTATTGGAGAAAAAGTAGAAAGAGGTGAGGATTAGCAGTCTGAAAACAGATATCAGAGAAACAAAGGTTACAAGAGTAATTCAGGGAATTATGCACATAATCCTTGAAGTCATTAAGAGAATATAGCTGTGATAATTTGAATATCTTCCATACACTTACTGTAAAAGAACTTCAGCAATGATGGACACGGAGGAGTTTTGATCTTTATAGGACCACTTTTCTTTTTCGACTTATCTCTTATGGGAATAGTGGTGGCCCTGAAAGCAATAGGATGTGCTTGTCACAAATAGAAAACTAACTATCAAATAATCTCTCACCCATAGAAAATCAACTCTTTCATTCGATCTGGGATGTACTGATTGTTATTTGTTCGTCTTCTCCACTCACAAGCATTTATCGTAATGAACAGCTCCTTCGCGTCACGTCCTATATCACCCATCGAATCTATAAGAATAAAGTGGACTAAAAAGTTCATCAAATTTAAAATTGATATAAGAAGCCATTTACATTCATTCTGCATCACCTCAAAGAAAATCTATACCTTCATCCAAAGAGATGGATTGTTTCACATGCTTGAGCAAATTGAAGTAATAGTTCTTTGTTTGTTCCTTATTTTTTTCCACTTTCTTCTTAGCCATTATGCGCATAATCCCATCAAAGTCCTTCCCACACTAAACAAAATTTCATTAAATAACAGTGGTTACGAAGAAAAATGGCGATGAAAGAATATCCACCTGTTTTAATCCTTCGTAGAAAACCATAATCTCATCGTGGTTCCAGGTTTTTGACTTCTTAGGAGGACGTTCCTCCTCATTGATTAATGCTCCACTTATTGATCTTGACAGCTAAAACTTCGAAATTTCACAATCCATTTTATTGAACTGCACATCATAGCAAGAGCCTTTAGGTCTACGGAACCTATACAGAAAAATCTACGTCTCTTACTTCCACACTACTAGAGACGAGACCGCCCTGGTTGAATAATGCCCTTATCACGCGTTCAAAATTGCACTTACGTGATTTTACGAAATTCACCCGTTTGTTTGCAACATTACAACTCAAATTCTCAATAAAAAAGTACACAACTCAATGGAACTAGAAAGTTCTAATTGGAGAAAAGAGAGTAATGGTTGATTTTGTTACTACCATAAATAAGGAGAAATATATTAACCACCATTATCTCCAATATCTTACCATAATCTGTGTAGCCCTCCTCATCTACAACAATTAGAAGATACTAAAGGAGAATTCAGTCTGAAAGCAACGCGTAAGGGAATGAGATGCTAGCTTCGTTCGCAATCTAAAAGACGAAATGCTGATGTATGAATTGATTTCTTCGCTAGTGCCATCTCTGGACGACTTTTTGGAAAAGTTTACCAACATTATTCTTTACTTACTTCGAGTTTCGCTCATTCCTCCAATACAGAATGATGAACTAAGAACTGATTGTAATGCGAGTATTTCTCAACAAAACCGCATTTCCCTGCCGCTATAGGTGAACTTCGAGATACCACTGTTAGAACGCACTGATGTCTGACATTATCCAAACAGCAGGTTTACTGAAGGAAACTACTAAAGCCTAGTCTCCTTAAGTTTAGCGAATACCAAAAGGTAGATCCGAGAAATTTCATTAGGTTGACATTTTGACGTCTTCGTCTTCTTTAAAGCCGATGACTCCAGCCGATTGTCCACAACAGTTCATTTTCGTGTGGCCTTGGCTTTCGTTATCGTTAGAGTCAAATATTCTTTAGTAGAGCATCGCTCGAATGAAAGACCTCGGTAGGAGATGACTTTACTCAAAGAACACAACTCCCAATTTGTCTCGAACGACAACGAAAACGACACCATACGAGTATCGGCAATGCACTCAAATCATCGGAGAATGAAGAAGATGAAGATGTCGAAATTCAGCCGAATAACACTCTCATATCAACCTCGTGTTATGTGTCGAATCGTAAAGGAATTATTATTAATCAGTAATGACAAATTAAAATAAAGCCTACCCAATAATGTGGAGTGCTGTGCAAAAACATTTGCATCAGCCGAGATCCGAACCTCATCTCACTCTTTCGGGGAGCGTATGCTAAAAGAGTGCTGTGCAAAACGGTTAGCATGCGCTCCCGGAAAGAGTGAGATCTGGGTTCGAATCCCGGCTGAAGCAAATGCTTTTGCACAGCACTCCACATTATTAGGTGTACTGTAACATCATACCACCGCAAGTAGCGGTCAAATAAAAAGAAATTTTGACCGATTATAATAAAGTTGGTGTTCAAACTGCTCAAATTCACTCTAACGTAGTTCGTATAGTTTCCACGTAAGCTACACAAACTACGTTGAAAGTAAACGCTGATCAGAAAACAGCAGTCATTGGTAGTAGGGTAGGACCGCGTAATTAATGATGCACCATATCAGAAAGTTATAAGGACGTTAGATGCTGGTTTGATTTCCTCCCACAACACTCTTCTGCAGTCACACGAGAATTGCCCCAGCTTGGCTATCCTCAAAATTGCAAAATCTGTTTCCACCGGTATTTTATCACATTCACGAGATAGTCTCATAATATATTTGAGCCTTTCATGAAATCTGTCATGACACTTATATAGTGTAAGACACGTGTTTCGCCCTTACAGCCTCAACAGCTGCACGTTGCTCTACGTTCACTCGGATTCTCATCAATATACCCTTTATGAAGAATAATCGACGGAGAACTTTCCACACTCAACGTACGGTGAAATAATCATTGTGGTGCTCCTTCGGAGTGATTGATTGTCAATTGCATGGCGTACGGCTGTTACGTGGGCATATATCATGTTCATGATGAAAACATCGTCAAATAGCGGTGGAAACAACAAGTGAAGTGCTTGAAGAGTTTTAGAGCGATGAATGCGAGGAAACGAATAGAATACGAGAAGTACTGGGATCCGCATAGAGAAATATGACAATGAAATTGTTTGGACGAAACCATCCAGGTTCACCACGCCTTCATCATTCCTTAGTTAGTTGGTTAGTTGATACCGTACTTGTCTAGCAAGACAGCCGCACTG
This sequence comes from Parelaphostrongylus tenuis, assembly GCA_019055375.1. Classification (NCBI taxonomy): domain Eukaryota; kingdom Metazoa; phylum Nematoda; class Chromadorea; order Rhabditida; family Metastrongylidae; genus Parelaphostrongylus; species Parelaphostrongylus tenuis. The sequence goes on from JAHQIW010007363.1 coordinate 938,276, forward strand.
CCTTGTGTAGTACCAATAACAAGTACCAGTATAGTACTTCTAGTTATTCGAAAAACGATAACAATGACATCGAATGCATTGGCACATCCCCACTTGTTAGCCAACACCAAAAGCTGCGTCTTTATTTTTTCTATAAAAGAAAATTTTGCTCAAACATGGTAAATACTTCAAACCTTGCAAAATAATCAAACATTCGGAACAGTTGCAAAGATTTCTCCACTGTATGATAATGCTCTTCACGCGAGTGAACTAGATTTTATATGGGATTGTATTCTGACAGAATGATTGTCAACACTTGGAAAGAAAAGGACAAAGGATAATCAATCAGAATTTTTTCATCTGACCGCCACTTGCGGGTGGTATAATCTTGTAATATATCCAATAATGTGGAGTGCTGTGTAAAAACATTATTGAGCATATTACGATCACACCACCGTAACTGGAGGTCAGATAAAAAGAATTCGGACTGATTATCGATACTCGATACCTGTCAGCACAATGAGTTCAATGCCTATAGCGGCTGCCCCGCTAGACCGTCGACGGTTGGCTGTTGACAGGTAACGCCTTGTAGCGTAAAAAGAGTACAGTGCAAAACGAGCGTCGGTGGTGCAACGGTTAGCACACGCTTCCGGAAAGAGTGAGATCTAGGTTTGCATCCCGGTTGACGCGAATGTTTTTGCACAGCACTCCTCATTATTGGACAAAGGGATAAATGAGAAAGCTCTTGAATTTTACTAATTCCTTCAGAGGTGCACTGCGCTCTCGTTCTCATCTAGCATCTCTTGAGGTGATTGAATACATATCTAATCTGTAGTACCGCAGTGGTCCACCAATGTATCACGTCAGTGCTGCTTATCCTCCTAGACAAATTTCGAAATAATTCACCGACACCAGAGAAATGAAAGGCATGGTGAGCTTTAAGCTAGAAACGAACCATCGACCACATGTGAGTCTTAGAGCACATTTTGACCAGTGGGCCACACCCGCATACTTAGAAATACTACGCACAAAAGCAAGATTTATGCATAAACTCACACCAGTACCAGACGAGCACTCCGCTGTTGACAATTCAATCTTCTGTACGTTAGTGGTTCCAGCGGAGGACAGCGGTTCCGTTGGAGGACGAAAGGCCATTCGACGACGTGACATCGGCTCGACAATTGTTTGACTCGGAGAGCAAACTTCAACAACCGGCGCGGCAACACTGTCCTCCTCACTAGTAGAAGATTTTGTCGCCATAACTATAATTTCTAAGAATTTGCATTTCTATGAAAGACAGAAGAGAACACAATTATATTCACAAATAGTAGCGTTTTGATACGCTGTTTGGATCACCATTGCGGGTTTCAGAGTGAATTGCAACAGGATTTTATTCGATTGTGAACAGAAACTGGACAGAACTTGCTACGATGACGTCATTTGATAAACGAAATCGCTCAACAACACCACTTATCTTCAACATTCAATTAGCACATTCCAAACACAACGAACAACATTACTTAAACAGATACGAATAAAATAAAGTTTCAGGTAGTACAACAAGGTTTTATCGTATTCTCAACAATTTCGCTTTTTCAGATACGACAGGGGCAACAATTTATTAGAAGAACCATGGACATAAGACTTAAAAGCCAGGAAAAATTAGGATATTAGAGATCAGAATGTCTAAAAAAACACAATGATCTGAACGAGGCGTCATATGCTTCGTAGCCCAAACAGAAAAACACCTGTTAAGATGTCGTAGATTCAATCTACACAACAAACATCGATACTTCCTCGGGTTTCGAATGCCAAATACCTAAGTTGCGATCACGAAGCCTGAAAAAAGGCAATTAACACCCTGGCTTCCACTGCTGATAGACAGGGGCGTCGCGTCGTCGCGTCGTCGCGTTCGCAGCACTCGCTAGCGGGGGCATCTGTGTCTTTGTGCGAAACTGTACTTGTGTCTGAGCTCTCTTACAGCAAGCGCCTTCGCCGCCGTCTCGGTAGGTGATTGAGACCGTGGGAAAATCGAGAGTCACAAGAAGGGCAACGCGGCATGGACAACCACTTACTAGGACGCTGTTGCTATCACTACCACTATCATCATCACTATCACTGTCACTATCCCATCACTATCATCATCACCTTCACTATCATTACCACTGAAAATCATCACTGTCACTGTTATCATTTTCACTATAACCATTATCGAAATCATCGTTATGACTAATCACTTTCACTATCACTACCGTCATTATCGCCACCACCATTATCACTACCATCTGTACCACTATGACCACTATCACTATCATCATTATCATTGTTATCATTATCACTATTATTACCACCATCATCGTTTTGACCAATTACTATCACTATCACTTTCACTATCGTTATCATTATGATTATCATTATCATTTTCACTACCATTACCACTATCACTATTATCAACATTATCACAATCAATATCGAATTGAAGTATGATTCATTATACCAGCTACAAGCTCGACTTTTGCTCAATGCAGTGCCTTTGCATTGAATGGAATGCACTGTCTATCAGTTCTCACAAACAGCTCAAAGAGGTGGCAATTACTACCACTTTCGTAATCATTAGCATTACAGAAAGCATAATCATTATCACCATCATAGTCATTTTCATTATGTTATCCCGATGTGGTTCTGTCGTTGAAACATAAGAAAGCTAGATGAAATATGGAAGACATAGATGTTCTCTCTGCTGAGAATATCTCTATAGAAAGTTTTTCAATGAAATCCCATCATTTAATGGTAGAAATGCTCTCAGAACCATCTAGGTTCGTCTCCACGCATCCATCATGCTGTCTGGAATCTGCCTCTTCACAAGATTCGGCGCCTTTCTCACGGGGCACGACGCCGCCATTACAGTAACTGAAAGATTTGACATCGCGCGGTGCGGGACGAAACATCCCACACGGGCGTCAACGTGTTATGTACGGCAGGCACACCGTCACTGATACTTCGATACACCGAAGGTAACACTCTAACAAAGGCCTTCAATAGACAACTTTGATGAGTAAGTAGGGGTACAATGGATTGTGATAAGTTTCTAGCACGTTCCATACCGAATGTACACCGCTTACCGTGTCGCGTCTTGGGTTACTGATGCTTACTGTAATGGGTGCGCCCTCATACAAATTTGGTACTTCATAATCCTTCTAATTGTAATTATCTGCTAATTACATTTACGATTAGCACTTCTACAATACTTCACGGAGAAATCGGATTGATCTACAGAGTAAAATATGTAACAACTTATGATAACTATAACATGGTATGAGCTGTTTATGAGGTCTCATAAGTGCTAGACAGGCACCTGTTTCGTCCTCCACTACTCGTCAGTAGCACAGTCTCCTTTGGTTCACAGGTATAATCCTATTAAGGAATCGACTCCGAAAATAAATCACCACAAGTCAGATGGCAGAATCCCCTGACATTGCAGTGAACAGCACAGTCGAGCTTGTGGCTGGTAAAATGAACCCTCTTTACCTCGCGCCTAGTGAAAATCAATGTTGGACTCAGCGGGTTGAGACAGTAAAATGTAATAGTCATGCCTGCAGGTGATATTCCACTTCGAAATTAGATGTGTGACTCTCAGACTCTTCAAGGACGTTGAAGCCAGGCACGATACAACTTCGTAAAAATTACCATGTCTCCAATGACTGCTTGACTCGTTCGTACTCTTCACAGTGCACCTTCATATTCTCGTAAGTGAATCCTTTTGGGACAGGCATAGAAATGTCATTGCACACCTGAAAAAAAGGTGACTTGAAAATTTGGTGATGAATATGTTCTGAACTATACTACAACTTCGTCGACACCAATCAAGAAGCTCTATGATTTCTAATTGATTGAAATATCACGAAAAATATGAACTATTTGAATGGGTGGTGTGGAAACACTCGAGCTTGCCTATGGTAGGACTCTGATGATGAATGAACCAAGCAGCGTACAACAGCATTCATAAAAAAAAAGACAAAATTTCTCAAATAGCAGCCGAACCTACACGCAGAAGCCCGCACACCACCGTAAATGACGATGGCGAGGGAACGAATAGAATGCAAGACGTGCCTCACATCTACATACTAGACGTAATGAGAGATTGCGCATATCTGGATATAACCTTGGATGAACACGCTGGACACGAATGTTCGCGCCGTCTGTTGCCGCATGAGACGACGCCTGTCTCGTTGACTTTTTGGGAGGATAACATCCGTTGATGTGGTGGTGATGTGCCAAAGATAGATTAGCCACCGATAAGACAAAATTGCACATGTAGCTCTGATCTACTATCTTATTTTATGCCATTATTTACTTCATGCTACCATGGTCCGACGACACACACGTGATCGATGAATGATTCGATCTCGCGCCGAAGGGTCACCAAGCCGATTCTCGGCGAAAGTTGGTGACAGACTTGTCAGGGAGAATAACAGTACTGACTTGATACACTGGTAGGCCACCACGAGTCATTCGTAAAGGCCAGATATGCATTCAACTGCCTGTAACAATGCTTGATGAACGAATGCATAGCACATTCGTCAGGGACTGATCAACGCCGAGAGCCTGTTGTCTTTCCGCATGGTCCATCGTTCAAACACGTTGCTGTCGACATTTGGAAGCGTTCCACAACTTATGCTGGGTCCATTTTGGCACAATCATACCCTCACATTTTATACGATAACCGTAGTTTATCACAGCGATTAAAACTGAAACATATATTGATTGTCAGACAGTTCCTAGTCACTGAACTCGTTCGACAGAAGTTTTTGTACATTTGTGAATAGAATTTCTGCCGACAGACGTTCGCCACAAATTCTGTATAAATATAACATCAATGATTGAAGAAGTGAAGGAAAAGAACTGTGCACTAATATAAGTCATTAGAATGAGAGTGACTCCGTGCAAAGGTCAAGTAAAGCAGTTGAAAGCTCGCACGGAGAATAAGGTAACTGAATTCACAGCAAAATATAACCGCTACGATCGAATCGAAAAAGGACTTTTTGCTGTACATGAAGATATATATTCTTCTTATCATAGATCGTGTTCTTACGTAACAGTGGCATTTTGTATAGATTCCTCCACTCTAGCGACTAATTTTCATAAAGGCCTGTAGCAGAGGATATTGTGAGGTTCAGTGGTATCTTCTCTATACACTTTTTCTGGCCTTTGCTATTCTGATGTTGGAATTTCTGTGTTCTGATGTTAATGTTCTCATTCTCCAGTCCTACTAATACTCTTTCTATGATATGAGATATCGAAAGCGCGGCTCCGAAAATGATGGAACGCAGATCCAACTCGCGCCCGAGGTCAACGCTTTGCGTATCACTCAATATTCCTGGATCTCGGCTTGGCTGAACATTATTAATTAGAAGGAAACGCAGAATTTACAGCTCTCCTTCTAGGAGATGCATGTCTTCTTCTAAAATGAGAACATTCTGCTTCCTTTACCCGAAAAGATGCACTTTTCATCTTTTTTCGTGTCAGGATTATAATTTGAACAATGAGGCGATTGGACTGTCAGAATCTCGTAGAACAATGTACAATGATGTTGTTTCTTGCGATCGAAATTTCGGATACTCAAATTTCATTACGTCTTATTTATCATGAATCTAAGACCTCAACTCTACAGATAATCTAGTGGTCTGAAAATTATTTGCAGTCATCATAAGACCAAAGTCAATTATGGGTGAAGTATTTTCACAAGAGTCCTCTTTGTCATCGACGAAAGAATACTTGTAGAAATTAATATCAAAAAGAAAATACTAAATATTTACCGTTTTAAAAAGATTAGAAAGTTCTTTCTTCGAGACTCTGGAGACTTCTCCAGACTTAGCGCAATCTATTCGGCCGGTACTTGTTCGCACAATCTTAAATAGTTACTCAACCAGTAATTGCAAGTAAAAACGCAAAAACATATGGAACAATGTCTCAAAAGTACCTCGATACTGTCATCCGCGACATTCCAGTTAACCGATATGGGGGATCCTTGGGTGGTGTCGCGTGAAGATTCACACTTTAAAACACTTATAATCAGATCACTAGTAGCATCATGTGAGTCGAATGAACGACATGCATACCTGACACTGGCCAATAAATGGCTGGTTTACTTGAAATGGCGCAGACGGTACAAAACCATCGAGTCTACGATAAATGGCACGTTCAAGACGAGTCTTGTCAAGTTTTCCAGCGATCGTTATAGAAGAAAGATAGATCTGGACGTATAGTCATTCTCACTAATAAAGAAAAACTGGCCGAGATAACATAATAGACGTACAGGGTCGATAAATAGAGACAGAAGTGCTCCTTGAACTCCTAGAACATTCCAACGCATCATCTTATCACTACACGACATTGTGCGCAGACGTTCTCCACCAACGATCCCGTCCATTGTCTGCGGAGCAAGTGTCTCTGGTACTCGTCCCAGTACCGTTCCCATACCTGGCATAAGATGTTGATTGTAAGCATTAACAAAAAAAAAAAAAACTTATAACATCGGGAATTCAATATAGCCTCAGATCAATTGGTTCCAATGCCGAGCTGTGTTTTCCCGACCAATTCCTTTGGTGCTCGTAGCACCGATGATGACGAGATCAAAACATGGATTAAGAGAAAGCAAAGAAAAAGCCATGGTGGTGCAGTGAGCAACACGTCAGCTCTCCACCTTTCTAGGAAAGGATAATCGTGGGTTCGAAGTCCAGCTGATGTTCCGAGTTTTGCTGGTGCTTCAGCATTTCAGATGTTGGGGAAACCTTACATAGCGCAATTAATGCTCATATAACTGCATATTTCATTTACAAAAGAAGTTAAAGGGGCTCATATATGGTTAAATAGAATGCATTCGCGGGAAATACATTCTAAAGATTAGATCCATAAAAGATAGCAAACCATCAAAAAAGTAATAATCACAAGCTTACAATTAACGTGTTCAACCCAGGAGGTGCTGATATGTGTTTGATAGAACAAACCTAATGAGATTATTTGCTAACAGGCGACAGTTCATATCTAAGAAAGACTGGTAGCAGAGCGGTGGCCTCAATGTTGTAGTAGTGAAACGCGCTGAGGTATGTATGAAAAGCGGTTCAACTTCCATACAAGGTCAAATATTTTGTATACCAGTATAAAGTCTCAGGTGTACATTGAAAACAGTAAGACAATGAAATCTAGACGATCAATGTTGAGTATTCGAGTAGACTAATTATAATAAAATACTGCTCCCGCCGGGATAAGTATGAAATAAACGTACCATTCTCGACTTTGTAACGAAGTAGGCTATTGGTAAGCGCTTCGTTGTCCTGACTGCCACCGTTCAAGTTATACGCACGTGAATCTCCACAAGGTGCACTATTGATGAACATATGGAATGACAGACCTTTTCGAAGTGCTAATTTCCCTGAATTTATGGAGTTACACAGTAATAAGCCACATCTATACATACATACGCAAAAAATGAACTCTGAATTGATCAACCTGTGTGGGTATTTTTCAAGAATATCGACTTCGATGAATCCCTTGTATACAGCAACACTTGCGCATAGAGAAATCTGAAATGTTCGCTACCGATAAGCTAAGACAGATAGAAGAAAGAGAAAAGAATCAATGTCCCTACCGTAGAAGTCCTCGACGAGCGACTATCTCCGCATGACAGTCGTTAACGCTACATCCATGAAGACTCAGCATGTCTCCTAGAAATTTACTTTGTGGACACTATACCATAATGCTGTTTCTTATGATAAATCTTGAGTAATCGTACAAAACGACACTGAAGCTGCACGTATATGAAAAATGAACAGAATGTACCCAGTTACGTAGAGTGATGTGCAAAACTTTCGCGTCAAGCGGGACTCGATCCCGCATTTCACTCCATCCAGAGCGCGACTGAATTCAACGTCGATACCGACTACTTGGGCCATAAAACGTTGATGGCTGCTAGCTGACAACTAGATGCGTTGCAGAGTATACAGAGTGATTAGTGAAACGGGTAAGAGCACGCACTCCTGGATAAAGTGAGATATGAGTTCGAGTCCCACCTGACGCAGAAGTTTTGCACATCACTGTAGATCACTAAATAACACCATACCACCGCTTAAAGTGTCTAAATAAAAAGAATTTCGATAAAACAGAATTTAATTGAACAATTTGCCTTTCATTATTGTCGTTAACAGTGATCAAAGTGAAGAGAGAACATTACCTCTTAGAGCTTTGTTACCAGTGGCTAAAGACACTAAATCCGCAGTACTGCGTTTGTCACTTCTGGTTATCAGAAAAATACTAGAGATCATCTTCTCGGATCCAATCACTTCAGGTGATGGAGAGCTGAGGCTGCAATGAAACACAATCAGTGATTCTAGGCACACATGATATGAATGTTATATTGCTGATATAGAACTTCAAGTACGAGAATTTTCAAGAGCTCCGGTAGTGCAGTGGTTAGCACGCGTTCCGGGAAAAGATACGTGAGTGCGACTCACGCTCGCTCCAAATTCTGCAGTCGTAACATTATTGGATATAAAATTCTTTCACTCAAGGAAAGGTTAGCCATATGCGCTCTAAGCGAGGCGGTAAAAGGCTTGTTAATACGCGATTAACATATCTCGTCATTTGGGAAATCTGACTAGATGAATCAAACATCAACTCATGTATGACTAGTCACCTGTAAAATTTCGCATACGTATGCATTCTGAGAAGTTCAAAAAATGAAGTGTCCTGCTTGAATTGCAAATCTTGGGCAGCATTTGTGATCTCCACGGAAAACTTTTTGCACAGAATCTATAAATATGTTGTTAATGGATAAAATTCCATTACCTATGATATAAACCTTACCTTGATACCTTTAACAAAACAGTCCAGCTTCGAAACCCTCTTAGTGCGATGGGGTGAGCCTTTTAACAATATATCTCCAATCTGGACAGATGTGACGAAGAGGTATCTGCATCACACACACGTTTGCAATCAATACGTCATTTAAATGGCTTCTAAATAACATTGGAAACCGTGTAGCGCATTGGATATAGGTACAGTGTACCAAAAACAAGGCGATAGGCGAAGCTCTGGTTCAATTCCCTCCCTATCACTCTTCTGCAAACAATCATCTGAACGTCTAGGGGCGCCCTAGCCTTGTTCATCTGTGATTGCAGGGAAATTCAACTCTAGTTTCCCACGACATTCATAAAAAGATGAAATCCTCAAGCAACAGTCGAAGCAACAGTGCAATGTTCAAAGAACCCTGAAAAAAAAAGCACAAAGCTCTCGACTTGATCTCATTCCTGATGGACGCGTCATGCATTCGTATGACTTGCAGTGGCCGACCCATGTACTAAGTCGCACTGTTATCCTCCGCGACAAGTCTGGATCACCTCTCACCACTACGCCACACGCGCTCCGAAGGCCTTCATGGAGCACGAAAGTGAGGAAATGAATCGAATGCAAGAAATGTTAGGATCCACAGAGTATATTCTAATACGGTTCGTGTGGAAAAGAATAGATAGAAAATAATAAAACTCATTTAGAAACGAGAAACTGCGATAAGAAAACTTACGTTCCCTTATCTTCTCCAGGCACATTCTCAAAGACCACTTCAGGCGTCATTCTAGAACAGTATATTACTGATAATATATATGTATACTAAAATAACAAAGAGAAGGAAAATGTCACTCACTTGAAAATCTGAACATACATCTCCAGAAATAGAGAGATCGGATTCTTACGGGTACGAGCCAACATCTCCTTTACATCCTCGGGAAGATCTCCAGACAGACTTGCCTTCATATTCCTGTATAGCTAGCTCTCATAAACAATAGTTGTGAAGGATTTACATACAGGACATGATCGATTATGGATAGCAAGGTGCTCTAAACAGATGCGTTCTCTCCTTCACACGTTGCAATTTGAAAGTTTATCATAACTACATTGTACAACTAATATCTACATCTCTGGTTCGATAACAACCTATCGAAAACAGATCGTGCAGCAAAGTTTTTGGGTTCCTAACTAGCGGTATAAGTATTCAGCTTGCAGATTTGCTGCCAATTCCGGTTCCCATCGATCACCATTGAACAGCAATTTCTCCTAAAATGTGAAGAGTTTCAATTCAAACATGAACAGCAGGGAGAGATGCCTCATAATCACACGCGACATGGCACAGTATATGGTGACAGAGGTGCATTCGCAGCCCGTGTGATCTCTGTACAGTTGGTCTCCACTTGGGTACCTCAGTCACAAAAAGCTGAGCATGCCGGAAAGTTGTTTTGGGTTTGATGTGACTAACATCTAAGTTAGGTGAATTCCTCTACTAAAGTGATAGGAGGGCCTGGCTGACTAGGTTGCAGTCTCTGATCTTTCCGGGCTCTATGAAGGCGATATCGCCAAAATGTCAGCATTGTCTTATATCATTCTCGAGTTTTGGCTTACGAAGAAAATGGGCGATTCATTAAAGAATGCCGAAGATAACAGGAATCCGTCTTGATAAAAGTTTCATCAAAATCAACAGCCATTCTAAGCAGCACAGCCACTTCATCACTTGCGCACTACAATGGTTAGCGTGGCTCGCATCACTCGAGGTAACGAAACCTATTGTGTGACTCCGAGTGAATGGGACGGCATAAATACCCACCCAGGATTTTGAGAACTTATCGATATCACAGGTTCTCTGAATAAATTACAATAATGAGGCTCTTTTCTGTTAGACGGCAAGGGTTAAAGAAACGACTCCTTTCCCTGTACAAAAATTTTCAGTTGCATTTTCTGTGATCATTCAAAAGCTTGAATTCCTGGCCACTGGAGTAAGTGGCCGTTTTTTCTTTTTCTCGAGGCCTTTTTATAACCTGTAGCAGAAAGCATTAGCGTTTCACACACGCAATTTCTCGCATGAAGGAGCTCTTTTATCAAGTTACAAGTAACCATTCGATAGCGTATGTTTCCACAAATCTAACGCTGTGCTTATTTTCTGAAAAAAAAAACCGTTTCACTGCAGTGTAGCACGAAAAATAAGATCGAGTTCCACATACGTGAGCACTTGCTTCTCGGCTAGTGCGTGGGCTAGCTGTCTGGTGGCCGTTGGTCCGACAGGGCATTTAGCGACCAATCTATCGCTCTCGCTGAGGCAACTCACAAGCAGAAGACAACTTCAAATATTTAGGGACTTCTTTTTCGCTTTGGAACAAACTCCATCAGAACTTTTGACTTTGATAGTGAAAAATTTTCCTGCACGTTCATATGCTTGTCGTGATTCCTGTCAAATGACAGTAAAATTGAATGGCTGGTGTGGAACATAATTTTATTTTGAATGCTAAAGCGCTACAAAAGAGTGTTTCCAAAAAACGGCCACGTATAGCGATACCAGAAGTCCGGCGAGAAATATGCGTGCCTGCAACGCAAGAAATCTCCAGTAGCAACGTCAATAAAAGGCTTCTTTGAAAACTGGCGACGTGGGGTTATGGCATAAGGTCCCAGCTTTCAAATGTTATCAGCATTTCTATGAAAAGTTTCTCTCCAGCAAATGAGGTCGATTTTTCTTTGTCCCCTCATTACCGAGTACTACCATGAAATCTCTTTTCTATAAGCTTCCAGCTAACCACAAAAAGTTTTAAAAAAGCACCGTGTGGGAAAATAGGCCAAGAAAAGTTAGGGCATTGAACCAAGTACTACCGCAGACAAACAGCAGCACACGTATCGAAGTCGATGGACACGGTCTTGAAAGGGTTTTCTGTGTTTTTGTCAGGAAGTTATTGGTTGGGGAAAAAGTTCTGAGAAAATGCTTATAACTTTTTGAGTGTCGGCCATTTTGTGTGTTCTTGGGCTCATTTGAAAGCCCACCTTCTCCCGCGTTGATTGGTATAAAAGTTATTTACTTATTTCAATATGGAGTTAACAAGCGAGCAAATTAGGTTGTTGATGATGCACGAATGGCTGTTGGGACCAGACAACTGGAATCGATCTTTTGCCGGTGAAGTGGCAAGGAGCGCTTGAAGTTGAAGGTGAATACTTTAACTATCATTTTGTCTTTGTTCGGGTGTAATAGGTGCATGAATAAATGTTTTGTAAGCATTTTCTCAGAACCTTTTCCCCAACCAATTAGCACTTCTCTCAACAAATGAGGTGATTCTGAACGTTCAAGAACTTCATCTAAGGCCATGCACCGCGCTTCTCCTCAATACAGATCTCGATAGGTTTATACCTTGTTATATAGCAGCTCCTCATGAGTTTCTGTAGAAAATTCGAAATTTGGACCCTCAACGATGGCGTCGACTGGACATGCCTCTTGACAAAGGCCGCAGAAGATACACCTGCGAAAATGATAAATGAGGATAAACAAAACTCAGTATTCTTCAAAATCATACAAATTGCAGTTCTAATTCTCTTACTTCGTCATATCGATGTCGTAGCGAGTAGTACGCCGGCTTCCGTCAGGACGTGTTTCCGCCTCTATCGTAATTGCCTTAAGAAGAAGGTGGATAGTCGACAAACCAGAAAAAAATTCCCGTAAATAAATGATAGTCTTCCGCTAACGATTATAAGTAAGTACCAACCTGAGCAGGGCAGATAGCCTCGCACAGCTTACAAGCTATACATCGCTCTTCACCAGACGGATATCGTCGCAGAGCATGCTCACCTCTACATTAATGAATGATATAGAAACAGTCATATCAGCAAGTTAGGAAACAAAGTGTATCTCTCTAAGATTCAGAAAGAGGCATGCACCTTTTCAACAGCTTTCAGATGATGGTAAAAGGTGAGAAAATCAAAATATACGGGGACAGAGAAAAATTACCTGAACCGAGAACTAAGAGGACCTTTCTCGAATGGATAGTTGATCGTGGCGGGTTCCATGAAAACGTGTCCCAACATGACACCAAAGCCTAGAAAAAACCGATATAGTCGGTAAAAGCAATAAAAAACAAAGTATTTCGTGCCAAACAGAACCATCGAAAAAGATAAAATGCTGAGAAAAGGCGAAATATTGGAGAGAACCAAACCGGGTTTATTTTTGGTATGAGTTCAGTGCGTATGGCACAATGGTTGGGATGCTCTGCGACACACACACATGGTCGAGTAGATCCCTCGCTCAAGCTCAGCAAGTCTTCCTTCCGTTCGGGGTTCGGTGACTCGGTCTTCGACCTAATTGAGAGGATAGCAGCGGTGACTTAAATCATTAGTAAGCTACCTCGGGACGATGCTTGATGAAGATAAAGGCATGGTGCACCTCTCAGGATATGGTTAATGCCGGAAGCTTTATCCTTTATCTGCACACCACACTAGATTCCTTGAATGCTGATTGCTGACAGCTTCGATCGTTACATCGGACAAAGACTGGCAGCAAAGCGGGTGGTCTCACTGGGACAGTGGTAGCATGAGCCCCGAGTTTAGGTGAGACGCGAGTTCAACCCCCGTCCGGCGTCGTCAAATGTTTTGCATGCTTCTAACATTCTTAGATGAATAATAGAAACATTGGGAAGAAACCGTACCTCTGAATAGTTCAGTGAAGAATAGAGTATGAAGGCCGTAGTTCAAATCACCAGCAAATGTCCCATCGGTTTCCGAGGCCATTCCAACATATTTGTAGTTGCTACGTTGCTGTTGATGAGTTCCACCACCTGCAGCAAGCGCCTAAACATAGAAAAAGTGTACAAATCCGCTATTTTAATCCATTTTTTACACTCTTTGGGATGTCTTGGAATTTCTTGACCTCAAAGACCAATCAATAAGTTCAATCCCTTGCTGAAAAGCCTCGATGCGCCACAGCAGCGACACTAAGACTACGCTTCACACTTAACGCGTTGGTTTTGCACGGCTAGGGTTTGTGGATGATCTTTTAAAAGGTGAGTCGTCATCTGATAGTATATCATTTAATAATTCCGAAGCTAGGTATAGTACTTAGAAAGGGCCTTCATGGAGCGCTGGGAGAACGTAAAGAAGATTGCGTCTCGCACCCCAAGCTTAGGCTTAGGCTTGAGCTACAGCCAATTGTTTGGTATTACTAAATCAGTAAGAGGCTAATTCTTCAGAGCGATATAACACAATCTATCCTATAATTATGCTGCACAAAACCAGAAGATTTCTGCGATATGGAGAACGTATTTCAGTAAAAATAACAGTAATCGCACCTCTTCTAAGCGCCCTAAGATCGGTACGCGTAGCGTAATTCGAGAGACCTGCGGCAACGGACGTCAAAGGCAAAAGTCAACTTGATCCTGCTATCTAATAACGCCTTCTCAGAAACCGAGTTTGATACCGAAAATGTCGAGATTTGCGCTACCTAATGACTATCATAAGCCTCGAAAAGAGCGGAAAGATAGTATCCATAGAGAGTATGGAAAATTACTTGAGAAAAACGAGATGTACAGAAGAGGAAACTTGAAAAAAAGGAAAAGCTCTAAACATTGAATATCCACCTTAGGAGCACGGTTGAATAGTCCTCTACCGAAGAACCCAATCGATTTGAGTACCATGAAGTCGTAACCGTTGCAAAGTCTATAACACAAGTACCATGATCTTTCAGAAAACGAGACAAATTTAATACGCATAAAATTAGAAGGTCACGACAACCACTAAAGTTGCGAAGCATTAACTCAGAGAGATTTATAGAACTCGGCTGCATTAAATTGAGGAAAAACTGGCTTTATGGGAGATGCAGAGGATATGGATCAAACTCTCGGCGTTCATCAATCTCTGATGTATACGCCAAGCAATCTTCTTTGATTTCTAGCTTCCTTGAGGTAATTGGACTATTAACCCTTTGAGGAACATGTGGGACCTTCCGTCCCACACTGCGCGACGCCAAATCTCCTCAGCTACTGTAGTGGCGGCGCCTCGTATCATGAGACTGAAGGCGCTCAAGGAAGCGGAGACACACAAAGCACAACATTCTCGCAAAAGACGCAGATGCCCCGCCTAGCGAATGCCGCGCTAAGCGACGGCGCGACGCGGCCTGCCTATCAGTGGTGGTCATGGAAGGATATCTGACCTTTACAATAACTTGCGGCGGCCTACCAATATATTGAGTCAGTGCTGATTATTATCCTCCCAAACGCATTTGATACCATTTCACCGACCACGAACGGATGGGTGTCCGGGTGAGCCAAGAGCGCGAGATCGAACCATTAACCTTGGGTGGAACGCAGAGCACCTGCAACCACTGCGCCACATGCGCTCCTATGGGGTAAACCTACGGTTAATAATCCCTTTGAAGATATTATCAAAACGAGAGATATGCTATGAGTAGCAGGAGTTTATAAGAAATAGAAGCCTGGGATCCTTATCCTTATGAAAAGTTTAAGGACGACGTGATCTACTCAGTATGGATGAAGGATGAGTTGGACTTAGAAGAGAATTCAAACGATTTTAACCCTGAATACTGACGTTCTCGTGCCAAAAATGCAGCAGCTTAATATCCATTGGTAATCTAAGGGCAAACTTGACAGAAATCTGTGATAGCATGAGGACAGAGTAAGAGGAGGAGAAGGATCAGGATGAGGAGGATAAGAAGAGGGAAGGGCTCTTCTGACTTGAGACGCGCCATCGAACCAACGACCATATGCCACGCACGTGTCAATTCACCACTACACTACACGATTTCCCTTATATTTGTTCATTTACTACATTTAGTTTACAAAATCCTTTGTCACAGTTCAATGCGCAGATCATAGCACTTTTTGAATTTGCTTCGTTTCTTTGCATTCCTCCTTCAGAAAGGTCTGCGAACGTTCCACATATTGCATCGGCTGAGCTTGAGGATTTCGCCTTCCTCATGAATATCGTGGAATGCAGGTCGAGATGACTTTCCGGTTCTTATACGTTAGATGGCGACAAATTTTTGAGCCGATCTCATTTGTTGGAAAGAAACTTCTCAGAGGAGTGCTAGTAATCATTAAAAAGCTCAAATCTCTGTCCACAACGCTATGTCGTCTGTTTTCAGAACACCCTTTTATAAACGCCGTGGCTTCCAGAATAAAATTTTGTTTCACGCTCGCCTTAGGCCTTCATTCCGTGGGTATAAATCGCTGAAAACACGAAAAGCACATCAGCGTGTAGAAAAATTTTCGTAGTATTAGTAGTTTGCGTCTCTATATAAGGTTTCTGTGAATGCGGTGAAAAATCCTCGATAAAATAACAATAGGCCTGTAATTATTTTTTGAGCCACGCATGTCAGTGGTCTATCAAGGAGAGCTGACTTAGAGAGCCCAATACACGCGCTTCGATCTTGCGATCTCGTCAGTAGGGCAGTTACCCTTTCTCGACTTTTGCCAATCCTATGTGGGTGCTCCAGTCCCTACACTGAGAGTTAGCGACGACGAACGTTTCAAACTCTATGTCCAGGGAAATTATCACCGAACACTGAGTGTTGTACACTCGATTGTTCTTGGCCGGTATATTCAAAATATCAAGTCCTTCGTTTCGAGTGTTTTCTTAAGACCACAGCTCAGATTTCAATATGTCTGGCAATTATTTTTTGAGCCACGCATGTCAGTGGTCTATTTATGGGGGCGAAACACGTGTATCGGGCTCTACGAGTTAGCCCCCTTTGATAGACCATTGACATGCGTGGCTCAAAAAATAATTGCCAGGCATATTGAAATCTGAGCTGTGGTCTTAAGAACACACTCGAAACGAAAGATAAAATAACAATAGTTGCCGCAGTTGTAACGCTAGCGTGGTAGATCACTTTCGAGCTTTGCGGTAGACCATCGATCACCTTACTAATATGACGTCGCTGTGGCTTCTGTTCACATTCTACTCAGCTGTGAACCTTCTCGGCGACTTCGTTAACCGGCCAACCCACGGAGCGGGAGGGCGGGGCAAGGGCGGAGCGAACGATGGGTGGCGGTTGAAATATTATCATTTAATTAGGTATTTTTCACCACATCGACAGAAACTTCAAACAAAAACGTAGATCTAATAGTACGGAGAATTCTCTACAGGCTGATATGCTTTTCGTGCTTCCAGCGATTTATACGCCCGATAAAAATGAAGGCAAATAGTGAGTGTGAAACAAAATTTTATTCGAGGTGCTACAGTGTTATAAAAGGGTGTTTTGGAAAAACGGCGAAGTGAAGGTGTAGTCAGAAATTTAAGCTTTCTAATGATTATTAAAAACTCCCTTGAAAAGATCCTGTCCAGCGAATGAGATCGGCTTAGAAATTTGTCGCCGCCTAACATATAAGTACCGACTGCCCTTGTCATACTGGAGGTAGCCGAGCTAAGGGGTTCCCGAAGACGATCGTTGATTGCTGGCAAAGGAGCGTTAGGTAGGGAGCGATCGAACCTGGGCATCGCTCTCTACCTCACTTCATTTATTCACCGTAACACTAACCACTGCGCCATAGTGGCCTTATTAAATTTCAGATGAGAAGAATCCGTGATTGAAAATGGAAACTCAAGAGACAAGCAATAGATAAAGAATCTGGCCAAGGAAATTGGAGGACTAAACCCGCTAAAAGCTACTGAGAAAAAGTTCGGCATTGTGTAGTTACGGACTTTCTCTAATACCGTATCGTGGTGGAAAGAAATCTTCTCCGTGGGCTCATTGTATCCACGCGTAACCCATGAAAACCCTCCTCCACTTCCTGTTTTCCCCTTATGATGTGCTTTCTTCAATGGATCGTTTAGATGGGTTGTGGTGAAGGTACCAGTAACTCCTTCCCCTCACTTAAGAGTGACTTCAACGGTTTTTTGATCTACAACTTTTCACTGACTCGGTTATCCAGGAAAGTTCTCTTTCATTTCGTTCCCTATTATTGAAACATTGTCACTAGCCTACTATTGTTCTTCTCAAAAACAAAAAGGTCTAAAAGATGCTCTGCTCAGAAGTACCGTACAAGGAGCAGGAGTCCAGACACAGTTTCGAGAGGCGACCACGCCTTGATTACTGCTCGAGTGTGTGTCACGCATTCGGGACGATGCGCATTGCCACCAATGCGTATGTTTCAAAATAGGCATATCATCCCGTTCATTTTGAGTCTTTTCTGAAGACCACGCTCAAATTTCAATATGCCTGGTGAATATTTTTGAGCCATGCATGTGGTCTGTTATGGGCACTTATACAGTGCAATACACGTGTTTCGGCCTTGCAGCCTCGTCAGTTGCGCGCTGCCTCTTAGTGTGAGCCAATCCCTCTGGGGGAAGCCTTAAAGCTCTAAAGCTAAAAGGTCTCGGCGTTGATCAATCCCTGATGGATGCGCCATGCATTCGACTTCAATTTTCAACTTCATTTGAGGTGATTGAATGCATATCTGACCTTTACAATGATTCGCGGAGTCCTCCCGCTGAACCGAGTCAGTGCTGCTTATCCTCCCAGACAAGTCTCAGACTTCAGACTCTCTCAGTCTGAGACTTGTCTGGTACCAATGTACCGACTCCGGAGGGATGGATGACTTGGTGAGCCATGAGCGCGAGATCGAACCATGAGCCTCGAGTGCGACGCAGAGCATCTAACCACTGCGCCACGTGCGCTCTTGTGGGAGCCTTATATACAGGAATCGCAGGCATACTCGTGCCTCGAAAATAGTTATCAGGTATAGTGGAATTGAGCGTGGTCATAAGAATAGACTAGAAACAAAAGGTATGGTATTTCACAAATACCAGCCAAAAGTAGTCGAGTGTCCAACATTGCTCATTCAGTGAGATCTTTCATTTGATGGCGCGTGTAAATAGTGCGTCTGCGATTCCTGCATGAGAGGGAGGTGCTCCACCAAAACGTACTGGACTCAGACGGAAGACGCTGTGCAACTGACGACTGCCAAGGCCGAAGGTCGAAACACGTGTATTGTACTGTATAAGTGCTCAGAACAGGCCACATGCATGGCTCAAAATTAATCATCAGGCATTTGCATATAAAATTCATTGAGACTGATCATGCACTGTCATAAATGTTAGAAGTAAATATACCAATCTGCAGAAGTTCTCCTTTTTAGTAGTGTTATATGTTGTAAAATATAGATCTAAGAATGTTAAGTGGTATGCAAAACATCTGACCCCAAGCTGAAGTTGAACCTGCCTTCACTCATACAGATCGCGTTGTGCCAGTACACCACAGAGGCTAGCGCTTTGCCACTACCCTTTTTCCATTATAAACTATCGTATGTCAACACCCAGAGCGCATGTGACGTAGTGGTTAAAGGTGCTCTGCGTCGCACACGAGGTCGATGGTTCGATCTCGCGACCTCGCGTCCATGGCTCACTATGCCATCCGTCCCTCTTGGGTCGGTAAAGTGGTACCAAACAGGTCTCAGACTTGTCTGGGAGGATAAGCAGCACTGACTCGGTTCAGCGGGAGGCCACCGCGAGTCATTGTAAAGGCCAGATATGCATTCAATCGCCTCAAACGAAGTTTAAAATTGAAGTCGACTGCATGGCGCATCCCTCAGGTATTGATCAACGCCGAGAGCTTTATCCTTTATCCTTTTATATCATCACCTTCCAATCGACTCTTTGAAATCTCACTTAAGACTTCACTATAGTCTAACAGAATGTTCCAAGCCTTTCAGAAGTCTATCAAAGGCATCTCGAGTGCTAGACATGCGTTTCCACAATCTCGCACACCTCATCAATAATACGTGCCTTTTGGTTCGTCCCTGTAACTAGTCTTAGCGACGCCGAAGATGTATCACTTTTCGTCAAGTGAAAAGAATACTTGATGTGGCGTTCTTTCAGAGTGATTGGAAGGTACTGATATGTAAACTAGCGAAACTTTCATAAGCCGTACAAATACAATTGACAATCAGTCACTCTGAAGGACGCCAGCCACATCAAGTGATCTTTTCACTTGACAAGAAGTCATAATAGGTTGGGAAAGAAGTTCTGAGAAAATGCTTGTACCTTTTAGGGTGTCGGCCATTTTTTGTGCTTTTGAGCTTATTTGAAAGCCTGTTTTTTCCGCGTTGATTGGTATACAATTTAGCTACTTGAGGGGAGTTAACAAGCGAGCAAATTAGGTTGTTGATGATGTACGAATGGCTGTGGGGTTCAGATGCAACGGTGGCAAGTGAACGCATCAATCTGGTCTGGGGCGAAGACACAGTTGGCAAAAGTACGGTGTAACAGGTGGTTCAAAAAGTTTGACGAAGGTGAAGAAAGTTTGGAAGATCAGCTCCGCGACTATTTTTTGTTTCGTTCAATGGAGCAGTGGTTGCGCGGCAAAAGGTTTGGTATCGGTAATGAAATGCACAATTCCGTCCATAATTTCTTTAACAGCAAGTAATCGGATTTTTATGCCCGCGGAATCGATTTTCTGCTGGAGAAGTGACAGGAAAAGCTTGTAATTGTGAGGAGTATTTTGACTGTTAGTTTTGTCTTTGTTCGGGTGTAATAGGTGCTTAAATAAAAGGTTTTACAAGCATTTTATCAGGACTTTTTCCCCAGCCCATTACATCTTTGACGCCGACGGCTGCTGTAGTAGGGGCGAACCGAAAGGCATGTGCTACTGATGAGGTATGCGAGAACACCGAACGTACGTCCTGGCACTTGAGGTGCCTCTAACAGACCTTTGAAGGGCTCCAGACATTCTATCGAACTACCGCATACCTCCAGATAGAACCCGTTGAAGGTTGGTTGTTTGCGGATACGATAATTTCTGTTGAATAAAGAGGCTTAGCAAAGCGGTGGCCTCGGTGGTGTAGTGGATGCACGCGCCCTTGTAATGGGTTAAATGCGGGTTCAGCTCCCGCCAGAGTTCGAATGTACACCCACTCAACGTTCTTAGATAATTTACTAAACGTTCTGAAGTGCTGTCGTAATATTTGTGGAGTTATGAATTAACTTCGAGGAACTGGAGTGTTTTCAGAGTGAATCTTGATGAGAAACCTTCGATGGTAATCGAGTCATTGGGGGAATGTTACGTGGAGTTTCTATACGCCTAGCGCCCAGATCGTCCTCACATCGTACATTCGTGTCAAAGCCAGTTGTTGATCATTATGCTGTGCTTGGCCTCGAACCTGGAGCCACTTTGAAGGTTGTTATTTCGAGATAATTTTGGGAAATTCAGTAATTTTGGTAACTAGGAAATTCCGCAGATATAGTTATTTGGAATACTACTTTGACGCATGAAGTACCGCTTGTACACTATGGTGTTCATATGGAATCTTGTACTAAGTCGGTTATGGACGCTATGGTGTCCACGCGGTGCGATAGGTGCTGAAAGGATAAAAATCGTGTCTGGAGGGTTTACTACTGTACTGAGATATATGAACCTTCTGCTTTTGTGACAATGTACTCGGTTACTTGGATGGTCCGTCTTCACGATTTTTGCGGACGCTGGCAAATGGAAATGTGCTAGTTTAGCTGTTTTGTTCCCTGGAGTTCCAAGTTAAGCCCATCCGGGCTTTCTTAGGTTGTCACCTTATTAGAGCAGTCGTCAGTCCTTGTGGTTTAGAAAGAGGTTACTACTTTGCGACTAGCAGCTACCATGATGGCAGTCATGACTGGTACGATTGACTCTTAGCTGGGCTTTCCAAGTGGAAACGCCAGACTCCTTCTTAGCTTGGTTGGCTCTGCTGGGGGTTGAACTTCCACTGTACCACGCAGTACGACACCCAGGAACATCTCCCAGCGACAATGAAGCGATGAACCATTAGGGCGTTATGCCGATATGAGTGCGGAGATACGTGCAGGTTGCTGCTTGAATCATAGAGGAACAAGGGAGACTGTTATTCACAGTGTTATTGAGTAATCTGATCTTGCGACAGAGTACGGTGCAGAGGAGCGCGTGTGGCGCAGTGGTTAGAGGGCACTCTTCGACACACAAGTGGCAGTCAGTTCACGGCCCCTAGTTCAATCGGGCTCCCAAGGTCCACAAAGCTCCCATCTCTCCAAGGTTAGGTGAAATGGTACGACTTCGTGGGAGAATCGCACCACTGGCTGATACAGCGATAAGTTAACGCGAATAATTGTAAAGGTTATATGTGGCACTCATTCAACTCAAACGGTGCTAGATGAAGACGGATGCATGGTGTACTTTTCATGGATAGATCAACGTCGAGAATTTGGTTCTCTTTCTGCGTCTAAGAGAATCGTCTAAGCTTCTATCTTAGACGGAAGGAAAGTTTTGATGTTAATCCGATTTACAGGAATGGGGTCTTCACACGTTTCGAACAGCACGTTTTTACACTCGATTGAAGGTTCATATAAGTAAATATCTTCTGTAGAACCCGAAAAAGGTGGAGCATATTGGGTTTTTAGAGGCAGTCGTTCTGTTGCTCAGCTAGCGAAAGGAAAGGGCAAGAAGGGGAACTACATGCCAATGAGGAACCGAACAGTTGACTGAGAGGGCTGTTCAGTCCTACTTGGGCAATATAGTGTCATTACGGTCCGAGTCTCGGTTAAGGCTATCAATTGATGAGGAAAAGCTCCTGTACAACAAAGTAATTGCATAAATTCAGTGAATAGTGGCATTATGCTGAGCAATGATAGTGATAAAGTAGTAATGACTACGAATGTAAATGACAGAGTCAAATCCATGCGTATTTTGGTCACTTATAGCTTTTGATGTACTATTGTGTACTTAGGAGATCAAGGCAGCCTATTATAAGCTATCCAAGCAGTATCATCCGGATCGAAATCGCGATAATAAGGATGAGGCAGCTGCAAAGTTCCACCAGGTAGAGCATACTTCTTAACGGTTTCATCGATTTGTTTTCCTTTTT
Source organism: Parelaphostrongylus tenuis (assembly GCA_019055375.1). Taxonomy (NCBI): domain Eukaryota; kingdom Metazoa; phylum Nematoda; class Chromadorea; order Rhabditida; family Metastrongylidae; genus Parelaphostrongylus; species Parelaphostrongylus tenuis. The sequence goes on from JAHQIW010007363.1 coordinate 960,928, forward strand.
AGCAATGTTCTGATGTTCCAGATATTTACTGACAACGTTACATGGCAAGCAAAACATTCGACCTCAGACGGGAGTTGAACCCGCGTTTCACTCATTCCTTAAGAGCGTGCTACCACTACACAACTGTGCCATCGGTTTACTTCCACTCCGCCTTCAATATGTCCTCTGGTAACCAGCAACCAATCCAATGCTCCCGCTATGGGGGAACGCGGGTTCGATTCCCACCTCGGGCTGAGCGTTTTGCAAATCATTCGCCATTTTTCGATGTATAGTTCATTTTTCTAGAATTTATTCAAATTTATCGAAACCAGTGCAGAGCAGTTCCCAATCTGTGAAGCCTTTATTATCAGGTTTTTACAGGTCGCTCTTGCTTATGAAGTTCTGGGTTCGGATGAGAAACGGAAGCTTTATGACTTAACGAGGATTCGAACATCATCAGATTTGAGGTGATTTGATACTTGTCGATGTTGAGCGTCTTCTACGATGTTAGGGTCCACAATGTTAGTTAATCCTTCTGTTTTTGGTTGTAAAAATCCTCTATTCAAAGTACTACTCGGGGTCGTATTTCGTTAGTCCCAACTTTACCTCATGTAGGCAATTTTTGAGTATTTTTGTAAACACTGGATCTCTGTGCATCCATATTCTTTAAAAGCCTATAGAATATCTACTAATTACTCTTAGTTTACAGTAGATCGTTTGCGCCATCATCGTCAACTTCTGGTTCAACGAAGGCTTATACTGATCTCGATATCGACTACAAGAATTTTGAGCACTTTCAACGTCAAACACGGTGAGCATCATGATTGTTGGCTTGTTCCATATAATTTTTTATGTATATATATATATATATATATATATATATATATACGTATGTACACGTGTGCATACATATATACATATACGTACATATATATATATTATATATATGCATGCATATATGCGTACATGTGCAAACATGTACTTGTATATGTATATATCTACGCATGTAAACATACGTACATGTAAAATGTATATATGTATGTATGTATGTATACACATGTGTAATGCTATGAATACATCCATTTTTAGACGAAGGAAGCATTATCATTCTCATTTTGAAATGCCTGAAGAGTTTTATGCTGAGTTTGGCGGTAAAAGACCGGTATACAAAAGCGAGTACGAGCCACCTCAGGTGTGTTGGCCCTCTGTAATGTTTGAAAGTCTTCACTGCTTCAACTTTGTATGCTCAGCGTCACAATATTTGGGATATTCTCAGTTCAGGTTGACATTGAGCATCAACGAAGTGTTGCTGATTAGGTGTTTGAGTAGATGTGTTAGATTTTGGCTTATTTAGGGCTCAATACACAGGGATAGCAGAGCGAGGCAACGAGAAGAAGAGGAGCTGATGAGGGAGATGCAGCGAGAGCAGGTGTGTTCAGTGTTTTTACCTTTCAGTTCATCTTTCTTTCTGATAAATGATTGTGAAACATGCTAGTTTCCCGAAGGCTATTTAACTTCTTTATCGATAAGCAATCCACTTTCTGCGTTTGTGGCGCAGTGTTTCAAAGATGCTTTGCGACACACACACGTGGGTGATCATTCGACAGGCGACAGTTCAATCCGGCTTCTCACAGCTCACCGATCTTTCCATTCCTTCGGGGTCGATGAATTGGTGTCAGCCTTGTCTGCGGGATAGTTGCACTGACATAATACTTTGGCAGACCACCGCGAACCATTGCAAGGACCAGTATAGATCCAGTCATCTCGAACGTTTTTGATGAAAGCGAATGCATAACGCATCTCTCAGTCGATCATCACTGAGAGCTTCATCCTTCCAGTTTTACACCACTTCACGACTTCAGAATAGGATTTTTATTGCTGAAAAGGCGCATGATACTTTTGAATATCTTACTTTGTTCACACACATCTACACCCTTTTATTTTCTCTAATCCAACAGATTGACATGAGTGAGACTCAACTTGTACGTTTCGGGACAAACATTGGACATTTTCTATAAGAGGCACATCTTATTTTCGGTCTTTCATTTTCCTGCTCTGTCCTTCTGTGTTCAAAACAATGGAATACCCCACTCCAAGTTGAGTAATAATATTGATAATTATGTCACTGGTAATAGACAATAGCAGCAAAAGTATCACCAGGAACCTTTTTGTTCAACCTTTTTTCATTTTTAGCGGTGGTGTGATGTTACAAATATACATTCAGCAATGTTGAATGATGTATATAAGTTTGAACGTCGGACGCGATTTGACTGCGTTTCATTCTTTCCGGGGCGCGTGCACCACCGGCGCTCCTTCCGTCATCACTCTTTCGAAGCACGCGCCCCGGAAAGGATGAAAGGCGTGTTCGAATCCCGTCCGACGTTCAGAGTTTTCCACATCACTTAACATTACTGCAATAATTAATATAATTGTAGTTATTAATTATTCGTGACTAATAATTAAAAAATTAGAGGACCTAGCGGCCAGATGATCGACGCGGAGTTGATCCCGGTTTTCCCCAACAATCTATGGCAGTCAGTAACGAACGTCCCCAAACTTCTCCGCCTGGCTATCCTCAAGATTGCAGGAAGACCTGTTCGACGAAAATTCTTCGACATTTGTGAAAAAGCTGAAGTTCTCGAGCATGTAAGGAGACGACTCGAATGTTGGAAGTACTGGAACCCTCACATTAGAAACATGCTGTGATAGTCGTCAAAATAAATTGATCATAAAGTTAACACTAACATTTCTTATGAACTGTCCTTTTCCTTGATTAAAACTTGCACGAGGTTTGTACATTTTATAGCTCTGACGAAGGCGTGGTCTCCGAAACGTTAGCCATCAAATTTTTGACAAAGAAGGCGTACTAAACTTGTGAAAGTTTTAAATGGAGGAAAGGACAGTTCGTGAGAAACTTTGCATTTCTTTACTCATGCCGAGGTCTAGAGAGAGTCGACTTTTGAGTTATTAGCACTAGTAATTCATAGCAATACTATTCAATGTGTCAACACTTTCGCTAGTTTTCAATACTGTCAGGTTTGATTTTCTGTATGAAGATACTGCCAGGTTTGATTTTCTGATGATTTTTTTTTCCTTCAGGAAAAGCAGCAGGCGAAATATCCAATACCCACGTTTGAGCAGATGCTGCTTGAGAAACGCAAGAAAGAACGGGAAGAAACACGAAGACAAGCCATTGGTGCATTTATATTGGCGACGACGGGTTTGCAATTTATTGGATATCGAAATTTTTCCGATAGCAAGCCTCAACTTACTCTTATTTAGGGTATAGGTTTTGTTTGAAATAGTTATATCAACCAGACCTGTTTTGACACATTTGCAACGATGTGATCCCAAGGATTTCGTTTATAGTGCACGCAGTGGCCAGTATGACCTCAGTAGAAGTCACTTTTCCGAATATTTATTTCTGTACACAGAATTTTTTTCTATACTTCTTGAATTTAAGTGATAGCTCATCCAATACAGATATGCAGCAGCTTTTTCTAAACCAAAGTGTCCTCTTCTAATGTTTTCTCGCTCAATTTCTCACTTTGGTAAAAAATTATTGCTGTTGTCGAGTGGGGCAATTAAAAGGCGCAAAATGCTTTTCCCTTTATGTATCAATTTTCTATCGCTATTATGACTCTGGAGTATTTTTGCATTGAGGAAATATCAAGAGCAGGAGGTAAAAACCGTAATGTGCCTTGCATAACTTTGCAATCTCGTTGGATTCTTACAAGCTGTGATCGCATAGCCAATCAGTGTTTTTCACATACAAAAGCTGTATAGGCACCATAGATACGAGAGAAGTCTAGAAGAACATGAGCATATATTGAATGAGGCCAGCGCAAAAATCATTTTCAAAGCCCAGAGTTAAATCGATACTAAAATATAAGGATTGGGAGTAGCTTCCGCCTTCTAAGAATATTGTGCGCGATATGACTCCATAAGGGTCGAAGCGAGTCGACCATGAGTAGGCGTTGTTGCGAATGCGAAACGTTTAGGCTAATGAACGCTGACTTTGATGCGCTCCGCAATCAGTGAAAATTGAGAGTCGTCTTATGAAGTAGTCGGTCAAAAACCAGCCAATGTAGCGAGTGTGGTAAACTGGTAGAGAACTCAGTCCTAGGACATTCGCGTCTGGAGTATGATATCAGGTCGTTCCAGAAGTTTTAGCACTATAGCAATAACGTCAAATTTACCCAGCGGAAGTAAATCCAATGGCATGATTTTGGCATCGTTCAACTGCACTTTTTTGCGAACAATTTGATACACAACTTTTCCATACTTCTTTTAAGATGAAGCTGTCTTGGGCATGAATTCTCTTGCTACTTATGCACCAATGGTGCGTAGGGAAAAGTGCTAATGAAGCGGCGCGCAGGCTTAATGTAGCTTTCTGTAGACGGCCCGAGCGCCACTGATCCCTCCATATTGTTCTCTTCAACTGTGAACTTTGCGAACTACTACTTAGCTTTTTTTCTCTGCAATCGTATCATCGCCTGAAGCTCTATCAATCTTCCGCATCGTTTCACTAGCATTTTCCCTTAAGCTCTATTCGTGCATGAGTAGCAAACAATTCGTTCCCACGACAGCTCCATTTCAGGCCAAGTATAGGCAAGTTCTATACCAGAATGTTCGTAAGAAAACGCGCAGTTGAAAGATTTAAAATATCATGCTGTCAGTATTAGTTTATGCTCTAGTGCCTGGTACGTAAAAATCATGTTGTGTGACGATTATCATTGATGAAGCAGATGACTGCAACTATTTATTGAATTTCTTTCGATTTTCTCATCATTACCAAAGAGGAAATCATGTATTGGGCTTCAGGGCAAGATAATCTTCTCAAGTGTTGGGTTGACAAGAAATTTTCCCAACTTCAATTTTGTTGATTATTTTTCATGCATTCAAAATAACTATATATCAAAAGAACCACAAGAGGCTGACCTAAACAATAGTAAGGACAAAAACTCATATGCTTGAAAATAAATAGCAAAAGCGAGAAATGTGAAATTTTCTTGCTAACCCAATACTGTTCTTCATCATTCCTTTTTCAAATATTGACCAGTTGGAAACTGGGTTGCCTGTGGTTCGTACTGCCTTAATGTCTGGTTTCTTAATACTCAGTAAAATATCCTGAAATCGGATTAGAGATAGGGGTCGATCCGAAAAAATCGGAAGAAGCAATTTGAGTTGCACTACCGGCAATCAGTTTAGGACAGTATAAATAAAGGGCTCTTCTGGTTATAAATTCGTCAGCTTTTAGCCACGTACATCCAAACCTTGGTGTATTGAGTGGACATTCTGGACGTAAAATGACCATTGTTGCTTCAGTGAAAACGAGGAGTTTTTTGCCGTGTGATGTGTACTCATTCGATAGCTTGTCGTGAACAGATCAGTGCAGAAGGAGAACTATCAGAAAGGCTATTTTTTACCCTTAAATACAAGGAACTTTTTTTCAGACAAGTTCATTGGTCTGTAATATGGTTTGAAGAAAAGTCAGCCAAAGTCTGATTCCAGTTACTGTGCTAGATTTGGTATTCTATGTGGTCTGTGGTTGTGAAAATTAATGAAATAAATTAACATAAGCTCTAAAAGCTCTGGAAATATCTACAGAGTGCATTGCCGATAGACCACAGTAACATGTTGTAGCCTAACACAAATACATAATATTCATACTAATAGAGGTTCACAACTCCTTATAATCTCTAGTTATCTAGAAAACTACCGCATTTTATCGCAGATCATTGAGGCCGAGTATTGGAAAACCATTGTCCCAAACTGCAGGCTATTGAGACCTTGCGCTACAGATATGTCAAATTCTCAAATATGTAAAAGGTTCGATCCGAAAAAAAGCCACAACAGGTAGAATGATGTAGGCTATGATAAGGCATTTTCTAAAATTTGCACAATGAATTCTGCAATGATTGATCTCCTTGCTCGTGCAATCCTACAGTGTTCTCCATTGCATATCCTGAAAACATTTCCTCCACTAAGCCTGACTGTTATTTTTGAGCCATGCATGTGGGCTGTTATGGGCACTTATACAGTGCCATACACGTGTTTCGGCCTTGTACAGCCTCGTCGGTAGCACTGCGCCTTTCGTCTTAGCCAATCCCTTTCGGGTGAACGCAACCCCTTACATGGTGGAAACGCAGACGTGAAGAGCGTGCTCTATAGAAACACTTGAAATGGAAAGTACGGTATGTTTTCCACTCTTATAGTACTGAAAAGTACAGAAAGTTGGCGATTCTTTGTCCACGTAAACGTGATTTTTACGAATAGTAGGGTTTCTAGTGGACGTAAGTCTGTTACACTGGAAGTGTGGTAGCCTCATAGCTCGGTAATGAGATCTTTGTATTATTGATTCTAACATAGAAAAACAATGCAGAGTTGCCAACATGTTTATAGACAACAAATACATGTAAGCTGATTGGCACGTACTTGGAATGTGTGAGTGAATCGGATGGTTCCATATGGGTGGATAGCTCAACGCTTGAGTGATTCAAATCGCCGATTGATTCAAATCGCCAAAATAAGTCGTAATCATATGTTCAAAACGAAAATTCAAGTCAACCACTCGTCACTGAGATGAAGTCAGTCAAACAGGTGACGAGCACCCGAAGAACATTCCGAGGTACGATGTAGGATTTAAGCTGTCCACTGTGACCGTCCTCTTTTTCGTGTTAAACCCTCACTACTAAATACGTGAATGCTTCACAAATACAACTCAAGTCACATTGATACTAACAATATATGATCAATCTTTGGAAAGCTCAATTTCGATTATTTCATTCCTCAGCCTTTCATTCGACCTTTATTCTGGAGACTCGCTGATTTGTCTTTACTTATCTGTGAAATTCGACCACATTAACTGCCCTAGAGGTAAAGGTATTTATCTACTTGTTGATACTGAGCAGTGAAAGGCTTTTCAGAGATCGAACCAAGCACAGAATTCTCCATTTCTCCAACAATTTCATCACGGAAATAAGTAGTAGAACATTTTGTGATTAGTTCACGTAATCTGTCGTTATTTCCATGATAGATTCGTTCCAAGGGAGATTGGTTTTATGCATTTTGAATTGAAGGTTGTAATGCAAGACAAATAGGAATCTATAACCATGCTTAACGTAGAGTGAAACTTCTTTGCCGTCGCAACCATTAGTTGTAAGGGTGAATCGAAAGGCGTGTGTAAGACAAAAAGGCTTGTAATAAGGCTTGCAAAGAAAGCCGAAACTGCATTCTATTTCGTTACCAACATAGGCACCGTTGATACTCTGGACTATCTTTCAAACTTCGGGGTTACCCTCTGAAGTAGAAATTTCCGATTTATCCGTAGCATTTCTCTTACGGATTTCAAGAGTGCACGAACTCTCGAATTTGGTGCATTCAGTCGTTGTGAATATGATCACTTTCAATGTAACAAAGGAAGAGCTAGATATAGCTTCACAGGCTGACGATAACGCAACTATTCGGTGTTTTTATACATACAACTTGTGATAATAATATTTGATTGAAATAGACTTTTGCGTTTAACATTTTCACTGGAAAGCCTCGGAAACGGAGGAAATGCTTCTGAAATAGGTGCTAATGCCAAGCTTTATTGCTGGCACATATACCGTAGTCATTCTGTAAAACGTGTCAAAATGATCGTAGTCATTGCCTAGAACAAAAAATTGATCTGACTACTTCCTACTGAGGTGAATACATTCAAACAGATCACAAGCACTGAAAGAACTTTGCGAGAAACGACGAGATTTGAATTCTCCATTGTGAACGCTCTCTTCGTTTTTATGTTCAAGCCCATTATTACTGAAATACTTGAATGCTTCCAAGTACACCTCAAATCACGTTCATTTTGAAAAAAACGCTCACTATTCTTTGAACTAATCGTAACCACTACTATTCGTTGATTGACCAGAATAGAGTAGTCTTGACATTGAGTAGAAGAAAGAGGTTGCTTTAAGTTGCAAAAGCAAATCCAGTACTGCGCCATAGAATAGTTTTTATATTCGAGAAGTGGCATTCGTTATATATCAACACATATAATAGGAGTTGTTTTACAAACCATATTTGTTAGGCTGAAGCGAAATTGTTATTAATTATTGTTCAATTAAGGTGCCTGATGTTTTGACTATTTCGCCTTCATTGAAGTCTAGAATTATCTGCACACCTGGATTTTATTACTCAGTCAATATTATTTTAATTTATGAAAAAAAACGTAATCTATAAATCCCATAAAGCTCTATCCCATAAAGCTGACTGACGTGACTACATCATTCTATTTAGAACTACGGGACGGCTGTAGAAATCGATGCGCGCAGGGCAAAATATGCGATTTTCGCTATTTGATTAAAATTTATCGCCGTTGCTAAAATTCTTGGAATACTCGTATCACTTTGATAGAAAAAATTTCTCTTTTCGCTCATATGATTTTGGCTCAAATTTATGAGTCTTGCATAGAGAAAGACGTTGGTTGATTACGGAATTTTGCTGAGTTTGACAAATAATCAGCTGCATTGAATCATATGAAGGACATCACGATAAAAAAACTTCAGTTCTGATCTACCACAGTTTTATAGAAGACCCAAGAGCCATCATGCTGAATAAAAATTTAAAACAATGAGTAGTTAACAACCAAAGTGATAATGCATGCTGTACTTAATACTAGTTCGTCGATGACTCTCACTGTAACTAAGTTTATATCAATCGTTCGTTTATTTCCAACTATTCAGAAGTGAAGTAAACGAGAAAAGGTTGAGCACTTATGGATAGTGGAAGAATTCTGAGCGGTAATGGACAGCCGTGTTCGAATAAAAGGCTTAGAACATCAGCATTATGAGAACCACCAGGTAGAGCATACTTCTTAACGGTTTCATCGAATTTATCTTCATGAATTTATTATTTCTACTGTTTTTTAGCAATGTTCTGATGTTTCAAATATACATCTAACAGCGTTAAGTGACAAATAAGGCATCTGACTTCAGACGGGAGTTGAACCCGCGTTTTACTCATCCCTTAGATGCATGATAGCACTACACAACTGTTCTATCGGTTTACTTCCACTCCGCCTTTACTATATCCTATGGTGGCTGTCAGCAACCAATCCAATGCTCCAGTATGGGTGGAACGCCGGTTCAATTCCCGCCTCGGGTAGAACGTTTTGTAAATCATTCCCCATTTTTTGATGCATAGTTTATTTTTCTAGGATTTATTCAAAATTTTCGAAACCAGTGCAGAGCAGTTCCCAATTTGTGAAGCCTTTATTATCAAGTTTCTACAGGTCGCTCTTGCTTATGAAGTTCTGGGTTCGGATGAGAAACGGAAGCTTTATGACTTAACGAGGATTCGAACATCATCAGATTTGAGGTGATTTGATACTTGTCGATGTTGAGCGTCTTCTACGATGTTAGGGTCCACAATGTTAGTTAATCCTTCTGTTTTTGGTTGTAAAATTCCTCTATTCAAAGTACTATTCGGGGTCGTATTTCGTTAGTCCCAACTTTACCTCATGTAGGCAATTTTTGAGTATTTTTGTAAACACTGGATCTCTGTGTATCCATATTCTTTAAAAGCCTATAGAATATCTACTAATTACTCTTAGTCTACAGTAGTTCGTTTGCGCCATCATCGTCAACTTCTGTTCCAACGAAGGCTTATACTGATCTGGATATCGACTACAAGAATTTTGAGCACTTTCAACGTCAAACACGGTGAGCATCATGATTGTTGGCTTGTTCCATATAATTTTATATGTATATATATATATGTATATACGTATGTACCCGTATATATACATATATACATAAGTATATGCATGCATATATACGTACATGTGCAGACATGTACATGTATATGTATATATCTACACATGTAAACGTACGTACATGTAAATATGTATATATGTATGTATGTATACCCATGTGTAATGCTATGTATACATCCATTTTTAGACGAAGGACGCATTATCATTCTCATTTGAAATGCCTGAAGAGTTTTATGCTGAGTTTGGCGGTAAAAGACCGCTATACAAGAGCGAGTACGAGCCACCTCAGGTGTGTTGGGCTCTCTCTAATGTTTGAAAGTCTTCATTGCTTCAGCTTTGTGTGCTCAACGTCGCAAAATTTGAGACATTCCCAGTTTAGGCTGACCTTGAGCATTAATGAAGTGTTGTTGGTTAGGTGTTTGAGTAGATGTGTTAGATTTTGGCTTGTTTAGGGCTCAATACATAGAGACAGCAGAGCGAGGCAACGAGAAGAAGAGGAGCTGATGAGGGAGATTCAGCGAGAGCAGTTGTGTTCAGTATTTTTGCCTTCGGTTCATCTTTTTTTTGATAAATGATTGTAAAACATGCTAGTTTCGCGAAAGCTGTTTAACTTCTTTATCGACAAGCAATCCACTTTGAGCGTGTGTGGCGTAGTATTTAAAGGTGATCTACGACACACACACGTGGTCGATCCTTCGACAGACGACAGCTCAGTCCAGCTTCTCACAGCTCACCAGTCTTTCCATTCTTCCGAGGGCGATGAATTGGTGTCGGCCTTGCCTGGGGGAATAGCAGCACTGACATAATACTTTGGCAGGCCACCGCGAACCATTGCAAGGACCAGTATAGATCCAGTCATCTCGAACGTTTTTGATGAAAGCGAATGCATAACGCATCTCTCAGTCGATCATCACTGAGAGCTTTATCCTTTCAGTTTTACACCACTTCACGACTTTAAAATGGGATTTTTATTGCTGGAAAGGCTCATAATAATTTTGAATATCTTACTTTATACACACAAATTTATATCCTTTTATTTTCTTTTATTTAACAGACGAGCTGTTGGACATTTTCTATATGAGACCCAAGTTGTTTTCGATCTTTCGTTTTCCTGCTCTGTCCTTCTTGTGTTTAAAACATTGGAATACCCCACTCCAAGTTGAGTAATAATATTGATAATTATGTCACTGTTAATAGACAATAGCAGCAAAAGTATATTATTAAGGACCTTTTTGTTCAACCTTTTGCATTTTTAGCGGTGGTGTGATGTTACAAATATACATTCAGTAATGTTGAGTGATGTATAAAACTTTGAACGTCGTCGAACGGATTCGAACCCGCGTTTTATTCTTTCCGGGGCGCGTGCTAATCATTGCACCACCGGCGCTCCTTCTGTTATCACTCTTTCAAAGCACGCGCCCCGGAAAGGATAAAACGCATGTTCGAATCCCTTCCGAAGTTCGGAGTTTTCCGCATCACTTAACATTACTGCAATAAGTAATATTCAATGACAGTTAATAATGACTATCTTTTGAAGTTATGGTTAATAAAAAAAGTAATGAAAACAATAAAGAATGACTAATAATCAAAACTGGAGGGCCGATGGCCTAGCGGCTAGATGATCGACGCGGATTGATTCCCGTTTCCCCAACAATCTATGGCAATCAGTAACGAACGTCCTCCAAGACTCCGCCTGGCTATCCTCAAGGCTGCAGGAAGACCTGCTCGACGAAAATGCCTCGGCGTTTGTGAAAAAGCTGAGTTCTCAAGCATTTAAGGAGACGACTTGAATGTCAGAAGTACTGGAACCCGCACATTAGAAAATATGCTGATACGCGTCAAAATAAAGTGGTAATAAAGTTGACACTAACATTTCTTATGAACTGTCTTTTTCATTGATTAAAACTTGCACGAGGTTTGTACATTTTATAGCTCTGACGAAGGCGTGGTCTCCGAAACGTTAACCATCAAATTTTTGACAAAGAAGACTGACAAATCTCGTGAAAGTTTTAATTGGAGAAAAGGACAGTTCGTGAGAAATTTTGCATTTCTTACTCATGCTGAGGTCTAGAGAGAGCCGACTTTTGAGTTATTAGCACTAGTAATTCATAGCAGTACTATTTAATGTGTCAACACTTTTGCCAGTTTTCAATACTGCCAGGCTTGATTTTCTATATGAAGTGATCGATTTTTCTTCCTTCAGGAAAAACAGCAAGCAAAATAACCAATACACACGTTTGAGCAGATGCTGCGAGAAAAACACAAGAAAGAACGGGAGGAAACACGAAGACAAGCCATTGGTGCATTGATATTGGCGACGACGGGTTTCGCAATTTATTGGATATCGAAATTTTTCCTATAGCAAGCCACAACTTGCTCTTATTTAGGGTATAGGTTATGTTTAAAATAGTTATATCAACCAGAGCTACTTTGACACATTTTTAACGATGTGATCCCAAGGATTTTGTTTATAGTGTACACAGTGGCCAGTATGACCTCAGTAGAAATCACTTTTCCTAATATTTATTTCGGTACACAGAAGTTTTTTCTATACTTCTTAAATTTGAGTGGTAGCTCATCCAATACAGATATGCAACAACTTGTTCTAAACCAAATTGTCCTCTTCTAATGATTTCTCGCTCAATTTCTCACTTTGGTAAAAAATTATTGCTGCTGACGAGTGGGGACAATCAAAAGGCGCAAAATGCTTTTCCCTTTATGTATCAATTTTCTATCGCTATTATGACTCTGGAGTATTTTTGCATTGAGGAAATATCAAGAGCACGAGGTAAAAACCGTAATGTGCCTTGCATAACTTTGCAATCTCGTTGGATTCTTATAAGCTGTGATCGCATAGCCAATCAGTGTTTTTCACATACAAAAGCTGTATAAGTACCATAGACATGAGAGGGGTCTAGAAAAACATGAGCATATATTGAAGGCGGCAAGCGCAAAAATTCCTTCAAAGCCCACAGTTAGATCGATGTCAAAATATAAGGATTGGGAGCAGCTTCCGCTTTCTAAGAAATCGTGTGTAATATGACTCTCATAGGGGTCAAAGCGAATCGGCCATGAATAGGCGTTGTTGCGAACGTGAAACGTTTAGGGTAATGAACGTTGACTTTGATACGCTCCGCAATCGGTGAAAATTAGGAGTCGTCTTATGAAGTAGTCGGTCAAAAACCAGCCATTGTAGCGAGTGTGGTAAACTGGTAGGAAAACTCTGTCCTAGGAGATTTGCGTCTGCAGTATGATATCAGGTCGTTCCAAAAGTTTTAGCACTAGAGCAGTAGACGTCGAATTTACCAAGTGGAAGTAAATCAAATTGCATGATTTTGGCATCGTTCAACTGCGCTTTTTTGCGAACAATTGATACACAACTTGTCCATACTTCTTTTAAGATGAAGCTGTCTTGGGCATGAATTCTCTTGCTACTTATGCACCAATGGTGCGTAGGGAAAAGTGCTAACGAAGCGGCGCGCAGGATTAATGGAGCTTTCTGTAGACGGCACGAGCGCAACTGATCCTCCATATTGTTCTCTTCAACTGTGAACTTTGCGAACTACTACTTAGCTTTTTTTCTCTGCAATCGTACCATCGCTGAAGCTCCATTAATCTTGCGGACCGTTTCACTGGCATTTTCCCTTACGTACCATTCGTGCATGAGTAGCAAGCAAATTTGTTCGCACGACAGCTCCATTTCAGGCCAAGTATACGAAAGTTCTATACCAGAATGTTCGTAAGAAAACGCGCAGTTGAATGATTCTAAAATTATGCAATTTAGTTATTTCTGATCAGTAAATTTGATGTTTATTGCTCTAGTGCCATAATTTGTGGTACGACCCTAATAAATGGGTTTTTCCATAGCCTTTTTTGAATAATGTGACGATTATCATTGATGAAGCAAATGATTGCAACCATTTATTGAATTTCTCTCGATTTTCTCATCATTACCGAAAAGGAAATCATGTATTGGGCTTCAGAGCAAGATATTCTTCCCAAATGTTGGGTTGGTAAGAAATTTTCCCAACTTTTCCGTTTTTGCTAATTATTTTTAATGCATTCAAAATAATTATTGTATATCAAAATAACCACAAGAGGCTGTCCTAAACGATAGTAAGGACAGAAACTCATATGCTTGAAAATTAATTAGCAAAAGCGAGAAATGTGAAAATTTTCTTGCTAACTCAATACCGTTCTCCGTCATTCCTTTTTCAAATGTTGACCAGTTGACTGGGTTGCCTGTGGTTCGTACTGCCTTAATGTCTGGTTTCTTATTACTCAGTAAAATATCATGAAATCGGATTAGAGATAGGGGTCGATCCGAAAAAATCGGAAGAAGCAATTTGAGATGCACTACCGGCAATCAGTTTAGGACAGTATAAATAAAGGGCTCTTCTGGTTATAAATTCGTCAGCTTTTAGCCGCGTACATCCAAACCTTGGTGTATTGAGTGGACATTCTGGACGTAAAATGACCACTTTTGCTTCAGTGAATACGAGTTTTTTGCCGTGTGATGTGTACTCATTCGATAGCTTGTCGTGAACAGATCAGTGCAGAAGGAGAACTATCAAAAAGGCTATTTTTTACCCTTAATTACGAGGAACTTTTTTTCAGACAAGTTCATTGGTCTGTAATATGGTTTGAAGAAAAGTCAGCCGAAGTCTGATTCCAATTACTATGCTAGATGTGGTATTCTATGTGGTCTGTGGTTGTAAAAATTAACAAAATAAATTAACATAAGCTCTAAAAGCTTTGTAAATATCTACAGAGTGCATTTGCGCGATAGACCACAGTAACATGTTGTAGCCTAACACAAATACATAATATTCATACTAATAGAGGTTCACAACTCCTTATAATCTCTAGTTATCTAGAAATCTATCGCATTTTATCGAAGATCATTGAGGCCGAGTACTGAAAACATTGTCCCAGACTGCAGGCTATTAGAGACCTTGCGCTACAGATATGTTGAATTCTCAAACATATAAAAGGTTTGATTCGAAAAAAGCCACAACAGGTAGAATGATGTAGGCGGTTATGATAAGGCATTTTCTAAAATTTGCACATTGAATTCTGCAATGATTGATCTCTTTGCTCGTGCAATCCTGCAGTGTTCTCCATTGCATATCCTCAAAACATTTCTTCCACTATGCCTGACTGTTACTTTTGAGCCATGCATGTGGGCTGTTATGAGTATTTATACAATGCCATACACGTGTTTCGGCCTTGTACAACCTCATCGGTAGCACAGCGCCTTTCGTCTTAGCCAGTCCCTTTCGGGGGAACGCAATCCCTCACATAGTGGAAACGCAGACGTGAAGAGAGTGTTTTAAAGAAACACTTGAAATGGAAGGTATGGTATGTTCTTCCACTCTTATAGTACTGAAAAAGTACAGAAAGTTGGCGATTCTTTGTCCACGTAAACGTGATTTTTATGAATTGTAGGGTTGCTAGTGGAAGAGAGTCTGTTACACTGGGAGTGTGGTAGCCTCATAGCTCGGCAATGAGATCTTTATATTATTGATTCTAACATAGAAAAACAATACAGAGTTACCAACATGTTTGTAGACAACAAATACATGTAAGCTGATTGGCACGTACTTGGAATGTGTGAGTGAATCGGATGGTTCATATGGGTGGATAGCTCAACGCTTGAGTGATTCAAATCGCCGATTGATTCAAATCGCCAAAATTAAGTCGTAATCACATGTTCAAAACGAAAATTCAAGTCAACCACTCGTCACTGAGATGAAGTCAGGCAAACAGGTGACGAGCACCCGAAGAACATTCCGAGGTACGATGTAGGATTTAAGCTGTCCACTGTGACCGTCCTCTTTTTTCGTGTTAAACCCGTCACTACTAAAATACGTGAATGCTTCACAAATACAACTCAAGTCACATTGATACTAACAATATATGATCAATCTTTGGAAAGCTCAATTTCGATTATTTCATTCCTCAGCCTTTCATTCGACCTTTATTCTGGAGACTCGCTGATTTGTCTTTACTTATCTGTGAAATTCGACCACATTAACTGCCCTAGAGGTAAAGGTATTTATCTACTTGTTGATACTGAGCAGTGAAAGGCTTTTCAGAGATCGAACCAAGCACAGAATTCTCCATTTCTCCAACAATTTCATTACGGAAATAAGTAGTAGAACATTTTGTGATTAGTTCACGTAATCTGTCGTTATTTCCATGATAGATTCGTTCCAAGGGAGATTGGTTTTATGCATTTTGAATTGAAGGTTGTAATGCAAGACAAATAGGAATCTATAACCATGCTTAACGTAGAGTGAAACTTCTTTGCCGTCGCAACCATTAGTTGTAAGGGTGAATCGAAAGGCGTGTGTAAGACAAAAAGGCTTGTAATAAGGCTTGCAAAGAAAGCCGAAACTGCATTCTATTTCGTTACCAACATAGGCACCGTTGATACTCTGGACTATCTTTCAAACTTCGGGGTTACCCTCTGAAGTAGAAATTTCCGATTTATCCGTAGCATTTCTCTTACGGATTTCAAGAGTGCACGAACTCTCGAATTTGGTGCATTCAGTCGTTGTGAATATGATCACTTTCAATGTAACAAAGGAGAGCTAGATATAGCTTCACAGGTTGACGATAACGCAACTATTCGGTGTTTTTATACATACAACTTGTGATAATAATATTTGATTGAAATAGACTTTTGCGTTTAACATTTTCACTGGAAAGCCTCGGAAACGGAGGAAATGCTTCTGAAATAGGTGCTAATGCCAAGCTTTATTGCTGGCACATATACCGTAGTCATTCTGTAAAACGTGTCAAAATGATCGTAGTCATTGCCTAGAACAAAAAATTGATCTGACTACTTCCTACTGAGGTGAATACATTCAAACAGATCACAAGCACTGAAAGAACTTTGCGAGAAACGACGGATTTGAATTCTCCATTGTGAACGCTCTCTTCGTTTTTATGTTCAACCCATTATTACTGAAATACTTGAATGCTTCCAAGTACACCTCAAATCACGTTCATTTTGAAAAAAACGCTCACTATTCTTTAAACTAATCGTAACCACTACTATTCGTTGATTGACCAGAATAGAGTAGTCTTGACATTGAGTAGAAGAAAGAGGTTGCTTTAAGTTGCAAAAGCAAATCCAGTACTGCGCCATAGAATAGTTTTTATATTCGAGAAGTGGCATTCGTTATATATCAACACATATAATAAGGAGTTGTTTTACAAACCATATTTGTTAGGCTGAAGCGAAATTGTTATTAATTATTGTTCAATTAAGGTGCCTGATGTTTTGACTATTTCGCCTTCATTGAAGTCTAGAATTATCTGCACACCTGGATTTTATTACTCAGTCAATATTATTTTAATTTATGAAAAAAAA